>JAWMAG010000008.1:19692500-20292500 GCA_037013455.1 Ceratitis rosa | reverse complement strand
AGAATAATGGTCAAGATCCAAACGATCAAAACTGAGCGGACACTTGTAGGCCCCATATAGATTTTTTAACGACTGATGAACAGGATGTACTACATATATGGGGGCAACACATCTACAATCTGCTGAAGGGCAATAAAAATGCAAGCCCCGGAGATGGTGAAGAATAACAAAGCCGGAGCCGGATTGATCTCTGCCTAATCCATTAAAAAAGGGACCTCACAATTTATGCCAAACACAGTGGGTTAAACTTCCGCAACATCGAATACAATGCCTTATAGAGCTTATGATGTAAGAGATTAAAACACACCGTCAACGCAATCTTTGGACTTCATCAGTGTGGTGTTGACTAGCTTGATGATGGATTACCCAACTGAGCAGATATTTGGACTGCTGAATCGTAGAAAAGAGACGTCTTCTTTACGAAAATGGTCGGCCTATGTCCTTGCAATGCTTACATACCATACACTTGTGTGAACTGGCATTGGACAATACTGGAAAGGCAGTAAGAATCGATGACTCCTTATCATGTAGTTTCGTTAACCGAATGCTGAAGAAAATAATAAGATCTGAAGGCCTAACCCTTTAGCTTTTAACGTATGCCGATGGTAATGACATAACCGTCATCAGCATCCGAGCTGTTAGTTCCACTTTCTCGTAGACTGGACAAGGGCACAATGCTTAGCGAAAGATTTGTAGTCCTCTGCGAATCGACCACAGCGTATACCGAAAACGATGGAACCAAGAGCTGTACAAGATAAACAAGGAGAAAGCATGTAAACGGGATGAGCGACAGCAGCTTAGCTCGGAAGGAATCTAATGTTATACCTGCTGGTGGAAACAGACAAAAGAAAAAGTTATTTAGTAAAAATTAAAATAAAATAATAAATGCATATACATATATATACGAGTATATTGTTGATAAACATTATCTTCTCAAAGTTATTTATTTGCGTTTTATTTAATTAAATTGAAAAAATTCGATTCAAATCGTTGTGTAAATATAAAAAAAATTGAAGAAAATATATTATATGAATGACAATAACCACACATCTACTTATTTAAATAAAAAAGAGAAAAGAATAGTGCATATGAATGTGTGTGTACAAAGGATATGTAAATATGTGCGAGAATTAAAAGTTATTCCCTTCATTTGCATGGAAATTAAGTACGAATTTCATAAATATCGCATGTTGAATAATGAATGTTGCATAAAATGTACATAAATCCTGAAAAATATGCGTGAGGATACATATCCACACATATTCATACATATTTGTTGTAAAAGTAATGAAATTTATTATATTTTAATGCTGATATTGTAAGCATTGTTAAGTATGTGTATATGTATGTGTGAGTGTATAAAATAAAATACAATGGAGCATTACTTATTGGATAAATAATTCAAATATACAAATTTAATTAAAACAAATATGCAAAAGGTAAGAAATTTCCAACCGAGTTAAGGTTAGCACAAGTACGATAATAGAAGTATTATTGTAATATGTGATGTTAATAAATAGAGAATGTCGGTTAGCAAATAAAACAAAACGCTTTTGTTAAGAAAAAAGTAGCGAATGATTGGGTTCGGTCTGCTAGACATAGTTGGGTAGAAAGAAAGTTAAGTTTCTGACCGCAAGCGGGCGGGCGGGCGGTACACTCACAAAGGTAGTACTCCAGCGTTTCGTCATCTTCTGTATATGTTTTGCACTGAACCAATCACACTTTACCTAGCTTTTGAAGATGATATCTCAGGTGCAAATACTCTGCTAAAAAGTATACTAGTATACTCACACATGCATTCAGCGAGCCCAATGAATCTTGAAAGAGTTATTTGATGCACTCCATAATAAAAAATAGACCATTTCTTCTTTTACTCTATGAATTTATTGGTTCGATGTCGGAGTTAAGCTCCGTACGGGAAATTTGGGGATGGTGCGGTTTGACCATGGAACATGGAATGAAGAGGAATTCATTGAGTGAGTTCACAGACTCTTCAAAAAGAGTTCCGTGAAATTATTGGCACATTTAAGCCCTACATGGAAAATACCCTTCATGCAATAAAACAAGCTTACAAATATCTATAAAGCACCTCGAGCATAGCTGCCGATAGAGGCTCATATTATTATACCATGCATATGTTCGCAAGTACATGTATATATGCTTGTGCATGTTTGCACGAAATATTGGGCGTAAAAGTTTGCTCTGTTAACCATCCACGCTGAACCGCAATAATTTAGTGGTTCGTCCTACGTTGGAATAATTTCAAGATTTTAACTGTTCCTGCATGGTCCACTGCTTTAAATACTCTTAACTTTTGAAGACGCTAAAGGGTCTGGGACAGTTGATGGTGACAGCAGCACTAGCGCAAGTAAACTTGTTCGACTTTATATTGCATTATATGTACATCCGTGTGACCTCTGACTCAAGTTATATTCACTGCTTTTTCTCGCTAGTCTGCTAATTGCCTCTTTGCAATAGGAATTAGACTTTGTGTTAACACTGTTTACCAGTAGCCTGAAAAATTTTCCTATTTAAGCGGTTGTCTCTTTGAATCCTTCGGTTACGCCGCAAATCTCTGCCTTATTCACATTGAGACCCATCACTATGGATATAGATAGCTTGACTAATACCAATAAATCCGTCTTCCGGCCATTGTTCTCTACTAGGCAAGGAGTAGGTGACATTCACCTGTCAAAAGGTTTCCGTTTCTTAGTGGTATTTTACGCTTGGCCTAGGTTACCAATTTGGGGGATAGACCCAAATGTCTAGAACATTTAAAAGGCTAGTAAATTGGCCTACTTCTAAAACCGTTTGTAGAGGTAGTTCTCATCGCGCCATCAAGTAGATAGGTACCTTGCTACTGTTCTAAAAGTTTAAAGCGACGTACACCACACTAATGCTCCTTATATTAGTTTGGGTCTTACGGCACTTGGTATAAAGTCAATGCATAAAGAAAATATTACTTAACTAAAAAAATATCCTTAACACAAAATGTTGGGGGATATCAAATATTGTTTAGTATTTTTTTTTTTTTTTTGTGACACGGGTTGATAAAATTTTTCAAAACAAAATACACATTGTTTATATTATTTATATATGGACATATACAAATGCATATGGGTGTTTCCATGGTTATGCACGCGACATTTGTACGCGATTAATTGCGTTTGAATGGTGTAAAAATATAAATATAATGGGAAGAAGTCACTTCTTTTAGGATCGCTACATTGCATGTGATGAGTTTTTTCCAAAAAGTATAAGTATTGCAAAATTGAGCACTGGGTACCCAAGTTGCAGTCAATCAAAGTTGACTTACGCACGTGACAAAAATTGAAGTTGCTTTTAGAACCGAGAGAAAAAATGCGAAAGTAAGCGAATTGTGGGAGATTTTTATTCCGGTAAATTTTTTTTTATAAAGGTTAATAATGGAGCTTCATAATTATGTTTGCTTCGAAAACAACTGATCATACTTTGTCTAAAAAAACAAAAAAATATTGATTACTCACGTGACATTACGCTCGTGACACTTTTTACCCTCATACATATTTTAGTAATTTTACATATATTTTCAGAAGTTTTTGAAAAAAAATTAAACTTTTATTCAAAAATGAAAAATAAAAATTAAAAATTAAGGTACTACAAAATTAATCCAACTTAATTTTTTCCTTAAGTGAGTATCCTGTTCGAGCAACATTTACATATTCGCTTATTTTCATCTTGCTTAAGCCTCTCCCTCCACCGATTTTGATTTTTAGCATTACTTGACTTCTAATATTTATTGTAAAAGTAAAATAATATTTATTAAATGACCTTTAATTAAGAGCATTAAATTTTTCGTACTTACCATTACGCACGTGACAAAGTTCAAAAGTAAACAAAAAATTTAATTTTTGCAGATTGCTATTTATATTAATATATTATTTTAGTAAACAATAAATTTGCTTAACACACAAAATAATAAGACACTTAAACTTATATTACGGTAATTATGGAACTATGTACTTCTTTTGCATTACGCACGTGACACACGAATGCTGCCAAAATAGAAATGAAAAAATACCGTTATTGATGCACAGTTTGATTTCTTCTCTCATTTTTATATTAACTTGTAGTTGTATCAATTACTTATATACCAAACTGCGATATTACATATATATTTATTTCGTCAGCAGCAATTAAAAGTAATACATTCTGCAGGTTTTAAAGTGAATAAAAGAGTTATAAGTTTTGCATACAATTTTTTGGAATTTAAAATTAGAAAGAGCTGAACAATTTTTTTTTGCATAGTAAAATATCAACATTTTTCTTCTATTTTCTGTGTCTATAAAAATTCTGCGAGCGTTTTGATTTTTTAAGTCGCGGTGGACCATTTCATGGAAACACCCATATATAACTTTTATCTAAATATCCTTTTAAAGCTTCTTGATCCAACCTCCCTTTCCTCTTCGCACTACTTCAGGGATATGTTGACTCTAAGGTAAGTGCCTTAAATGCAATCAACTGAGAAAACAAAAACAACCGCAATTACAACAAATTCTGTTGTCACAACAGCCAAATGAGATGCAAAAATATGCAGCACACTTTTATTGTTGTCTACGAACGCCTCTTATTTCGTCTTTATTTGCTTGTTCTGTGGCCTTTGCATTGTAAACAGGATAATGAGATAAAAGCATTTACAGAAAGTGTCTGTAGCGAACGAATTTAATTTACTGAATAAAAAATATTTAAATTATACTATTTGTACATACATATATATATACTTATGTAGAAGTAAGAAAAATATTTTATTTATTCTTAACTTTAACTTCTTCTATACTTTATATATACTTTATATTAGCGATACGTGAATTTTAAACATCACATAGAGTTAATGAGAAAAATTTTCATGTACCGAATTTCAATCTACAAAACGTTGCTGAATCGTAACAAACTTTATGCATTTCTGAAGCAGATGGAGACTGGTGATGAAAAGTGGATCACTTGCAGCAACGGCAAAGGAAAACAGTCGTGGTCGAAGGGCAATAAGCCGGCACAAACAATCTTCGAGACAGGGTAAACTATTAACTCGTACCTGTACTATTAGCAATTGGACAGTCTTAAGGAAGCGATCGGTTCTTGCTAGAGCTTGGTTGGGGGGTGCTTATACATCAACATTTGCATGGTAAAGAAGAGAGAGGCATTATAATGCTATTCAGCTGTGATTCGGTCATACTCTGGAACATACTCAGACGCGTTGTGGTTTTTTAGGTTATGAATATGATTAGGTATCTCATTTCCACAGTTCCATTTTATGAGGTGACATGTAGCTATGTGGGGAAAGAAGACGTTTTCAGGTGGCATGCAAAAAGCTTAGATTTCTGGTTGCCGCTGGTCTACTGGTGTTAATTCTTTTTGTTAGTTTTCACAAACATTGTATTTAGAGATCCTTTGGCCTCAAAAAATAGTTTTTAGTTCATTTGTATTTACCTTTATCTTTATAAGACCTATTTCGATGTCAGATTCTGCTTGCCTGATCTTTTTCTTTTATTTCTGTTTGTGTAAAGAAATTGCGCTGTCCTGGGTTGGAAATCTTTTGAGTTGAAGTGTATTCCTACGCAGCTTCTTATATGCATGTTGTAAAGTACTTAGTCGCTTCAATGATATTTTCCTCCGTTTTGAGAGGCAGTTTTGTGTAAAGACAAACTGAAATCGGTTTTAAAATTATTTACCTTTTTCAAAAAAAATATGACAAGTAGCTTGTTTAATCATGAAATTAATAAATTTTGTGCTTTTTCGAGGTGCGATACATCCGTCGATATCAAAATACAACAAACTAAATTTGTATCAAGTTTTTTTTGTTTAATTTATTAAAATTTTGTTAGTTTTCCAGTTCTTTAAAATATTTTCGAATGAAATCTAAATCGGATAATTCCTTTATTCAAGGCTATTATTAAAAAAAATAAAAATAAATGTAATAAAATATACAACATTTTCAACCACAAGACCTCTCTTATCGATGAGAATTAGTAATTTGAGTATGAAAATTCCTAAAAACGTATACATTAAAAGACGATTTATTATTGTTGAAGAGCGAGAAAAAACTCAACAGCTCAAAGCTGTTGGCATTTATCACCGCAGCTTAATAAAGCAATTTCTTTGCCTAAGCTCCTCGTGACCTACATTCCAAGTGATGAATATTGATATAAACAAATGTATGTATGTATATATGTATGCTTACGTATGTAGGTATGCCTTTGAAAAATGAAAAATTAAAATTACATAAGCGCACTATCATCCACGTGGATCACGCCTGATTAAACTGTCAACTGTTGCATGTACAAGATGATTGGGAAGGGGAGCAGAAAGAGCAATATTTGCCCACACTTAATATTAATAACAACAACAAGGTAAAAGTAACCATGCGCTATAATGCAATAAGGCTGACGCTGACATTTTTTGCGCTTAGTAAATAGCAAGTAATCAGCAACAACAACAACAACAACAACAAACTCAATACAACAGTGACACCATTAACACTTAGCTTTTTGCCTTTTTTCTTCTTAAGCAAAATGTTTTTCTTATTGTTATTATTGTTGTTGAGCGCGAAAGTGCAAGGTCAAGCATACATACGTCCATCGCCTTTGCAATTACTCTTCTTCAAGTTTTCAATACCGTTAGCTGGCATGGAAAATTATTGTAGTAGGATAACAATGGGCTAATGTCTGTGTGGTAAGCGATAAAATCGCACAACAGACCGTTGGTTTCATCGCCAAGTACATATGTATGTATTTACGGGTAAATACATACTCATAAGTAGTTATAAATATATATAGCAGCTTAATGCTGGAAAAAAAACTATTACAAATAGCCTTGTTATAGTAATGAGAAAATAATATTTTATCATCATTTGCAGCCATAGCAGCCTCAATAGCTTTTAGGCGTTGAGAAATACTACCGCATATAACCATCTAAGCCAAAAGGTGAGCAACGGCAGCAGCAGTTGACACTTCAAGGTTACGCCAAGAGTCAACAAAGAAATTTTCAAGCCTTCTGGCCTGTGGTCTTTCGTATATTTATTGCATTGGCTTTTGGGCATATTTTAGTTGTAGCCTTGTCTGATGTGCTGAAAAATAAATGCATTTTTTTTTAAACAAGCCATAATTTGGCAAATACTAGATTTAAATAAGCTTCACATTAGGGTAGCTGTTAAATATTGAGTAAACTTAATTGGATATATTTTTTGTATAACTTTTTGTTAATTTTAATCCTCTATTCTACTCGAGCTAAGTCTCTTTTTATAGATTTCTTCCAAAAATAAATTATTACAGGTATTTAATTTTACGTCTAATACCAAAGTTTTTATTTACAAAAAACCCTGAATATTTTTACAAGTTAAATTAAATTTAAAATAAATTTTGTATAAAAAATCATTTAGTGTAATTTATAATAATACATTCTTCAGTACAACACTGCGTATACGCAACCTAACCATTTTTTATAAGAAAATCAATATTTTTAAACTAAACAAAATTAATAAAATAAGTTTGAAAGTGTTAAATATTAAACTAAATATACGCTTTTTTAGTTTAATAGTTAGATAGTTAGTTAGGTTGCTCAAATGGGAGCGGGTCTATAGAAGAGATCCCTTTTTTCTGGCAGTCAAAGTAAAAATTACCTAGGAACCGATGTCGGGTTGTACTTCGGGCGTGGTAGTGGCAGAGGTAGTGCTTCGCCGACTTCTCCTCGTCTATGTTTCTAGAGTTTATATATAAAAGAAGTAGGGACTATGATGAATGGCCACATCTAACTGGTCACATTGCAAGTGGTTTACCCTGCTATTTGCTATTGGCCTTGCTGTAGAAAGCCAATATTTAGAGGTGTTTTGCAGAGGAAACTGGTATATCCTCGTTATGTGCATAGTTAACCATGGTTAGGATTACATCCTTTCTTGCCAGCTCGGCGGTCTCGCAATTTACTGTGATATTACTATGTCCAGGAACACAAACCATGTTCGTTTCGCATACAGCCAAGGGTTGTTTTAAGATTCCCCAAATCTTATTGCCACCTTTGAGGTATTGTGATAATAATGAAAAGATCTAATGGCAGCTTGGATGTACGAATATATTTTGTTGGTCTGAGATGCTGTATTGAAGTTAAGTAACCATGAACCGTTTTCCATTATTGCTGTTAGTTCAGCTTCAGCAGGAAGTTAAGGGAAATTTCAAGTGCTCTCGAAGGGGTTGTGGGCAGCGCTTCAATAATGAAAAGGAAGGCTGTCCGCTGAACTTTGTTCAGCTTGCACCTGTACGAAGCTTTGTCTAGTGTTGGCTGCCAGACCATGACTCCGTAAAATAACAAGGGTCTCTATTACCTATTCGCGGTAGAGCTCTCTTACTCTCTCATAGTTCTCTTACTCCTTTCAACCGGTTTGAAAGAGTGAGATCGAACCATTTTAGTAACGGCGGCTAAAAAGCAGCTGCTTTATACCATCTGGTGTAAAGTATCTCGGTCTTTCAGGGATTTACATCCAGACCGCACACTCCAATTGCTAATATCACCTAGCAGCCGGTGCTTCTTAGTTTGCGAAGCATCGTATTAACTAAGAAACATCTAGGAAGTGGAGAGAGAATTCCACCTTGTGGGGTGCCTACTTTGGCATACCTGGTTGCGGAAGCGTCTCCTATTTTACAATACACACAATTTAAAAAAAAAGTTCCAACCTAATAACCCTCAGCTGTGCTTAATATATAGTAAACTCACATAAAAACAGCATTTATATAAACTACAATTACATATCCACTAACATACATACGTCTATTTCCCCTCAAGACAAATTTAGTCTAATTTATAGTTGTAGTTGTGCCTCAAGCTACGAGTAACCAAATAAATGTTTACCAGATTTTCTACCCGAAAATTCCATTTTGTATTGTTTTTACTATTTGAAATCTACGTTAGAAACAAACATTTATACAAATATAAACTGTAGTATAAGCATATTTAGTTTACTGTGTACTGTGACTGCAGACTACAGATTTTTTTCCATTATAATGTGCATACGAAATCTCAACTTTTTACCTCCATAACAAATTACGTATACGCAGTGTAGTGTTTCTCCTCATACGTACATACAAGTATGTGCTTTTCGTATACTACATTCACAATTATGCGGACATAGAATTTATATGCTGACGTATTGTATTGTTAGTGTGTGCGTGTGTTTGTTATCCAAGTCTGTTTATATATTCTCTATTAAGTGTAACAAATTGTGCGCTTTATTGGCAATTAATGATGTTAAATGAGCTCTTCACCATTGTGGTGAAGTGGACATTTGTTGCTGGTAAAAAAAAATAATAAACAAATAGTAAACCAAAAATTAAGTAACATATTATCTACTCACAAGTAGAGCGCTCTGTTCTTATTTTATGCTTATTTTTTTCTTTTGGTATTCAACGCAATTTAAGCGATTGTGGGGATGGAGTTCTAATATTGCTCTAATACTTGGAGGGTCTGCTAATTTAAAGCAACTTTCGGTGGATTCTTGTAAGTTATTTTACACATACTAACTCATATATTCATGTGATAAATTTCGAAGAAAAAGATATAGTTATTTGGGAAACGAAAGGTTTCAAGAGGTTAAATTTCGACGCAAAATTTAATTTAATCAATTTGCTAAAGTTAAGAACGACAAAAAATCTCCTCTTAAAGGAGGTGCTACTTTTCTTTACTTTAACATAGCAACGCGGCACAGAAAATGAGTTCACGCTCACTCCGATTCAAAGGTAATTTCGAAAAGTACGAAAATCGCGATAGCTCATAATTGAAGCGAGCCGAGCTTTTACTCCGATCTTTTCTTCATCAAATGGAGGGACCTACTGTTTATTCTCATCCGCCTACAAACGGCTGTAGGAGTTTTACTAGGAGCTTTATTTCGAGGAGAACATGACATTCCCTGCCGAGGAACGATTGCAATTACTTTTATTTAATTTTGGATGTTGGTGAAACCAGGACTCAAGCCCTGGCCTTCTAAATGGCAGTACGTATTGCTAATCACCCCGATATTGCGGCCTTATAGCCTAGCTTATGTATCATCAGATAACTAAATGAAATATCAGAATTATTTCCAGACTTCAGTAGAATATAGGGTTATCCATTTTGTGGTCTCGAAAATAAACGTAAATAAAAAGCATTTAAATTTTTTTTCCTATGATAAGTTTGAACTTTCGCCTTATATAATATATGAAGCACATCATTCAAATGACCGCCTCGCGTAGTTTTGCAAACTTCGATCCGATTGAAGTAATTTTCGATATCCTTTTGGAACATATTGACAAATGTTGGTTTTCATGTACCCAAAAACAAGTACAAGAGTGTCAAGTTGGACGATCTCAACGGCCAATTAACATCGCCAAGGCGAGAGATTACGCGCCCGGGAAATTTCTCTCGCAATAAAACCATATTCGTTCATGTTATGTAGTTTATGTTGTGTAGCTTAAAGCATCATCTTGTTGCAACCATTAGAGTCCAAGTCGTGTTCTTCAATAGTAGGCCAAAAACAGTCGGTTATCATGTGTGCATAACTCCTCGAATTGCCATTGACAGTCTCGCCATTGTCGTTTTCAAAGAAGTTAGGTCCAATCACATGTCCACCAGATGAAACTTTTTTGTTCAGTGTAATATATATAATTTCAATTAATAAAAGATCAGGTATTATTTCTAAAAAAGGGAAAGTTTTCTATTTATACAAGAACGAATTATTTTTCATAAGCCATATTCTCAATCAAATTGGAATTTTATAAGGTCACACGCAAAATAAAAATTAGAAGATCTCACCCGCGATATATAAAAATCTCAAATAAAATTCTAGGATTTCAATCAATGACACAATGCAAGTCATAACGGCACACAAAATCCAAGCAAAATCCTAAAACGAAATGCATAGAGACGATCCCTAAGTATGGTGCGGCTCATTTACCCACACCAATATAAACTCCTCTGAAGGATACGCAAATCAGTCGTTGTCGCTTAATGAACAACAAAATGAAAGGTAAGCAGAAAATCGAAATGAGTAAATCACAAACAAATCCAAATAGAGAAGAGCAAATACTTTGGCAGCGATTCCACACTCAAACGTATACACACACTCGCGTGCACACATGTGGAGTACAAGTTCATTTTTCTAATTATTTGGCATTTGGTTTGGCATTGCTATAGTCAAGTGGTAGTTAGTATTACAATTTTTCATTTGTAACACACACACACAATCACACATTCATGCATGTACATATTTGTAGGCAAAACTCATTTAAAGCACTTGTTTTGCTTACATCCGCAAATCTGTTGTGCCAATAACTACATATTTGTATGAGTGCGTATTGTTGTTGTTGTACAAATCCAGCTTAAGACTCAGTTGCACTTGCGTTTAGACCTGCAGTGCTTGTCATAGGTACTGTCGTGTTGAATAAGGTTGGCAGCAAGGCCAGCATTTTCAGCATTTACTCTTGTCTCTGGTGTAAGGTGGTGTACAAGGTGAGTGCTGAACGTGTGTTGCTTAAGTGATGGACACAAGAGCAGCATAGCGCTAATGCATGGAAGGTTAATTTTATTTTTTTATTTCATACACAGCTCACTTATTTATACAGGTTTTAACTGGGATTTTCTTGGCAGTTATTTAAAAGTATATATAAAAATATTATCTAATCTATGAGTTTTTATTAAGAGATTTAAAATAACATAAGTTTCAGTTATATATTAATATAAGTAGAATGACTGCATTTGCAGAAATCACAACATAGCTCAAGCAGTATTTTCAGAATTTCCCAAGATTTCTAGGTTCGTAAAAAATAAACTATCGGTAAACTTTAACTATATTGAAAGATGCCATTTCGCGGAAGAAAGCTTCATTGTAAAATATTGTATTACTTTTGTTGGCGAGCTCATCTTACCAAACAGCCGTGGATTAAACTTTTCACACCAGAAGATAAAGTTTTATACAAAATAGGCCAAGCCACTGTGAAATCTGCTTAGAAAGAAGTACTACTTATATATAATTGGGTCATAATTGAACGGATCTAATGTATTGGCTCGCTTTCCATCCATTTCATTATGTCTGTGTTTTCCGTCCAACAATTACCGAGCGGTTTGTTAAGCCACATCTTGCATTTCATTTCTTATCGCTCTCAATCTAAGGCTCTACACTAGCAAGCCACGAGACAAAACTTCCTAAGAATATACCCTAACCGGAAGTATAGAGCTATTCATTTCATGGTTTCAAGATTACAGGGCTGTATTTTAATATATGTTAAGCATAACTGTCCAAACTTTGTGTTCATATAAAAATCGCTTCAGCGGCTACAAAGCGCCAATCATATATGAATATATAACGAGTGATCCAAGTAGAGGTACTTTTTTCAATAGCTTTTTGTTTTGATAGATCATACGTGAACCGTGTCAAGCTGTAATGTTATTTTTTACAAATTCACGTTCTCTAAAGAATGTGTTTCGCGAGCTTCGCTGAACTTATGGTCAGCATAATCGGCATTTCTGGCTCATTGGGTATGTAAACAAGCAAAATTGCCGCATTTGGAACGAACCATATCCTAAAGACATTGGAGAGCTGCCATTTTATTCAGAAAAAACAACGGTTGTGTGTTATTTGAGAGCCGGTGAAATCAACGGCTGATGGTTTTTTATGAGGATCCTTTACTTCACGTCAGAAATACAATCGGAGGGGTTGACATTTCCTGCCGAGGATCAACCGCAATTAGAAAAATTTTGCTTAGTTTTTTATTTAAATTAATTTGGACCCAGGATTTGAACCCGAGCCTTCCGAATGGTAGTATGCAATGTTTAATTTCTACTTCACCAAAAAAAAATTAGTTTACCTGAGGTAGGGTTCGAACCATGAATCTCACGCAGTCAAAAGCTCTAATTACTAGACCACTGTTGTGATACGTAGAGCAACACAGCTTATTAGGAAATGAAATTCAGTGGTAGGGTATTAAAAATAACAACAACATTCTAATACCGTAATACGCTCGGCTATCGTGACAATATAACTATCAGCGTAATTTTGTGCATTTCAACAAAGCATAGGTGAGAATGTAACTCAGCCGTCACGTGCTAGATATAACAACAAGATATGGTGGCGGAAATTAGAACTTATGCATAATGGTCCCTGCAGGTTATATATATAATCGTGAAACTACTTAAGCAATTTGAAAAGGCTGAATCGGTAACAGATGTTGCAAGGCCTGTACATCAGCCTTTTCCTCTTTCCACCTCAAATATCGTCAAATCTCAGGTAATTGAAGAGAGGCCACCGAAAAAAAAAATCACTGTCTGTTGAGCTTTTTGTTCCGGAAATGTGATTGAAGCTTACTTCTTTTACTGTCACTGTCAATTCGGAGCTTTATGGTGGTATAATAACCGACTTGGATAATATGTGGTTTCAACAATATGGTGCAATATTCCATACAACACGAGCTGCAAAGGGCCATATTTATGCGGAGAAACCTTTAGCTCTTCAGCACTTTAAAACCAACATTCGTCAAGTTTTATACTAGTATTTAGATACTGCCCAAAATGTGATAAAAAGTGTTCGAAATTTAACGCAAACGTATCGACGTTAGCAAAAATTCTCGGAGCGGCGGTATTTCACATAGAATGCCAAGGTTCAAACTTTATAATTGAAAATGAAATTTCAAGAAAAAAATTATTTTAGATGCATTTTATTTGGAAACTACCCTCCTTTTTTTTGATTTTAGCAGAAAACCCCTGCAACGATCAAGAAACAATTTAAATCTAAACAGATACTGAGAGCCATTGTGACATTCTAACCCAATAGAGTAATCGCATTTAGTACCCTCACATTAAAGTAACATTTTTATCAATCCATGCCACAAATACAGCACGCCATATCATTAGTGTCTACTAAGCCTCTCTTCAAGCGTATTCTCAGCTGTCATGTTCACTTCTTTCTATTTCTTTATATGTAATTTTGATTTCTTTCAGGGCGCGTGTTAACATTATGCAATTTCTACTTGCAAAATACATATATACGAGTACACATGTGATAACTTTTTTCATAATATTTTAATTTTTTCTTTTTTAGTTTTTGCTTTGTCAAACACATCATCATCAGTGTAACGATTCTGCCTTCATTTATAATGTGTATATTTCTATGTAATTTTTTATTCGTTTTATTACATCGCACTTTTACTTTTGTACTTTCTATATATACTTTCCATATTTTCTTTGTGGAATGTTGTTTCCATTTTTTTTTTGTTGTATTTTTTCTGTAACATTTGTGTTTTTGCATTTATTTTTTATTATTATTTTTGCGCAATTTGTGTTTAATGATGTGTGGCAGGCGTTTAAATGTTGAAACACCCACATTGATGTGTGACAGAAAAGAAAGCATCTATTTGCGTGGCTGACTGTATGTATATGTTCGCATGTGGTTGTCAATGTGTTGGAGACACAATTATGGCTATAACATTCATTTTTATTTTCACCTCCCCCCTCTTCCCCAGTGCCACGGTTGGGGTCTTTAGCTTGGCATCAGAACATTTTCAAGCCGTTTGGTCTTTTTCTTTCTTTCCCGCCTTTTACTGCTACCGTTTTGTTTTTTTTTTTTGCTACTACCACGACTTGGATACCGTTACGCGTTCTCACATGCTTGCATACATACATACGTATGCATACGAATGTACGTTTATGGAAAAACTCATTCAAATGACGTTTCACAAATATTTTCTTTCCGCTTTTAAGCTGCGTTGGTGGACCATTGACCTGGTATAGCGGATGTGTATTCGCTAACTAAACACTGGAGTGTTTGTATGTCTGCGTGAGTGTGTGTGTGTGCGTTTAATATATTTATGCATGCAACTGGGTTTTTATTGCTTTTCTACTGTCGTTGTTGTAGTTGTTAGCATTTGCATGCGAATTCTTTATCGTCATCGCTTTTAATGATTGCTCTACAAACTGTTGGAATTTGTGGGGGGGACGGTCAGTCGGTAATCATAATGACACTACTACCTTTACTGCTAGTACTACTACTACTACAACAACAACAAATACTACTACTACCTGTGCACTTGTAATTATTTGTTCTGCTCTATATGTCTACAAATATCCTGATTATTTGCATTTACGTCTGTATATATGTATGTGTATTGTATATGTACGTATGTCACATGCGAATGTTTTTGTTTACTGAAGTTGATAATTACACAAACTGCTCGAGCTCTTGAGCATCCTTGACACAAGCGCGCCAAGTCAGCACACTGAAACATTCAGACATACATTTATATATATATATATATATATACACTCGAACATATGTAAATGCATAAAGGCAAATACTTTAAAAGAGACGTACTTGCTTCATTTGCAAATGAGTTTGTGGCAATAGGCCAACAACAGTGAATAAATGTATGTAAATACATACATACATACATACATACATATGTACATATATAAGTTTCGATCATATCTCTGCGCACAAAAACTTTATGTACGCACATACTTACACACGTTTACTTACTGAAATAATTGTCGACTGCTCAACTCGTTTCTATTGCTCAAATGAAGCGTTAACCGTTTTTTACAACAACAACAGTTTTACCTACCACACTCCCTATCGTCGCTCAGAAGGAGTTGCATTTTAAGCATAAAATTTTGAGTTTTTATGACTGCAATGCTGAAAATAAGTCATTTAAATATATACAACCGCGCTTATTCCCTTTACTAAGCGTTTTATAAATACTCATAATGCTCATAGAAATACAGTACATACATATAATATACGTAACTGTTTAAATGGCTTCCGTTTTGCGTTTAAGCGCGTGTAGTTCAATGTACTTAAAGCATGTGTACGAAACACTTGGGCGGCCACTGTAGCCGGAAGACATATAAAATCAGTTTCGAGGCGAAGACTGTGCTTAAATCGTGATTCAAACAAAGTTTAGAAAAATAAATATTAGAAATTTCTCAACTGTTTTTGATATGGAGATAATATGTACATGTAATTGGCACTTTGTAACCGCTGAAGCGATTTTCGGCTGTCCTCCTCCTCATATTTGTGGTTTTTGCGCCTTGATGTTTTTCCAACAAAATGGAGAGACCTACAGTTTATAAGCCGCCTCCGAACGACTGATGGCTTTTTACGAGGAGTCCATTATGTCATGTCCGGAATACACTCGGAAGTGTGGACATTCCCTGCCGAGGGGCGACCGCAATTAGAAAGTTTTACTTAATTTTTTATTTAAATTAATTTTCGATAACTTTTGGATGTTGGTGGCACCGGTACCTCAAAATAAGTGTCAGAAGTAAGATAATGCTCCAAAACCGCATCAGATTGCTTTGGCATTAAAAATGCAAGCCGAACATACTAAAAATATATATATTTATCTGTGTAATTTAGAAGATCGCATATAAGGTCATATAGAGTGTACTGTGTTAAGGACTAAAGCCCTTCCTCGTGGCTTTCTTCTTCTACTCTATTGGCGTTGGCACCGCTTACGCGATTATAGCCGAATCAATATAGGAGCGCCATTCTTCTCTTCTTTTCTCTGCCTGGCGTCAGTTGGAAATGCCAAGTGAACCCAGGTCACTCACCACTTGATCCTTCCAACGGAGTAGAGGTCTTCCTCTTCATCTGCTTCCACCAGCGGGTACTGCATCAAATACTCTCAAAGCTGGAGTGTTTTCATCCATTCGGACGACATGGCCTAGCCAGCGTAGCCGCTGTCTCTTCATTCGCTGAACTATGTCAACATCATCGTACAGTTCGTACAGCTCATCGTTCCATCGTTGCCAATGCGCAAAGGACCATAAATCGTTCGCAAAACTTTTCTCTCGAAAACTCCTAGAACTAACTCATCAGATGTTGACATCGTCCACGCTTCTGCGCCATATAGTACGATCGGTATGATGAGCGACTTGTAAAGTTTGGTTTTCGTACGCCGAGAGAGGCCTTTTCTTTTCAAAAGCCTGCTCAGTCCAAGGCCAGTCAAGCACCTGTTGGCAAGAGTGATTCTGCATTGGATTTCAAGGCTGACATTGTTGTTGGTGTTAATGCTGGTCCCAAAATAGACGAAATTATCTACGACCTCTAAGTTATGACTGTCAATAGTGACGTTGGAGCAGAGTCGCGAATGCGATGACTGTTTGTGTGATGACCAGATCCATTCGCTTCGCTTCTATATCAAGTCTGGAGGAAGCAAAACTCATAGCGTGGTTGTTGAGGCCAATAATGTCGATATCATCGGCGTACGCCATCAGCTGTACACTCTTATAGAACATTTATTTTCTTCAGCAATAAGTTAAAAGGTCACACTATAAAGGATCACGGATCTTTTCCAAGATTTGGCGCATGGTGACTATCTGGTCAATGGTTGACTAACCAGGTCTAAAGCCACACTGATATGGTCCAATCGGCTTGTTGACGGTGCGCTATAGTGTTTCACACAATACGCTCGACCGGACCTTATATGCGATATTAAGAAGGCTTATTCCACGGTAATTGGCACAGACTGTGGGATCGCCTTTTTTGTAGATTAGGCAAAGCACACTTAAATTCCAATCGCCGGGCATGCTTTTATCCGACCATATTTTACAAAGAATCTGATGCATGATCAGTTCCTTACCACCGCATTTGAATAGTTGTTTTCTAGGCGGGCGATTGCTATTCGGACTTCTTCATAGTCGCGCAACGGAACAACTTTTCCATCGTCATCAATGGGAGTTTTGGGTTCAAAATCTCAGTGTGTTTCCTCTTCACTGCCTTTTAGCTGGCTGAAGAAGTGCTCCCTCTATAAATCCAGTATACTCTGGGCATCTGTCACCAGCTCACCTCCCAGGGTTCTACAATAGTAAACTTTTACTCAGTCAAATTAAAATAAACTTTTTTCTTTAACACTATCTGGACTGCAGTCATAGTTTTATGATCACATCACCAATATTACTAATAATAATATTAATAATAATAATAATAATAATAAAATAGCTTCAATAAACAAATATATAACCAAGCAGTTGCTTTAATTTCCTCTTTCATCGTGCTCTAAATAAGCTCATACCTATATAAATGAAAGAAATATAATTTATGAAAATGATTTAAAAATTATGCTGCACTAAAACAAATCGCATTTTTTAAACCAATTTCCACCAGCAATTTATTTTTCATGGCGATTGCAACAATAACATGTTTTATCACAAACATACCGTATTTTAATTGCGATTGCGCAAATCATTGGTGTTAGTGAGACTTTTATGCACACTACTTTACCACCAACATTTACGCTCTAAATTATGCTAAGCTACAGTTACGCTTATTTTCACATCTATGCACACATTAAATATATAGATACGTGTGACAGATGTTGTTGATATGCATAACTACATTTCCCCCAACAATTTTCGCTCAGAACAGTTTTCTTTTTAGTATTATCGGTTTAATAATGGCATAAAGATTATGCGCATGACCTCAGCTTGTTTGAAGAAAGAAACTTGCATAGCCGTGCGTAGGTGACACAAAAACAAATACCTCCGTTTAACGATGTGAAATCACGTAGTGTCGTCAAATGAAAATCCAAGCAAATAAAATATCATCTACAATTGTCAAGGATATGCATATTTATGGAGTCTTTATGTCGTTGTTCTTGTAGTTATGCAATAAAATTTGTTGAAATTTTTATAGGAATACTCGCTAGATACTTGTCATGTGTCGCATACCATACTTATAAATGGAACAATCATGAATATTTAAAGCCATTTTAGTTTTTTACATCTACTGACTTTATCTATCAAACGTCCGTTTGTAAAAATCCGGTGCTCTCAAAAATTTCCCGACCGATTGAAATGAAATTTGGTACACATGTATGTAGGTGGCTTTTTGGCTAGATTAGCAGGAAGACTACTTTTCTCTCTGGGAAATAGACCAGGGACCGACCCATTCGAAAAAATCTTCGTTTTGGATCGATTTTCTTGATCGATTTTAAGTTAATAGACACCATTGTGGAAGCAGATGTGGAATTCACTTCACTTTTTGAATTCTTTTCCCACCGAACATATTCAATTTGAAAATCGGTGTGCCCATTATAAAGCTACGTAATATTAGCCAATCAAAACTCTACAATGGCCCACAACTTGCAGTCTAAAAATTACAGGGGAGTGTAACAGTGCTAGACTTTTCAAAGGTGAAGACATCCATATTCCTTTAATCCCTATCATTCCGTCCGTTACTGCCTTTTAGCGCCTTCAAGCGACTTCAGTTCTCCGTTCGACTAGCGTTTACAATCTCTGCTAACAAAGCTCAAGCTCCAACTAACATCATTGCCATCTGATAAGTTCGGTGGACGGGAAGAGGCGGAACAAGTTGAATCCTTGTGAAATCTGCTACATCGCCCATATAAAATGACAAAAATTTGATGTTGGATTTGTGGTGTACTACATTGCCGAGTCCTGCCCACACGACGGTGTCAAAATCGTGCCAGCCATACTTCATCGGGACACCAATTATGATTTTCTGTAGAGCCAGATTCGCATCGAATATTCCACAACCAAATCGATCACATTTTAATAGGCGGAAAGCATGTGTCAGAGCAGAGGGAGAATGAGAAAATAAATTCCAGAATGCCAGAATGCAAAACACTCAAAATGGCATGAAGCTATACAAGGATTTCCCCTACTCGTGTAAAAACTTGTATCCAGTGCTCTAGATGTACATATGTTTCGAAGACATAACATCGTCTCGGTTCATTATCTTTTAGTAGCGAAGATATGTGTTCGCGTATGACCAGCAAAGAACGTCCGTCAAACAACAGACCCAGACCATCAAACGAGACAAAATAGGAGGAGTACAAAATGTTACAAAAAGTAGGCCAGAAACCCCATTCGAAGATGATGGAAAAGTCGTTTCAGCACCAAATTATGACATAGTTCGAATAGCGTTAGTGCACTTAAAGAATAACAAATTGGCGGGCGCAGATGGCTTACCGGCTGAGCTATGCTTTATTTTGTACAGAAAATATATAAAGGTTCTTTGCTCCGAAGCTAATGGGTATTTCGCAAAAGCGGTGTGTCGAGCAACTTTTGAAAGTATTTTGTATTTGGAAGGTACTTCAGAGCTTTTGTTTAAAGGTGCGCTCAACTTATAGTTGACTTCGCTTGCTGTTTCTTACCCCTACATTGCCACCACCTTTCGTTCCTGAACATATTTCTTGTGTTACATGCCTCATCGATAATCGAATTTCTTAATTCATTTTTCTAATTTAGAATATACACGTAATTTCGCTTAATATTTTTTCAATATCCTTTACCCACATTTCCGCATGTCTCACTGTGCCAAAGTTACCGTGTCATCTTTCGGTATTAAACTAAATTTGCATCAAATACCTAACAAATGCCTGTAAGGCATCCTTCCTACTTCCTTTCATGTGCGTGCATACATATTGAATAATATCTCAAAACATTATGTCACGCTAATTCATGACAGCATGCCTACACACACATACATACACAGTCATGCACACATACGTGTACGTCTGCATGCATATAAATACCTGTTAATTTCACTTACACACGGCAAGGCAACTGCCATCCATCAACAAGCTGATGCTAAACGACAGGCACCCAGCGACGCATAGCCCATGCAGATTACACATTACACATCACTAACAACAGCAACAAAAATAACAGCAGCAGAAACAGCAACAACAACATGAAATCACGTCATTGCAACATTTACTGCTTTATGTGCTCGACAGAATAACACAGAAACACACACACACACACACCCACACGTTATGACGTAGGTAAACATTTAGTAGCGACAAGCGGCAGCAGAAGCTTCAGCTTCAGCTAGTTGTTAGCTCGTTTGCAACTAATAATTGCCGCTGCTGTCTGCTTATCAGCTGTCAACGCCACGCTACTCGGCAAACAGCAGAGGCAGACAGCTGTGACTGGTGCTGTTGTTCTTGATATTGTTATTGTTGTTGTTGCTTTCGCATAAGTGTTGCACAACAAATCCGCTCGTGAGTCGCATCAGCTGTTTGTCAGCTGATGGTTGCAATGATGTTAGTCTCTTATCTCGCATGAAGCTCACATCCCAACAATGGCGTCACCGTCGTCGTTGTCGTCGTAATGCAATATTTTTGTAATATCTCAAAACAAGTTGGCATTAAATGCTACTAAAATGAAGTAAGGAAGAGCTAAATTTGTTAGAGAAGAACATTTAATGCTCATTTACCTTTCTGAGGCTCTCTAATTATCGAACTGAGAGCTCAATAAGAACAGATTTTGGTTGAAATATGGACGCCCTAATCACTAAAAGTAACCTCAGAAGAATACCTGGAATACGTGGTAGATGATTCTACGGAGTCTAAAATATACTCGTCTTTAACACTTTAAACCAAGTTAACGGTGCTACGTTCCCGGTCCGACAGACAGATGAATAAATTCCTAGTTTCTACCTGCGGTTTTGAATATGCTATCTCGATTATTTTGTTCAGCAATAACGAACGCGTTGTATGAACAACAGAGCAAATGTGATGCAATGCGCCTGTTGGCGAGTTTTAGCATAACAAACACGCGCACGCTAGTAGCGTTGAATATCCTTGACAAGCGATCTATTCTAAAAAACAACAACAACAATAGATCACGAAGTTAAACAGCCAACATACGAAAACTGCCACCTGCCAGCCATCATATAACAGCGAGTGGGCTGCGCTGAAGCTCAGGCTCACATATTTATATGTGCATATACTGTACACGTATGTATGTATGTATGTATGTATGTATGTTTAAACACAGTAAAGCACTGAACAGTTCAGAATAATTCAAAAAAATTCAATAAACAACATTTTATTGAGTTAAAAATATATCCATACTAAAATCATATGCATACATATGTACAGGTATGTATATAAATACAAATCTCCAAAACAAAAAAATCATAAACTCTTGACCAAAGATATTTTTTTTAATTTGAATTAAATAAAAAATTTTGGGTCCGCCGTGAGACTTTTTATCGCTCTAATCCTCTGTGCTTTGCGATCTCACTGATTGGACCTTATCAGTGTGGCTTTAGACCTGATAAATCAACCATTGACCAGATATACGTCGGGGTACATCTAGCTCAAAACTGCAAAAACATTCCTACACCATGAGTGATTCTTCACCAAATTTCTTTGTTTGGCTTACGTTATGATTCTGAACGCAATTTTTTTCAATCCACGTCCTAAGCGTCCATCTGACTCGGTGGACTCGGTGGCACCAAGTGCCTTTCGTACAGTCATCAACAGTAATCACCAGTATGAAAATTTTAGCAAATTTAAAAAGGGTTTTACGATATTTTTTAGGACCCCCTTAATAACGTTCTTAGTACCACAGCGGTTTTTCTTGTATCTGAAAAGATTGATATTACCAGATTGAAGTAAAATCCATGAAATACTATTTCAATATTTTTTCATATACCTATTCGTACACAGTTTAGTCCCTTACTGTATGTACCGTTATCTTGCTACGATGGTTATGTGTTTATGTGTTCACATCCTTCATCGTTGCTCATGTTGCAATGACATTTACACCATCACTGACACTATGCAACATGCATATAACGACGCCGGTGCATTACGTCATAACATGCACATCTATTATTCTATGTTTATATAGGTATGTATATATGTAGAAAACATTCTACCACACCTTCGTTTGTCACTTCCGTTTTCATTTCCGCTTCACTTGCATTCATTTAGCGCTTCATCTCTTGGGTTGATGCCGTTCTAGAAAATGGAAAACATCATCAGCAGCAGCTAAATAAATACAGGGTACCAATTGATTGTATAAACCAACAGAAGTGACACGTCTCTATTGGTTAACAGACCTATATGAAAGAGCAGTATTCGCTACAATAGCTGATATCGGCATGATCGATTAATACTAATAAAAATCATTACTCACTTTCTTCAAATTTTCAAAGCACCCAATCGCAGAAAGTTAACTGGAGAATTCAACCAGGAAAGAATCAAATCAGCTCAGGTAACCAGTTAGAAAATCCCAGGAAAGCTGAAACTATCAAACTTCTGATGGAAGTAATTCGTTTCGCTCAATAGCCTATTAGCATTACCAATGATAGACTGTTTATGACATTTGGACCGGTGGAATTTTTGGTAAAAGAACTACCGGAACCATCAATCCCGATCGTTACCGTCCCTTACTCAAAATTTATTTGTTTGAAAATGTTGATGAAAATAACATGGACGATGTATGGTTTCTATAGAACGGCTCTATGTGCCGCACAGCCAATGTCACTATCGTTCTCTTGTGATGCATAATTAGTTGAAACACTATGTCGACTGGCCACCTCACAGACCCAATTTTTTTTTTTTTTTTTTTTGTAGGGTGCCATTAAGTGTAAATGCTACGCCAACAACCCAGGGACGATTCATAGCAACACGAAGTTAAAGTCGCTATTGCAGCCATAGAGGGCCACAGCAGCCAGTCTAATGACGGGTCACAAACTACTGGAATCCCAAAGAAAGCGCATTAGTGGCAGTGAAATGCAGGGAGGAAGGTATGAATGAGACGAAATTCATTTACTACGAAGACTGTAATAAAACGGACCTCCATCTGGCACTACAAAGGACAACATGTCTATGTACAATAATATGTAAGGCGCATTGAATCAACGAAAAATATATGAGGTATTACAATGACGCTCCCACGTGCAATCTCTGCAAGTGTCGCCAAGGAAAGTCTAAAGTGGATACACGCCAATGTCGCCGATGAGGAGAAAATAATTACATCTAAGGAAACTCCTACTGCTACTGCCTCGTGATCTATTATGTATTGTTTTTGAGAACTAAGTAACATACAAGTTTTCTTTGATGACATGATTTCTTTTTCAACGATGAATAAGAGTTGAACTCATTTATTTAGAATTTCTCACTATTAAAATGGTTTGCAACCAAATTATGAATTAATACGTTAAAACTTGAGGGAGAGGAGAAGAGTTCTTAACATATATTGTACTATGGCTGGTCGCCGGAGAGAGAGAATGGTAAAAACTGAAGTTCAGCATGGCAGAGCATAACGTTAAGCTCATATACAAATATACAAAGCATCAGCATCCTTCTTTGCCTCTCCCGTCCTCCATTGCCTTTTCTTTGAGTCGCCCAATGGAACGTTTTGTTTCAAAAGATTTTTTTTTTCATTTTATACCAAATATTTAAAAAAATGTTATATTTTATTTTAAATGAATATTCTTCTTTTTTAATTTTTTAATTCTTCTTCAGTTTACTTATATATTCATAATTGAAAAATTTACTGCTACGGGTCAAATGATATTATTTTATTAAAAAAAACAATAATCTGAAGACAACTGCGTAGATTTGCTCTCAGCTCCTCTTTACTCCTCACTTTGACCAGCGCAAGATTTAAACTTATCCTTCCTTCCTCGTGGCCGCGTTAACTGGTTCATAGACGATCCTATAAAGAAATTGGAGCCAATCTGTAACTTATCCCAAGTTGAACAAAAAAGAAAGAATGAGGAAATATAGTGAACATGTGGAGAAAGTAAAGCGCATAATCTGTGGATGTTCCCCATTCGATAGATGATGGTATAGCATTTTGCGCAGAAAATGTATATTTTTATAAAGTCATGGGCTTCCAGGTGTGGTTTTATATGCATACATATGCATTCCCGATCTTAACAAAACGAAAATTAATTAAGAATTGTTTATGAAAAAATTCGGCTTACATATCTGTCTTAAATTAATTGCATTGTTTTGGATTTCAAAACAATTGGCTTGACAAAAGTTTAAATTATTTATTTAATCATTACACTTTGCACTCACTGAAACACCCTTTTTAGAAATCTTTTATTTTCCGTCACTTAACGCTTTCGCATTATTTTATTTTGTCCATTCCTCACCAAATCCTCACTGCCGCCGGGTCGCGTTGTTTACATAATGCTATTTCGCGTCGCGTTGCATTGCATTTGCATTGACAGCGCAACACCCGCCAACCCATTTCGACCCATCAACACCACGCCAGCTGTAAAGCAGCTTACTAGCCAACAATATTCCGTCGCTGTGTAGTTGCTTGTATGTATGTATTGTACAAGGTAGTACATCTTCCAAGCAATGCGTCTTTTAACATTAGCACACTCTTGTTGCGCGTAGCACTTTTCATTGCTGGCTGTTTTTCGCTCAACAACACAACTCAACTCGAGTCAACTCAACGCCATCAACTAAGCGCGCGATTTTTATGCAACACGCGAATGGAAGTTTGCCCTTTTCTTACATCTTATTTCCTTCTTGCATTACGCGTACCAGATACTCCGTTTATTTCTTTATTTCTATTTATTTTAATTTTTTTTTTACTCTTTTTTTTTGCTGTTGTTACGAGCTCCTACGCGTAATCCCGATTGCTGTGACATTAGCATAATGGATTTCTAAGCGTAGCAACATGCAGTACAATCCAAGTTGAAAGTGCTGAGGCGTTGCTACAGTTAGTATTCTTACACTCGTTCGCTTATTGCAGCGTTTTGTTATTTTATTACTGTTGCTATTTTTTGTTTTTGCCACCGACTTAATTTACTATGTAGTCACACCACGCCGTAGCCAACAACCACACCCATCCACCCACCTCTAAGCGACAACGTGTCGCTCAAAAGTCGTTGCATATTTTATTCGCTGCCATCTTCTGCTTCATTTTGCTTCCTGTTTTTTTTTTTTTGTTTACTTTTGTGTCGTTCCTTTTTTATTTAAACTTTTATTTATTCACCATTTCATTCGCTTGTCTGTTTGGCTGTTGTCATTGATGTTTCGTGAAGTTGAGTAAATGTGGCTGGAAAAAGTGGCGCAACTACTGAGGCGTAATTGCCTGGTGAGAAAGAAGAATTTTTTTTATAATTTTATTCTCTTCTCTGTTGAATGATTTTCAGTCGGTTTTCCTTGTGATTTATTTTTGGTTGAAATATGTTTTTTACTTTTTTTGTCACTTAAATGGCGATGGAAAGTAATAGGCTGTTGCAGGCCTATTCCCAATACTTGGTCCTGCATCCTTATCCAGATCAACTATCCAGCGAGATGCGTTAAATAATCCGTGTGGATCTCTAAGTCATGGTTAAAAGAGAGAAGGTTTTTATGCAAACACTCTGACATATTCGGCTAGAGGGTTTACTAGAGCATTTCTGCAGTGTCAGTTCAGCAGAGGTGCGGGCGTCATTTTTACAGCAAGCCGCCCGCGATATAAATGTGTCCTATTTAGCCTACCTACAACTGTAATGTACGCTCTCTTAATTGGGAAGGTGCCGCTGTTCAGCTTATTGGTTATCTCGTCAGGATAATTATTTGTGGCACATAATAAAACGGAGATATAAAAAACACAAATTTTGTGTAGGACTCCTGTTGGTAGAAAGACTCCGACGCTAAGTCCTGGCATATATTGCGTTAGACGAACGAATTTGTAGCCATAAACCGTATCAAAGCAAGTTTTTTCAACATATCGCTGAATAATGAGAATGACGTTAAGACCAAAAATTAGTTGTATGAGTTCATGGAGCATACTTTTTAGCTGCCCTCAGCACAATGTCAAGTTTGTTCTTAGTGACTTTAGCTACAAAATAGGCAATGGATGCATATTCATATTCAAAATTCCTTTTCTATTGTATTACATTCTAGCAGAAGAATATTGATAACAATTACCTCTGAATCGAAAAAAATTAAACCAGATTAAAACATTCCGAGAACTTAACATCGACTCGGGTCACTACATGTAGCAGCGAAATCCCAGAAAAGATGGACGTCAGAGAGAACTCCTGTTCTCTAAAGGCACTCCTCAACAACTCGATATAAGAGAACTATAAAACGGCATTTCAATCTAAGTACATCCCCCACAGAGCCAATTGGTTTTCAGCAATGTCGAAAAAAAAGCAGCACGTACAGGATAGCATAGATACAGACAGCTGAAGTGGGAAGCAAAATGCATTTTCAGACTCATAAAGAGAGAGTCAGTGTGAAACAAGATGACGAGATGGCCAATGGGAATAATGATTGAAAATTCTATGAAAAATGCAGCTACTTACAGAAGATTTCGAGGCCTAAGCATACTCATTTAGAACCCGAAGGAGATCTAGCATACTGATTTAGAACTCAAATGGTGGCAGGTGCTCAGAGTGTATGGAGTTTATGGATGGAACACTTCTTCAGCCAGTCAACAAAAGGCGTCTGCACGTTTCATTACCCGATTATGAAGAAGTCTGGATAGCAATTGCCCGATGGCTTTCCAGATGAGCAATTTAAAATAAATCTAGTAAGAGATATTCACCATGCGTGAGTTCTTGGAAACGACCAGTACTGCTCAATGAGCTATACCCCACTAAGTCCTCATTTGCTTAATGCAAGTAACAGCTTGGTTTGTCTACTATCCAAGCTGCTCCACAATAATTTAGTAGAACGTCCTTCGTTCGATGTGATCCAAGGCTTTAAGTGTTGCTCAACGGGGTTCACTGTTTTAAGCAACATTTGTGATACGGATACCTTGAGCGATGACAACATCTTATGAGACAGCATTATGAGTTTTCGGGAGAAGGTCGGAAAGCTTAACATTACCTGCTAAAGGGCAAAAGTAATTAAAAAAATAAATAAAGCTTCTTTAATTTTAGAAGTTGGTCGAATTAGGACACGAACCCTAACCTTCCGATTTGTAGTACGCATTGATAACTACTCAGCTATTGCGAACGCCTCTCACATGTATGTAATTGGTCAAATCAAGAGGCAGAGGCTATGCTCCGCTGATAGAAGCTGGCAAAAGGCACGATTTCCCGTAGATGGTAAGATTAGGTATAGAAGGACCTGGCTTCACTTTATATCTCTAGCTGACGCCGAACTGTGACTGTGAGAAGAATAAAGGATTGGAAGTCTTTTGTTGACGCTGCTATAATCAGGTATCCGGTGCCTCTTCTAATTAAAAAGAAGTAGAAATGTAGACTTCCTGAGATTTTAGGAGAGTATTGGAAATTTAACGATGTTTTCAGATTTTTTTCTAGTCTTTCAGATAACTGCTTACTAATATACATACAGTAAAACATTCTTACATTTCTTTTTATATTAAACAAGACCAATTTTAAATCAGCCGTAAATTATCGTTACTTATGACAATTATAACTAAGCTAATAAAAATCGCTTTATTGCCAGCCGAAAGTGAAATACTTAACCTTAACAATATTTCTGTGGCAATAAGTCCAATTTCACTTCATTCCCAAATCTGTGTGCAACGGAATATTTATTATAATAAGCAGTAATTGGTCACTACAAAGTGCCCGAACTTTTCACTTCCAATTTGCATATTTAGTAGTCGTGGAATTTCTCTGCTTTCATTCTGCTTAACGCTATGTCTGTAGGTTCTCATTTATACCTACCGTAATAATTTCGTTGGATGGGCGAGTGAAAATGCTTACCCGACATAGTTTTCAGGTGCCAAAAGTTACTCCACTAAAATGGGCGCATTCAACCGGCATCAACAAATGAACCGTAAACAAAATGCACATAACCTACAAAAATAAAACTACCAAAAAGCAGGAACGACAGGTAAAATCGAGCGAATACGAAAGAGAAAGAGAGAGTGAGTGAAATGAGAAAGTGAGTAGTTGCTATGGGCTCACCTAGCCACCCACACTCGGCATTCAAGCGAATGGCTGAATGTCGTTGCTATCGCATTAATTTCTTCAGAACAAATTAAAATAAATTATTACAAGTTCGGAAGTTCTCACCTCAGTGGACTCAGAGAACGAGCCGGGAAGTGATGGTGCGAAAAATTTCTACGTGCAATTTGTTAACTAGCGGAAGAAATGAAGGAAGCGGCGCGTTGGCATAGCGTTATATGTGTGTATGCAAAATTGACATGGCAAAGGAGCAAGTTTTTATTGACGCCGAAAAGTATGCAATGTTAATAATAGTTACTCCTACATAATTCAAATGCGAGCAGCTCATAAGTTTAAGTACAATAAAGTTATATTAAGGCTAATAATCGGCATATAAACTAGATGTTTAATACAAAGATGTGCGACTAAATCTTATGTCGAGCGGCAGCAAGTTGCTTCTATTTAATGTTAACATTCTAATTCAAGTTCCTAACGTAATTTTAGGCCCTTTTAATTTCGTGTCAGAATACATTTCTCCAAATATTTGGAAAATAAATCAATCAAGCCTTTAACATTAAACATACTCTAATCGAAGAAATAATGTTATAAAGTAGCAAATATTCAAGTGGGAGTGAAAGTAAGTAATTCTTATTAAAAAGCGAGAGCGAGAGTTAAGAGCTATGTGATCCTGTTCGCCAAAGAGTTCTCGTATGCCTTTCAAGACGATTATATTATTCACTAGTTCTCTTTGGGAAGTTTATTGTTTAATTGTACCTTTGTATAATTTTCGTAAATTTTTTTTTTTTAATTTGTATTCGCTATTTTCTTATTAAAACCTTTTATAGTTTCCTTTGACGTTTTCACTGAACAATTATGAAACATAGACTAGAAATTAACCTTCAGAAATAGACCTCCATTGAAAGATTCTCTTTTAAATAATAAATAAACATTTGCAACAAATTTATGCTTACGGGCTTTGGCATTAAGAAAATATGCATCTCCTTGCTTCAGTAGAACAGCTCAAACTCTGGATGGTAAACTTAAAAGAAATAATAAAACACTTGCACACCTCCAACAGGTAGCCGTGTTAATGTATGTATGGTAAATGCACAAATTCTGAAAGCAAGGACGTGGCCAACCGCAGAGTTCAGTCGGATAGAATGAATGCGACCACCGCCAACTTCAACAACAACAATAATTTCCATAATAATATCAGCGCATTTTTTACAAACAACCGCAGAACTATTCATGCATACACGTACATCGTACATACATATGCTCGTACATAGAACTTTATCACTTTCGCCTACACTACACTCTCTACACTTTGCCGCGCTACGCTTGCGAATCACATTTAAAATGCGAAAACTTTTGTTTACACAAATCCTGTGAAACTTTACAAGTGAATAATTTTTATTATGATTTTCATGGGATGAACATACAAACGCACACACGCATGTATACGTACGTGTACGTACATATATGCGAAGCGATGTGCTCACCACAGTGTGTTGTATACAAATAAGGTTTAGATATATGGTAGATATCTCTGGGTGCGTACGTGTGTGCGTGTGAAATGATGACTTCCGTGGGCGATAAAAGTAACAAAAAAAAAAGCAAAAATCAAGCAAATGAAGACAAAAGTACAGTTTCTTTTGCCATTAAATTTTAATTTGCAGCTCATTTTTTACTCCCGCTTAGAAAGTGGTGTGTAAATATAAAGAAAATCAGCAAATAGGTGAAAATGGCGCGACCACGAGGCATGCCTAAGCAACAACAATAATACAAACAACAATTATGAACATTAAAAATTAGCAGCAACAACAAAAACAACAACAATGGAAACTACTAAGTGCTATAAGAAAATAAGTGCGAAAAAGTGGCTGTAAAAGGAAGAAAAGAAAACAAAGGAAAATAATAATAAAAGCATAAGCAAGTCACGATTAGATTAGAAGGCAACACCAAGCATAAATAAATGGAAAAGAAGCAAAATAAAATAGAAAAGAAGCAAAATAAAGTAACATGGCTTCCGTTAAGATAGTTCAGCGTTGAATAGTGAATGAAGCATGCAGAAATGTCGAGCGGAAGAATGTCGGCGGTTGTGTCTAAAACAAAATAAAATAAAAACAAAATACAAAAGAAGAAAATTATTTTCCTCTGCGACCATAAATTCGATTTAAATGGCACTTTCGTACATACAAATTCATTTACACATGCAAACAAACATAGCTCGGCCAGCTAATGCCCATTCTAGTATTGGTGCTTGCTTGGCTAGTTGCTCGGTCAGTAGTAAAGCCTATGTTAGGCGCCTAAAAGCACACTTTAAGAAGTTTTTTGCAATAGTGCAATAAACAATCTGAGGAGCGTAACAATTTCACACGCCTACAAAATTTTTTATGACTTCCTCCAACTGTACTCGCCGATTTTTTTTTTCTTCTTTTTTTTCATTTCAATTCAGTTCGCCTTCCTTGTTTATTGGCGACCGCAATTTTCCTAAATATTTATGTATTAACTTTAGTTGTGTTGCCAGTGTTAAATAGAAATTTATTTAGTAGGCGCATTAAGATATGTGAACATCGGTATTTAACTTTTTACAATAATAAATTTAGACCGTATGATTTCACTTAAATTAAGTTTTTTTTTTTTATAAAATAGTGAAAGATGTTTAATGTAAAAAATAATGTACACCACCTTTCCGTCGATTTTATAGCAGGCTTCGACAGTACAAAAAGGAGCTGCCTCTACGCCGCTATGTCGCAAAACTTATACGGCTATTTAAACTGACTTTAAGCAACACTAAAAGCTCCATTAGGAACCTCTCCGAGCCGTGATGACAATTTACCATATTTTTTTGGTAGGTTTGGTTGGTAGCAAAAATGAAGAAAATGTGCCACGGTGTATAGATGACCAGTTTGTGGAACATTTCAAGTAAGACAAACGTCAATATGCATAAAATAAATTTACTTAATAACCTCAAAATCGACATTTGAAGTACGTAGGCTGCTATATATAGGTCTGGCCTAGGCAACACTAAGGCAACACATTTTTACTGAGCGCTCAGTTCGCTGAATGCACCCATTGACATAGTTCAGCGAATCAAGAGACAGCGCTAGCCAGCGTCAACTGGTCCGGATGGATAAGAAGAATAGAGCTTTGAAAGTTTCCGATGCCCTACTTGCCCAGGTAAAGATGACTCAAACAATGGAGGAAGAGAACTTTGAGTCATCTGAGAGCTCAAACCTTCAAACGAATCCTTCATATGGGTAGCGCCTTGCTTCAAGAGATCGAATCATGGGCAATGCTTTAAAGGACTAAGACTGCGAAAAGCTGAAACATTTGGTGGACATTAAGGATCGAGGAAATAAACATTGAAAAAAAGTGTATCTGAAGCCCATCAAATGCTTGTAAAAATTTATGGAGAATCTGCGCCGACCGAAAAGTCATGCAGGGAATGGTGGGAGCTGGCAGGTGTGGTGTACTATAAGCTGCTAAAACTTGGCGAAACTATAGATGCAAAACGTTATCGACTACAGTTAAAGCAATACGACCGAAAGTCATGACAGACAAGATAATTTTTTAACATGACAACGCTTAGTTCCACGTGGTTTTAACGGTCACAAACTATCGAGAAACGCTGAAATGGGAGATCTTACCCCGCTCACGCTATTTTCCAAATCTTTCCCCATCCAACTAAAATTTTTTCGACGGAGAGAAAACGATTTGGGTATAAATTCATAAGGTCCGTTCAGTTCGCGGCTCGTGGTTTTTAATCTTTCACATAAAAGGTCCCAATAATTGGCGCAGACAATTTTTTTTATGGATCTGGCAGAACATTCAAGTTCCCACCATTGGGTTCGCTTTATTTCGACCGGATTATGCAAAGAAGCTGATGTATGTACCTCTTCAATACCATGCTTGAACAGCCTAGACGGTAAGCCCTCGGCTCTTGTTCCTTTGTTATCTCTCAAGCGCCGAATTGCTATGCGAATGTCTTCATAGTCTGGTGATGGGAAGCCTATACCATCTTCAGCAACTGATAATTCGAGTTCGTCATATGCAGGTATTCATTTTCACTGAAATTAAGTAGGCCAAGGAAGTGTTCCCTTTATATATTCAACTCAAGTCGCAGTACTTTTTTTATAGAATTTTAAAACACCCTTCCTGTTTATTATCTTCTCAAGGTCTCTATATTCACGCATTTCAGCCTGCCACTTATAATGCCTATAAATTTGTTCGATTTCCTCTTTTCAACACACCGCATCTTTCACCTACCGTTGTGCTCGATCTTGCGAGATATTCGGCAGTTTCCCTCGCTTGTCAGAATATTGATTCGTTTTTTTTTTTTTGAAATTTTATTTCAAAGGTTGAGTTTTCGCAGTTTGTTCTCTAATATTAATCTTTTAATTTGTTTATCGCAATGTATACTTAATTTTCTTAACATTGTAGGCCTTAATTAATAAGAAATTTCCAAACAAATATTTCATTACATTTTTTAATAAATTTTTAGTTAAAAGGAACATTTCATTTCATTAAAAATATTTTCTTATTTTTCTTTTTCAGAAAACAAATATTGTATTATTAAGTTTCAAGTGTTTGCATTAATCGAGTTTTCCAATTCAAACATTTATTTTTATATATTTGTCTTTTATTTGCTAATAAATAGTTAAATGAAATACCACAACTAAATGTTAAAAATCTTTGTGAGCCATACAATATTTACTTATTGGCATTGTTTTGTTTATGAAGCATACATACAGGCGCCTTAACCACAGTAATTGAAGCAATAATCATTGTGGTCACCTATCATGGTATGGAGGTATTCGCAATGTACATAAGTACATACAAATATATTGTAACTGCATTTCTGATATAACAGTATAAAACAGAAGCAGTATTGTCTTTATTTGTGGCTAAGAAAAATCAATAGAGAGAGCGCTTACATCTGCATATGAAACCGAGCTTTGTCTTGTTGGTCAACTTGTGGGAGTTAAAGTTTAAAGATGTTGGGCAGGATATATGAATTATGAGTAGAATGGGAATGAAAGTGTTGAATTAAAGCGAGATTCGGTTTTAATATCTTCATACATACATACATACGTTTGCCTCTGGGTAATTAACACACGTGCATTTGTAGGTGTGCTGGTGTATTCATGCTATCCTGGCATAAGTTTTGGCACCAGTAGGAAATAGTTAAGTATCAGATACGTGTGTACGTATGTGCATTCTAAGTGAACCTGCCTAGACAATCATAATTCATGTAATTGCCTTGGGCTACACTTGAACAATGCTTATCCGATGCAGACGCAATGCAAGTCGGAGCAAAAAAGGGGTATTATGGCGGTTGTGCGTAAAATGGGATATTACAATAGAGATGCTGTGGCTGGCGTGGTTTGCACGCACACACACATACAGGTACATATGTGCGTGTGTAGTGTGTGCTTATGTTTGCCTATTAAACGTTTTAATAAATGTTTGGTCAATAATTCAACTCAAGATTTATTAGCAGACATACAAATATACATATATACATACGAGAATGTACATTTGGTGTAGTAAACGTAAAACAAGCAAACAACCAAAATATTTAGTATAAACAGAATTATTCTGAATGGTTTTACGGTTGCACGGATTTTATACCAATCAACAAAATACTGCCAACTTAAATGTAATACTATTTTTATTAATAACGACATAAAACAAAAAAATTAAATTCAATTAAACTAAATCAAAATGAATTAAATCAAAATAATTATGAAAAGTAAACAATGTATAACAAGGATAAGAAAATAATATTGAATGTCGTACAATAAATTAAATTAAATAAGAAAAAAATAAAATAGAATAATCTAAAGCAACAAACTAATCTAAGATATTCAAAACAAAAAAAATAAATTAAACTAAAAAATAATAAAAATTATGAAAAATAAAATTTAATACAATAACATAAACTAAAATAAAATAATACAAAATAAACAAAATAAAAAAGTGAAAATAGATAAAATTATTTTAAATAAAATTAAATAGACTAAAAGAAAATAAAAAGCTATATATCGATTAACGATATAAAGTAAAATAAATTAAAATTAAAGTTATTAACTCAAAGAATAATAATTATAATAAAACTAAATAAAATCGAATGAAAAGATAAAATGAAATAGTGATTGAAAAAATTAAATAAATTGAACTAAATTAAATAAACTGAACTGAAATAAAACCAGCTAAAATAAATTCAAAATTCATAAAATTATATTATATTAAAGAAAAAAACATATAAACTAAAATTAAATAAACTAAAGTAAAATTAAATTATATTAGAAAAAAATAAAAGAAAAAATTAAAAATGATAGGATAAAGTAAACTGAAATAAAATATGAATAAAGAGGGTAAAATTAAGTATAATTAAATTAAATTAATAAAATATATTAAATTAAATTATTTTTCAATGTATTTAAATAAATTAAGTTCATGTCAGAACTACACTCGGAGGGGTTAACATTCCCTGCCGAGGGGCGACGGCAATTAGAAAATTTAACTTATTTTTTTATTTAAATTAATTGTCCATAACTTTTGGATGTTGGTGACACCGGGATTTGAACCCGAACCTTCCGAATAACAGTACACAATGCTCCCCACTCGGCTACCGCGGTCACCGATTTCGAATCGCATAATTGTCAAGAACTTCTCATTTCAAAAATATCATTTCAAAATTTCAATTTGCGTTGGATATCAAGGCTGACATTGTCGGGCTGGTCCCTAGATAGACGAAATTATCTACGACTTCGAAGTTATGACTGTCAACAGTGACGTTGAAGTCGAGCAGCGAATGCGATGACTGTTGGTCTGATGACAGGAGATATTTCGTCTTGCTCTCATTCAATACCAGACCCATTCGCTTCGCTTCTATATCAAGTCTGGAGAAAGCAGAACTCACGGCGCGGTTGTTGAGGCCAATAATGTCGATATCATCGGCTGTACACTCTTGTAAAAGATTCTACGTTCTCTTTTTATTTGCGGGGATACCAAATTCAGACATAGCAGGGTAAAGGCAACTCCTATTCATACTGTCGAAGGCTGCTTTAAAATCGACGAAAATGTGATGGGTGTCGATCCTCTTTTCACGCGTGTTTTCCAAGATTTGGCGCATGGTGAATATCTGGCCAATGGTTGACTTACTAGGTCTAAAGCCACACTGATAAGGTCCAATCGGCTTGTTGACGGTGCGCTATAGTCTTTCACACAATACGCTTGATAGGATATTATATGCGACGTGGCTTATTCCACGGTAATTGGCGCAGACTGTGGGATCGCCTTTTTTGTGGATTGGGCAGAGCACACGTACGTTCCAATCGTCGGGCATTCTTTCATCCGACCATATTTTGCAAAGAAGCTAATGCATGCACCTGATCAATTCTTCACCGCCTTATTTAAATAGCTCGGCCGGTAATACATCGATCCCGCCCCTCTTTTAATCGGGCGATTGTTATTCGAACTTTTTCATAGTCGGATAATAGAACAACTTTTCCATCGTCATCAATTGGAGTTTCGGATTCACCATCTCCTGGTGTTTAATTTTCACTGCCATTCAGCAGGCTGGAGAAGTGTTCCCCCCAAAGATTTAGTATACTCTGGACATCCGTCAGCCCTCTGGGTCCTACAAGAGAGATTTTAATAAAGTCACATACAAATGAAGCAAATTTGAGTCAGATTGAGTACAAATATGGTGTTATAAAGACTACTCAAAAAAAATTGCTCATATATGGCTCATATGTGGAATCTTATTGAATATTTTTAAAAGCACTATATTTACTGGGTAGTATACAAACGTAAATATGTAAATAAATAGGAAAAGATAAACTTGCATCTATATTTGCATTTCCATATTCAATACACATGTACTGGCAAGAAGATATTTATACATGTTTATTTTTAGAAAATTTTTTACGTACACAAACAAATGTTATGCTTTTCATTCATTGACTACCTTGAATTTATGCCAAAGTCTTAAATTTATTTCAATACCAAAGACCTTAGCTTGCAGCTGTAGTATTATCTTTAGTACGGTATTTATATACTTGTGTGCGTATCGGTAACACCCACATATAAATAACTGTTATTTGTGCAATATCTTTCGCAAGTATTTTTGTTTAGTTCTAAATCTCCGCTTGCATATGTTACGCATAGCGTATGTATAAATGTGGAATTTACAGTACTCAATTCACACACTAAACAACGTTAGCTAAATTCAATATTCTCAAAAATATAAATGTATGTCGAGAGTTAGTGGAAGTGTTTTTGTTATTGAAGAAATAATGGCAAAGATGTCGATATTTTTAGTTAGTGTTGAAATAAATTTAAGCGTAGTTTTTTATTGCATTACAATATTTGCCAAAGCCACCTTCACCGTGATACCAGGAATTAAGTGCTTACTGTGAAGACTACTGTGGAGATCTTTTTTCCATCATTCTCTGTGCCCCATTTCACTCGAACTTCCAGTATCAGAAGACCCTGTTTTTCCTTGGAAATCACTTCTTAATATTTTATAAGAAAATAATATCTCATTTTAAAAGCTTTACCAATATTTTCTACTTCTTGGTTACTTTAAAATAAATTCATCTAGTTTCTAACCACATTTCATTGACTTTTCGTATCTGCTAATAGAGTAGATAAAGTCTATCTTCTGTTCACCACAGAGAACACTTTCAATTTCAAATATAGTTTTTTTTCACTTCACAATCGCATATTCATCGCCTTTTACTTTATCTCCATTTCTGTCAATTCTCTTATGCAAAACGTCACCAAAAATGTCCTTTGCCACCGACCAATACATATATTTTATCATTTAATATTTGATTCCCTTTCTTTGCACTTGCGGCGCAGCTGGTGATTTTGTTTTTTCAGAGGGTGGAAAGTGTGGTTGGAAAGCAAGTCGAAAGCAGTGAGCAGGCAAGCAGTTAAACGAAAAATTAAATTTTCATATGCGATTAGTTTACTCTTCTTTGATTGCTTCCCTCTCTCGCTCTCTCTCTCTCTCTCTCTGTCCTTGCGGTTTCGTTCTTTTGGCCATCAAAGTAAATGGAGACAGATGCAAATAGAAAGCTTATTTTGGCTTACTTTCGTATGTATTTTAGTGAATAAATAAATGGAACAGTAAATTTTCTTTATATTAGGAAGTTATCTCTTTGATATCTCATATTTAATTAGTAAGATTGGCAAAAAAAATTGTTTACTCTAAAAAGGGGAGCTTGAATATTCACTCCTTCAATTCTCTCAAAAAAGGATTAAATTATATGAAATTAAATTAAATGGAATATAATAATAAATAAAGTAAAAAAATAAAATAAACAAAAAAATAAATTAAATGAAACTCAAAGTAAAATTAAATTTCTTTAAATGAACTAATATAAATTTGAATAGAAAATAATGGAAATAAAAAAAATCAAAACCGATGGCAAATTCGATACTGCTTTATAAATATATATAAAAAGGAAAATGAAGTAAAATAGCAAAAATTTATAATTAAATTAAATTATATTAAATTAAATAAAGTAAAACAAAATAAAATGAAAGCGGTAATTATTAAATTAAATTAAATTAAAAGAAAATATCAGAAGATAATATTAACCAAAATGAAACCGAAGTTAAATAAAAGGGAATAAATTAAATTAAAATAGAAAAAAATTTAACTTATTTAAAATTAACAAAGTAAAATAAAAGCAAATCACGAAAATTAAATTAAATAAGATATATTAAAATCAAATAGATAAAAAAGTTAATATCAATAAAAGTTAATAAAGCAAAACAAAAACAATTCAAAAGAATTAAAATAAAATTAAATTAAATAAATTAAAATAAAGTAAGAGAGAATAAAATAAAATACATTAAAAATAAAGCTAAAACAAAATAAAATTAAAATAAATGAAATAAATTCAAATAAAATATAAATTATACAACATGAAATCACACTAAATATGAAATGAAATATAAAAAAGGAAATAAAATAAAATAAGATTTTATTTGATATTAAAAAATTAAACAGACAGACTCGCATGACTAAATCAACTCAACTCATCATTCTGATTCGATCGGTATAACTTTTGATGGGTCTTCCATACTTCCAACTAGGGTTGTATTAAATTGCATTAAATTAAACAACATTGAATAATTAAAACTGCATAAAATACAATACATTAAACTAAAATTAATAGGAATGAAATTAAACTAAACAAAATAAAGTATTATATAATTTCAAAAATAAGTGCATCTAACAACAGAAAATAAAATTAAAATAAAGCGAAATGAAATGAAATAAAATAAAATAAATAAACCATTAAATAAATAATATAAAATAAAATAAAAAATAAAATTAGATCAACTAAAATAGAATAAAAATAATAAAATAAAATAAGTATATATTAAATCAAATTACACTAATTTTATTTGATATAATTTAATTTAATTATAAAAAAATAAATATTGGATGAGTGCATAAATTCGTGCCCGATTCCGCTGGATGCCGTACGAATCGTTTGAGAGTGGCGCTCGTGAAAGAAATATATACATATTATATATCGTTGGAAAGGTGACAGTCCGAACTGTAAATCAAGCATAAAATAACTTCATTTTGATTTGAGTTGCTTAGTGAAAAGACGCATGGAAGATGAACAACGAAAAAGATCATATGCGTCATATTATGTTATGAATTCCGCAAAGGAAAAACAGTGGGCGCTGCAACTAAAGATATTCGCGAAGTTTATTTGGACCGTGCTCCAGCACTTCGCACAGTAAAGAAATGGTTCGCGAAATTACGTTCTGGAGATTTTAACCTCGAAGATCAACCTCGCAGTGGACGGCCTTCTGAGCTTGATGACGATGTTCTAAGGACTTTAGTTGCGAATAACTCACGTATTTCGACGGAAGAGGTTGCCAGTGAATTGAACGACAACAAATCAACTGTTGAGTGAAAAGAACAAAGTTGAGTTGAGTGAAAAGAACAAAGTGGGCCGTATGTCAACAGCAATTTCTTTGCTTCGACGGATCAAAAACGAACCTTTTTTGGATCGGCTCGTGACTGGTGATGAAAAATGGGTCCTGTACAACAATGTTCAACGCAAAAGAACATGGAAACAGGCACACGAAGGGGCGGAACCGATGTCGAAAGGTGGATTGCATCCGATGAAGGTACTGCTGTGCATTTGGTGGGATATCCGAGGCGTGATCTATTTTGAGCTCTTGCCAGCTGGAGAAACGATCACTCCCAACAAGTATTGTCAGCAATTGGTCGAATTGAAGAAAGCAATTGATGAAAAACGTCCGATTTTGGCCAATCGCAAAGGAGTTCTTTTCCATCATGACAACGCCAGGCCACATGTTGCAAACCGACCCTGGCCAAACTGAAGGAGATGAATTGGGAAATCATGCCGCATCCCCCATATTCACCCGACATTGCACCTTCTGATTATCATTTGTTTCGATCGCTGCAGAACAATTTGAATGGAAAAAAATTTAAAAATGTGGAAGACGTCAAAAACCACCTTGACACCTTTTTCAACGAGAAACCGCGCGATTTCTATGAATCAGGCATCCGTAAATTGGTTGAACGTTGGGAGTGGATTGCCGAACATGATGGCGAATACATAATTGATTAATAAAAGCGCTTTCTTCAAAAAATTTCAATTTTAGTTTGCACTTGAAATCGGGCACGAACTTATGCACTCATCCAATATAACATAAAACAAAATAAAATTGATCAAAAATAAATAAAATAACATAAAGCAAAATAAAATTAAAATAAATAAAGTAAATTAATATAAATTATATTAAATAAAATTAATTTAAGTTAAAATAAATTGATTTAATTTTGATAACTACTCTAATACCCACGTTTAACATTGTTACGCGTATTCTACAAATTTACTATACTTAACTTAAATTTTAAATGGACTTATTGAATCTTAGCAACTGAGTACATAAACAGTATAACATTGAAATCACTCTCACACATACATAGACATATTTCGATTGAACATTACACCAATGAAAAACCAATACTCCTACACCGTCTATATCAGCGAAGCTGCAACGCAGCGGTAGAAGAGGATTTTTAATTGAATCCTTGGTGCTGTAATTGCGTCAGCACGGAAGTAAAACAAAAAAAAACGAAAATAACGAAAGCAGCAGTCAATGTACAATGTACGAGGGTTGGCTAATTAGTCCGCGACCTGAAATACTTAGTGCAACAATGTATAGTTTTATTATTTTTTTTTCAGCATAGTCTCCCCCAAGTGAAATACACTTTTCACATCATGAATACAATGTCTTTATACCCCTGAAAAAATAGTCTGAAGATTTCTCTTCAAAACCGTCGTCTCCAATCGTTGTTGCTTGTCGAGCGGCGTTAGCATTCGTGGTACCCAACGCGCACTAATTTTTTGTTGCATTCAAATGTTCATGCGAAATCTCTCCAGCTCATTCTTTGCTAATATGTAATCCTTCTGCTATCTGCCACAATTTAATTCTTCGATCAGCCAGAACTAATTTTTCGACCTTCTGAACATTTTCTTCGATCTTGACTGTCACTGGGCGCTCCGGACATGGGTTATCTTCACAGGTTTCTCTTCCTTGTTGAAACTTCCGAGTCCAGTTTTTCACCATCGTATATAAAGGGACGAAGTCCTGAAGAACTTTCGGCGTACTTCCTTTGTTTCCAAATTACGAGAACTTCCAGTTTCTGTTGACATAGTGTTGTTAGAAAGAAATGTTAGTGAACCTAATAAAAAAGGTTGTGTCATTTATACTAAAAATGAGTTCCGCATTTAGTATTATCAGTAACGACATGATGTGTCATGATGTAAATACCATAGGCCGCGAAAAGGTCGACCGCCCCTCGTATATCGCAGCAGTTGTTGTATGATGTTTGCTAGGTTATGAAAAATGGCGGCAACAGGTGATGAAAAGGCAACTGTGCACGTGATTGGACGCCTGTAGGTATGCAGCAGATTTCTGTTTACACACCTTTTTAGATTGACCGAGTTGTCTGCCACGTCGAAAATTAACTGAAATTGGCGACAAGTGAGAATTCAATTTTTTTCGCTTATTGCCAACTATAGGCATATATATTTATGAATATATTATATCTATGGCTATGTGATTTCCATAACTACTAAAGTGACATTAATTGCCTACAAATTGATAAAAGCTACGGTAATAGATTGGAAATGCATAAACGATAATAGATTTAAAATATTATAAAAAGTAGAAAAAAAATAGTAAAAATGGTGCCGAAAACATTTTCTCGTGATTGTAAATAAATGAAACATACATACGTGGTAAGAATGAGTTTGCTATTTTTTCACATTAATTTTTTTCAATTTTTAGTCTCATAGAAATATTAACATATATTTTTACAATTCTTGAGTAAATAAGAATATTTAATAGTTAAATAAATATTTAAATAATCATCATAATTTGTCGATGAAATTCCTTGCAAGTCATTACAAAGACATCTAAATGTGATTAAAATTGAATCTCTTTCCACATCCACGTTACGTATACGCCAAGGCTGTCCTATTATGCACACAAGAATATCATAAAATCTTAATTGAAAATATTTCAATACAAATCTGCTGACACGTAATAGATTATTAAAAATTCACTACCGTTTTATGGTATTTCTATATCTATGTATTCGTGCATTACATAACTCAAATACAGTTATTTATAAAGGTAAATGTGTGTAGCAGTAGAAATAAAAGCATTTTCATATTTCTTTCTCCAACTATCTGTAAATGATATTGCTATCAACGCCAACCACTATTCTTCGTGCGTTCTTCGCGACTACAACTACAACTATAACGGCTTTACAAATACAATGCCTCAACAACATCTTATTGTCAAATGCATAACAATGCAGTGGCACGACTACCTAACTGAACAACAAGAACAACAACAACAAGGAGAACAGCAACAATATTCTATATGAGACATCACAAAATCGAAGGCAATTGTTATGCAGTTGGTTGAGTAACCTTGTTACGCGTGTGGCATGCAACGCACGCACTTACAGACTTACCATATACATACATACCATACATATTACATATAAGCATTTGGCGCTGCTGAATGGATGTATGGGGAATGAAGTGAGAAAGTGTTGTAAATCGTGTAAAATGCTAAAATACCAATATGCAAATATGATTTGATTTATAGTTGATTTTCGAGATGGTTTATAGTTGCAGTGACATAGCTTCGGAGATTTTGCAAAAATAATGTAAGTGCTTTATAAAAAGAATTATATTTTAAAGAAATAGTTTTTTTGATTTAGTAGTTATAATTTCGAGGAAAATATTTTACTTATATGTAATTAAAAAAATAACTGAAAAATATTAATAAAAATCTTCAGGTAAAATATTTTATGAGAATAAAAAATAATAATTAAAATATAATCTTTACATATAATTAGCGCTTTGTAACCGCTAAAGGGAACCACAGTTTATTCTAAGCCGCTTCCGAACGGCTGATGGGTTTTTATGAGGAGCTTTTTATTTCATGTCGGAAATACCCTCGGAGGGCTTGACATCTCCTTCCGAGGAGTGTTCGTAATTAGAAAAATTAATTTTGGATGTTGGTCGATATCGCACTGGAACCCTGGCCTTCCTAATATGTAGCATTGCTAACCACTTGGCTATTAACAGTCAATATCTTTATATATAATATATAATAAGTAATATATAATATATATTTTATTTATGCTTATATACAAATCTCTTTCAGAATGGTTTATGTTAAATTTTTTTGGGAAATAGGTGAGAGAGCAACCTATTCAAAAAAAAGTCTATCTTCTTTTTCTTTTGCCATTGAAAAAATTATTTTGTATGAAAATCCATTTCTAGATAAATTGTTAACACATTGTGGTGTAAATGCATCAAGTATTTTTAGACATAATTTTCGGGATTTACTATTTCGAGATTTTGTGTATGAGTGTTTTATTGTACACCTCTTTATTGTATTTATAATATAAAAAAAACTCTTTACTAAAATTCAATAATTTTGAAGAGCTTTTACAGCAAAGCTCAGTGTAAAAATTCATAAGCTTCTTATTAAAATTATTTTCATTCAAATTACTTACCCATACTTACAAACATACTTGTTTTTGCGTAGTGTAGGTGTAGAAATTCTCGCAGACAATGGGGACTGTAAATTGATTACGTATTTTGCAAATGATGTTAACTTAATTAATTTGGTTTAGTAGGTCATAAATTATATGGCTGTTTACTTATGCAAGCTTGCTATCACAGAGATATGTATATATGTATGTTTATTTTAAATGTTTACATACTCATGCAGAAGTTCTTATACACATGTATTTATGTACCTACACGAATATTTGCAAGATAATCACAGTCATGAAAAAATCTATTCTGATAAAACTGATTCTTCACGAAAATTTGTTGAAAGATATTTTCGGGTCTCTATATTTTATGATAAAAGTAACATTTTACCATTAATAAACAATATTTGCTAGACATAAAAACCCCAACTATGTATTTGTATTTTTTTTTTAAATAAATTAGTGAGCTAGTTAGAGTTTCATTTGAATCAAATATTTAAAGAAAAAAGATATTTAGTAAAAATTTAAGAAATATTTATTTTATGGTTGGCCATATTTCCCTTAAAATAAAACCAATAAAAGCTTTTAATTACTTAGCCAATTTTGTATGTTTGAAAATGTTTGCATCAAATTTTTCTTGTCGGGTCTACTATTCTTAAATTTTCGCTTTATATGCGACGCTTATTAGCACGTCTTCAATTTGGTAGGCTAATGCTAATGGTGTCAATAACTACAACAAATTGACGGGGATAACAATAGCCTTTAATAAATCTGGTCTTGCAGGAATTCGTTTGACGGTGTCAAAAAATCAATAGATTTTTATAATTATTATTTACCAAAGCGATTAATTTATTTGCAAAAAATAAACATAAAATTAGAAATAATATAATTATAATAATATATAGAAATAATATATGGAAATTGATTACCGATATAAAATAAATTTTATTTTAATTTTTGCTTGTAAAATTATATTTTAAAATCATTATTTGAAATAAATAATTCAGTATCTACAGAAATATAATACGTGGCTTTCAAGAAGAAATAAATCGCTTACAATTTAATGCTATGGTCAAGAATTTAGCTTTACTATTAAGATAATGCTAAACGCTTTCTGTTAACTGACCGCCGCGGCTGGCTCGAATAAATTCCAACCGAGAGAAATTGTTTCTTACAGCAATTGCGGCCGTATATCAGCAAGAATTTTGAGCAATCAAATATCTCAGGCATAATCACCTAATTAAGCGACATGCCAGTCACGACAACTCCTTTTCAGTGTTTTCGCTGATCTATTCAGTTAATACCATTCTAGTTTTTAACTTCACCACTCTATAACTGTTAGCTTAAATTATTAAAATACTCATACTTGTATACTATTATTTGAAAATCGAGTGCTTATTATAAATTACATTTCCTATAGGGTAAGCATTAGCTACATTTATGTGCATATATTTGTGTACACGTATGTGTTTAAGCTTTTGTGACCTTTAACTAACCAATTTTGTATAAAAAAACATAGTAGTATGCTTTACTGACAACTATTAATACAATTAGTCAGTTACACTATGACAATAAATCAAACTGAATGACATTAAATTGACAAGCGACTTGAAATTCCGCAGAATTAAAGGTATGTCCATATATATACATATATAAGCGAAAGTTACGTAAGTTTGTATATGAAATGTAATGACTATTGGCACTTAGAATGCATATATAGCTAAAAACAAATAATTTAATATCATTTCGCACGGTATCGAGTACCATTGAAGGTATCTAGTCTAGCGAAACTGTTCACCGTATAAGCTCCCAAGAACAGTAACCAAAGTATTGAGAAAAATAGGTGAAGCTTTTTCAGACTTGATTTAAACTTAGTTTGATTTTCCATTTCATTACAAACAGACTTACTCTGCAGGGGGCTTGCAGAGTCAGTAATTCAAGCAATCATGGATCGATTTCACACCACATTTACTCAAGTGGATAATGCGCAGCCGCAGAGTTGCCATACAGTGGGTATCGAAAACGTTACTGCTGCTAAGGTGCAGAGTTTCGAAGAAGACCCCAATGAGTCCATCCGCCAGCGCGCGCAGCAATTGGAGCTATGCCCATCTATTTTATAGTGGAATTTTCGGCAGGATCTAGGTTTGCGGCTACAAAATTTATCTGCTGCAAGAATTAAAGCCGAAGGACCATTAAGCACGTCACCCGATGTTCTCGGAAAAACTTTGTTCAGCCATGAAGTTCACTTTTGATTGAATGAGTACGTTAATAAACAAATTTGGCTCATTTGGAGTGATGATAATGCACCAGCTCTTGTTGAGACGCTGTTACATCCTCAAAATAGTCAACGTTTGGTGTGATCAATGGGCAGACGGAATCAATGGGAAGGCTATAGTGCCAGGATTTATGACTTTTTTCGTTGGAGGATGTTGACGGTCTTTGGTTCCAACAAGATGAACCACATGTGATACAGCCAATAAGAAATACAATTTATTAAAAGAAACTCTTGATGAGTGCACGCAACTTAGGAACTGTCATGACTGAACTTCAATTTGCAAATTGACCGAGACTTCAAAAGATGACAAAGTAGTTCTTCGCCGAGCATGACAAGAGCAAATAAATTATTGAAGAGGATACAGAAAAGTACAATATATACATATGTATAGGCTCGTAGCCACTTTGGTAGCCAGAGGTAAAAGAGGTTTGCCCTATAATAATAGCCCTTGCTGTAGCTGAATTTTTTGTACTAATACCAGTTCTCTAGCATACTAAGTGTCCTAAGAAACCGTCAGGTACCAAACCTTGCATGAGTGCTCACTATAGGCTTACCTACACAAGAATGTACAGCGAGTTTACTCCTCGAGAATGCATGGCGGGGATTTCTAAATCAATTTTAACATAAAAATAAAACAATTTTAATCAGTTTTCAAAAAATATAAAAAATTGATTACAACACGATAACCAAGCCTCGGCTACTTAATTCTTACAAAATGCTCTCTAAACTCTCCGCCCTCACACTATCCCTTGCGTGCTTAGTCGTTTCCGCTCAACTTGCTTTTGGTTTTGTTTCCAAGAACTTTTGTGAACTGAATTGCGGCAATCGTTCGCACACGCTTTGTGGAACGGTATGTAGTTAAAATATAATTTTCATGTTTAATGTGTATAAATATTAAATTTAACTGAAATTCGACAAATACCAGGCTAACAACATCACCTGCAGCTACCGGAGGAATCGAGTCTTTGATAATAAGGAATTAAGGGATATGGGCTTACGAGATCAGCTCATCATCGCACACAATGGTTTGCGTCAACGCATTGCACAACGGATGCATGTCGGCAATATGGTTTTGGTCAAATGGAGTGAACAGTTAACACAAATGGCCACCAATTGGGCGCAACTCTGTCGACCCTACGCAGATGATGAATGTACTCATGTGTCGAAACACTTGAGCTTGGGGACCTTAATGAATATCACAAATGGAGATCAAGTGGAAGACATATATGTAGCTATGAACCGTTTCTGCATTAATGCACTTCATTTGCCACGTGAGCTAATAGAAATGGCGTTCCATTTTTGGTATTTCGAAAAAGACTACATGAATGAACCGACATTTCAAGCTTATGAAGAATTGTTGTTGGGATTTCTTGGCGGTGAGAATAATTTTACGCATTTGGCTTATCCTTTGGTTAGGCGATTTGGTTGCAGTGTTGCCAGGTAGCTACAAATATTTTTATTTTTTTCTTTTATTTATTTAATTTTTTTTATTAATCTCTTCGTCTGTTTTGCAGTTATGACAACGTCTTCTGCTTATTTTGCTTTTATGATCCCTATCACAGACATTCTAGAGGTATAGTGTTTGCTCATGGCAAACAAACAACGCACTGCCCGCCGGCGTATCCCATAGCAGACCTGATTTTTCCTTCCTTGTGCACACGAAATATTTTCATTGATGATGATTTACTGAACCATGTCTCAAGAAAAAGTGAAATTTCCACTAGTTCTATGATTTTTATTTTACTTCGTTTTGTTTTTCTAAGTGATTAAATACGACATCGTACATTAATGATTTGTCAAAATAGTTTTAATTTCCATTGCCGCTGTAGGTGGTGCGCAACAAAGCGAAAAACTGATAGGACATGCTGATAACCTGTGGAAATATAAAAAAAAAATTATATTAGTTACACTAGTAATATTGCATAAATGAAGTACTTATATGTTTATGTATACGAACATATACAGATATCATATAAAACGTCAACGTAAAGACGATAAACACGAGGTACATATATTAAAAAAAATAACGTGAAATTTCATTTATTGAACAACATTTATTTATTCATCTACATTCATGCTGCCAATTGAAAAATGCTTTCCATGAGATACTATCGGTCCTTGAGATAGCCTTTTGTTCCTTCAGCGATGTGCTTTTAATATCGTCTACGATTGTAAAACGACCGTTCTTTAAGGTTCTCTTTATAATTTGGGAATATGAAAAAGTCACTTTTTTCGATCTCCTACCCAACCGACCGCCGGGCGTGCCTTAATCGAAAAATTCAACAGACCGGTGACCAAAAACCTATGCCCAAAAAAGGAGAAGGACATTATTTATTTATCTATTTATTTATTTAAAGTTCTCGGTAAGTAGTTTTTGATGCAGAAAAAAGAGTCAGAGGCGTCAGCGATGGCGAAATAAGTTTTGGTTTTGCATGAACACAATAAAAATGGTTTTAAGTGTCTAAATAATCTTAAAGAGATGGTTAAATTAAGTTCGCTAAGTTGGACTGGGCCACTAAGAATGCCGCTTATTTGATTAATAAAAAAAACTCTAAACTAGCTTAGAGTTCATTGACACATCTAAATCAATAAAGTTAGTAAAGATTTTCTGTGTAAACACATATATTTGCGCTTTTTATTTTTAATTGTTGTATGTCCCTACAGTGCAGAGTTTTTCTCGGCATTTTTTGAGAATATTTCGGCATCAAAGTAGAAATAATAATTTTTGTGTGCACCTCTCTACATTTTAAAGGTCTCCTCAGGTTTTTCTCAGCAGGTTTTAGTTTTACTTTAGTTGAGGGGGAGCGATCATCCTGGAATTCTCGGCGCAGTCTACGTTTTTTGACAAGGCGGTTGGTGGTTCGTATTGTACTTCAGAAACTCTCTATTGATTTAGATGTTGCTACAGTGACCGCTGTTGTGAGCAAACAGTTGAATAAATTAACATTGTCCTCTATAACCATTCCACCTATTACTTCAGCTTCAGTGGGTGCTAAGGGCAATTTGATTTGGACGAGCTCCTGCGACGAATTCTTCAAGGGGACTGATTTACTTCCGGTAGTTTTACACTTCAAATACAAATCGGTTTAGCTTCTTAAGTATTTAGTATCTTAGTGGTGCCAGAATTTTACTGCGCACTCGGTGAGATATATGGTATTATGCTTAAACTCATATTCTGTGAACTCAACTTTGCCTATATTCACTAATTATTGGTACTAGTTTTACTCTTATTGGAGCGCTCACTTATTTCTCTTTCTATTTATTTTGATCGCCAGTCGTTTAGTTAACACTTCGTTCTACGATTCGGAGGGCCAGTCACCACATCCAATATTATAGAAAATTAATTTGTCTAATTGCGGTCACCCCTCGGCAAGGAATATTGGTCTACCTGATTGTAGTTCTGACATGAAATAAGAAAACTCCATCGGCCGTACGGAGCTTGTGTTTTTTTATTGGGCACTACAAACCGCCACTAGAAACGTGGTCTAATTTACCTATTCCTCTTATGGGAAAGTAGTAAAGGGTACAGTTGGTAACCCTAATTAGCTTTCTATACTTTATATATATTGCCATAAAGGTTTCTTATTTAATACAAAGCTATCACATATGCCTTTAATGAGAAATTTTTCTCACCTTCATGTAAGTGTTAAAAGAAATTGGCGGAAATGTGGGGGCACGAATCGAGGCTGGTTTCTGACTGCGTAATATCAGTATGATCAATAGACGTTTATATCGTGTATCGCATTCGAACCAATTTTGATTATAGGCCGCATCTCCAATGCGTAGACTCTGGAAGAAAGGTAACAGAGGTTTTTAAAAACTAAATGGCTTTAACTATTATAACGGTAATGTAGCTGAAATGTTGGCGAGCAACTACTACTAATTTTTTGCTAATAGTTTCCGATTCTCATTTTTTCTTTTTTTTTTTTTGTGAGAAATAAAATTAATCTTTTTCTCAGCACAAAGCCAAATGGTCATTTGGAAATTCTTAAAAAGCGCATAGAAATTTATCTGAATGAGTCCAACCAAAATGAAAGCTGCCTTATTGCGCTTCCACAACATTTAACTCTAAGCAGAGCCCAAATTGCAGAGAGAATTATTTGCCCTATTATTAAATCCTTTATATAAATAAATATAATACAAATGATATAACATGGCTGAAGCCTTTTTAATAATATGCCATTTGTGCATACACACACTTACCGCTGTCATCAGCTCATCACCATAGTAGCAGACCACAAATACTTGCACCAAGGAGGCGGTTAGAAAAATAATATATTTCACAATGTCTTCTGTAGATGAAGCAGTGACTTGAAATCCAATAAAACAGATGGTCAACGAAGCAGTTAGAAAATTGAGCAGTAAAGAGAAACTGAAAATGCTGTTGACATGTTCGCTCAACCTGCAACGAAGCAACGAAACAAATAACATAAAAACTTAGCATATTGTCTTGCCATCCAACCAACACACTGTTAACCAAACTCACTCCAAGCACTTGGCATGCCTCACGACTAATGCTTGCAAATACTCGATATCCTCTTCGGCACACTTCTTCGATGCGCCAGTGAAATCCTCCAAACAACGTGATATGTAATCGAAATGCATACAAAGCTGTGTCACTGAAGCCACCAATATCAAATCGGCTGAGAGAAAGGCCACACCAGCCAAATATGCGCCATGCACTTGACCCATATACGTGAGCCAATAGACCCAAGTCTTTCCTGTGGCATTATATGGATACCATATGGCAAAACCAAAATTACGCTCATACACCGGTGCACCCAGCAGCCAATATTGTACAGTAGCCTTGAGCGCCGGATAAACGCTGAATGTGGTAGTGTATGCTAGACAGAGTAGGGTGAAAACACCCATTACACGACGCATAAGACGTTCATGCTGCGGTAGTTTATATTGCGCCTGCTGTTGTACCGTTTTTGGAAACAACTCTTCCATTTGATCCAAATGTTCGCGTAGAGTTTGACGATGCACGGTCATGGCGATTTGTTTAAAATCCGCCACAAAAGAGAACCCAATGCAGGGCGCCACACCAGTTGCTTCCAAAACGGTAGCGAAGGAATTTAAGGCTTTGATAAAATAGATAATCTCACCCAAAACAAGTACATTGAAGTTGAAGAAACCGATATAGAGCAAGGCTTTCAGTATTAGACGACGTATGCGGTGTGGAGAGCGATGCTCGTAGAGATCTTCGCCGATTGTTTTGTAAAATGTAATTGGTATGCGTATGAATTCGCCGAAGGTGCGCGCTGCGGGCAACATGCTGAGAGTTGATAGAAAAGTGTTTATTTCTTCTGAAAATCAAACCGGAAATAAATTAAATTGTCTTTATGTACTTATATTTATAGTATATGATTTCAATAAAGGGCATTTTTTAGCTTTTTATAATTTTTTACCAAAATTCAACGGCATTTACGCCGCATTACATGAGCTAAATTCTTATTTCCCTTGTATGGTTCTGAGTACAAAGGCGAAACAGGATATGAACGTGACTAGGAGGCTTTCAACTAAAGTCTCTAAGGAAAGGGTGACTGTTGACTACGGCGTTGATAGCTTAGCCTCGGTATGCTCTTTGAGGGAAAGCCAGTGCTAGAAAGGAGACCGAAGTCGTTATGAACAGGAAAACAAGAAAGGCGGTACTGGGTATAATCCAAAGGCTCGATTTGGTGGTCGATTAAACTTCCCTTGGGAGAGAGCACCTGGCGTTGGTGAAAATCACGGTGAAATCGATTAGGGCACAGTTGGTGGAAGAGCGCTATACCGCATCCAATCAACGAAATACCCTAAAGGTAATGAGAAGGAGTAATTTAAGAAACAGGTCAGAAACATCCAAAGCGGGGAATTTGGCCTGAAAAGTGAAGTGACTGGGCAACATCTGACTGTAACTTTGCTGGGTAGATGACAGAGCTGCAAAGCCTCATAATTAGGCAAATACACGTCGCAAACACACATTCTTCATGGCATTGGCCCAGGAACCAAGGTTTTCTAGAGACGAGAAAGTTTCTGGGCTGTAGGCAGCAAGTATTGGCCTGTTCCGTGTGGATACAGTAGGCAAGGTGAGAGTGGTGATAATGGTAAAAATAAAATTATGCTAATATCCATTATCGAATTTCAACACTGAGGACATGACGGTAATGGCCGTAGAACGGGCGAAAAAGGTGATATAATTCTAGCATGCTGCTGTATAGCTCACAAGCCGGTACTCTTTCAACTACACAAAGGGAAGGTAGGGGACATGCTGTCTAAATATGCTGATAGCCATAACCTGAAATCTTCGAAGGAGCTTTTCTTCAATCTAGTGACGTTTGTCCTGGAACAATGGCCCAAATGGAATCAGTGGACCAGGCGAGAGTGGTAATAATGGTAAGAAAAGAATTATACTCATATCTGTTGTTTAATTTCAACACTGTGAACATAATGGTAGTGGTTATAGAACTTGAAAAAGAGAGTGCCACCATTCCAGACTCCTGCTATATAGCTCACAACATCGAGACTCCCCTAACAGAGTTGAAGTCACTGGTCGACTAAAGCATGTACCTAGGAGGACAATTAAACAGCTTGGGACTGTAGCGACAGAAAGGACAGAGTGAGTCTCTCTTTTGCTTTTTATTAGAGAGTAATCTTAAGATTGTAAATAGCGGTAATGTGCCTACTTATAAAGAAACTAGTTCAAAGAACGTACACGTATGAGATCTTCCACTTTTATCTGATGTGGGAATAACATAAGAGAATTGGAAATTTGAAGAAGATCATTTTTCTAAATTTACATCCACAGTAGGAAAACACGAGTCAGTTATGCCAACTTAGTGCCAAAAATAAGTTTGACAATCACTTCAATTAACGCTAGTTCTTTGACCGAAAGTATTGTTACGTATACTGAAAAATCATACCCAGATTGGTTTCTAAAAAAAAATAATAAATAAATTATATTTTTTAGTTATATTTTTTTTATTTCGATTATTTTTATTACCACAAAGCTCAAATAATTAAAAAAAGAGAAAAAATTATAATATATTTTATAAATTCTACCATCTCATAAACAATAACTGCTCCCCAATTTATTATAGCACAACTCTAGTGTCAAAGTGAAAGTTTTTAATTGTTCTTCACACTTTGAAACTTTTCACTTTCACGATTACCAAACCAGAAGCAATTTTCACTGCGCAATTAAAAAACATATACATTATTTCAGTTACATAAGAATCCATAATTATATAAGTGAGAAATAAAGTTAAAAAGTAATTTCATAATAATCACTTAAGTTTATAAAAAGTTTAAGATTAAAGTATTCTCATACCATGTACATTAACTACTAACAAAGTAGACAAAAATAATTGGGGAAAAATAGTCAACTGCTCTTTTTGAAAAAAAAATTGTATGTTAGAACTTATGATTTTTTTTGAGCGTTTTCGAGCTGCTCGAGCATTTTGAATACAAAAATTTAGCTTTCATCCCAGAACTTTTTTCTATAATTTTAATTTGATAAATTTCAAGCTATCATTAGCCAGCTGAGCAACGAACGATTATCGAGCGAGTATCGAGCTGCTCACAGTGCTCGGCACCCGCGTATCTAGAGCTCTAGTATATATCGGTCTAGTAAAAAGTAGTCTACGTTACGGTAATTTTGATGCTCCACGATGGGGTAAAAATATAAAACTTCGAAACTGAGCATCATGCATTGCACAAAAATAGTTTGGAATCCTTTTAAAAAGACTGTATACATATACAAAGAAGCTCAATATATGGGTGCCACAGTTACCATGGATGGTAACTGGCGATGAAAAGTGGATAAATATCAGCCATGTCAAATGAAAACGGTCGTGGTTAAAGGGCATTGTGCCGGTACAAATGGTAATCAAGACAGAATTAATGATAAAGAAGGTTTTGTTGTGTGTTTGGTGGGCCTAGCAAGGAATCATCCACTATGAGCCAGTCTCCTACTCGGGCCTGTGTCGTCAGCAATTGGCTCGTCTAAAGAAAGCAATCGTCCAGCGTTTGCCAACAGGAGAGGAGTTGTGTTTCATTAGGACAAAGGCAGACCAGACACATTAATAGTGACCCACCAGAAACTCCTAGAGTTTGGTTGGGAGTTTCTGTTACTACCTGTTCCTGTCTATGGTAAATAATTTGGATGGTGAAGAATCGACTTCAAAACAGGAACAAGAGTTTTTATGAGAGACATAATGGCATTAATCTTCCAAATGGTAAAAAGGTATTAGGTAAGCAAAACGGTGCATATTTGACATAAATCGGACGAATTTAACCTTTAAATTGATGCAAAAATCTAAAACAATATTTTTACTCGACCAATATTGCTAAGAATATGCTGGGATCAAATAGTGTATTTATTCGATACGGATTATTTAGTTTGGATTATTTTATAATAATATCAATATATATATATATTTTGGTAAATATTGATAAGTAATAAATTTTTTTATATATTGAACAACCACATGTATTACCAACAACAAAAAATCCACAGTGCATTCTAACAAATTTTAGTCAATATTCAATAACATTTTCTTAAAGCTTAAAGCTCATGCTTTGTAAATAAATTATTAAAAAAAATTACTTGCACAAGAATAACCTTAAACAATAACTTTACACAAGTCAAAATATATGTGACGGTACATAATCGTTAAACATCTCTATCAACGCCATCTAATAATTCAACCAAGCGTCAAAACAACATCACGTTATGAATTTAAATAAATCCCCACACTCTCTTACAGAAATATGTACTCGTAATTGGCTTAAACAACTGCATATTTTTTCTTCTCCTGCAGATGGTGACTGTGCGGTGATGTGCATGTCAACTCAAGAAAGGTAATATTAAAAGTTTACTGAAATGAAGCGTTAAAATAAATCGGTGATTGTATTATTATTTTTTTCTTTTTTTTACAATTCTTCTTATACACTCCTTAACAAAATTAAATTTAATATTTAAGCATACGCGTCGGTGCGTCATTTCTTTTGCTTACATTTTCTGATTGACAGATTTTAATATTAAGCATGTAACGTGCTTTGTGAATGTATGTATGTATCGTTGTTTTTACACAATATTGTCCTCACTGATTGATTGATGAAGCAGCTAACCAAGATATTGGTATTGTATTTTGTGAATATTAGGTTATGGCAGTTAACATTAATTCAAGTTATTTATAATCAAATTAAATAAATTAATATGAAATAAAAAGTAAATTATTGGGTATCAATATAATAGAAAAGAATATAAAATTAAATTAAATTAAATTAAATTAAACTAAATAAATTGAATTAAACTAAATTAAATTAAATAAAAGTAAATTAAATAAAATGAAATAATATTAAATTAAATAATTAAAAATTAAATTATATTAAATTAAACTAAATAAATCAAATAAAATAAAATAAATATAAGTAACATAAAAATTATAGAACAATTAGTATACCTTTCATGTACATGAAATAGTATATTAACTATGGTCCGAAGTATAAGTACCGATCGGGTTAGAATGACGAGCTGAGTTGATTTAGTCCGTCTGGTCTGGTGATCAACGAAATTTAGTACACAGACACACTGGTACATTGAAACGATCTTTTGTCAGACCCGGCCAAGTCGATCCACTATGGCACATATATTTGTTCAGATATAAGGTTTTTAATCAAAAATTCGTCAAGCTCAGATTTTATTTATTTATTTTTTTTTTTTTTTGGGAAAAAATGCTACACATCCTTATGTGTAGTCATAACATCGCATTTCGTGTTTTATTTATTTTTTGTTTGCAAGAACTACCAATGCGCACCGAAGACGCTATTGCTGCTGCGAAGCAGAACATCGCAGGAAGGCCGAATAAGTCCATCCGACATCGCCCGCAGCAATTAGAGCTGCGCCCATCCTTCTTGTGAAAGATATTGCGGTAGGATCTTAGTTCGCGGACTTACAAAATCCAACTCGTGCAAGAATTGAAGTCTAACGACCATTAAACACGTCGCACGTTCGGTGATGAAAATTTTGTTCAGCGATGATGCTCACTTTTTATTGAATGATTATGTTAAATACAAAATTTACACATTTGGAGTTATGATAACCCACAAGTCATTGTTATTACGCCATTACATCCTCACTAGCAATACACTGTTTAGTGTGTTTTATGGGCAGAACGAATAATTGGTTCAAATTTCTTCGAAAATGAAGACGGCTATAATGTTATAGTTATTGGAGAACGCTATAAAACCATGATTAAAGACCTTTTCGTAATTGAAGAGGACGCGAAGATCATATACCCAATGAAGCAAACTTTTGGTGAGTGCCTTTACCTCTCGTCGCGGGTCTGTGGTCCAAGATCAAGCGATTTAATACTGCTGGACTATTTTTGTAGAGTTGTGTAAAATCGCTCGTCTAAGCAGATAAGCCCGAGACGGTTGACTTCTAGGAAGATAATGTTTGGCCCTTATTTTTGGCATACGGCCCTAATTCCTGCTAAAATTTATTCGAGTCACTTGCCCAAAATAAATTTAAACATAATGGCAAACCCTTATCTTTATAATTAAGCTGAATTTTTGGCCACATCATTATATTATATGTGCTTTATTGAAAACTTCAGGTCTAAAAAAACAGCCTTTGCGAAATCTAGAATTTAAATAATATCACAAGAAACAGCACTCACAACCTTACCCGTCAAATGTTGGTCAAAGACTGCAATAAAAGAATGTAGGTGATTTAAATTTAAAATATCCCGGCGCATTAATATTTTTAATGAGTAAGTTTAATAAGCATTTTTAATGCAAAATCAAATTATGCAAATTATTAACTAAAAAAAGGTGCTTCCGCCCATCGCAGGCAATGTATATTTACACAAATATTACACTACACGTATATTTAATTTTGTACATTTTATATGAATTATGTTATATACAATACATACTTACATAATATACTTACATACTTAGAGTATGCATAAATGCACCTCATCGACGTTACTGTCATTATTACAATTTATTACACAATACCTCCTTCTAACCATGGCTGTTTGTCAGACACATCAACATTGAAAATTTTATTGTACTGAAATTTTTATATATTTAATTTTCACTCAGGAGAAGGAACGGATGAAATGGATGACGAAGTCTACAAAGTTTTATGTTTCATTAACTATTGAAGGGTCTTGTATTTGTCCCAGCATCGGTGACGCCTTGTTGTTTATGTGTATGTGCATGTACATATGTATTTACATAAAGAAACGAACTCATAGCGGGCTATGAGATTTGAAATTCTTTAAAATTTCATGCTTTATTTATGATTTTGAATACTTTTTACTTACAAAAAATTTTATTTAGCTGCATATGTACCATATGTATATGTTGCATAAGTATAAATACAGAGTTATCCCTTCCGTGCTTTGAAAAGTACAGGGCTGTATTTTGACAACTGTCAAACTTAACTGTCAAACCAAACATATTTTGTTCAAAGAAGATTAGCAATCACTCAAATTTTGAAAAAAAAAATGAGGAGACTGGATCACTTACAGATATTGTAAGGCTTGTTTTGCTCGTTCCACCCCAAATATCGCACATTATGGCATATTTTGCATTTGGACTTACATCTTCATCAATATAAAGTCTAGTTCACTACTGGAACTGAAGCCAACTAACCATTCACAATGTCGTATATACTTCCATAGGGTGCCTGAGCCTCAAGCGATTTTTCGAACAAAATTTACCATAGGGACGCAACATATTTCTCCCTCGGACGGTGCCTAAATAACACAGATATTTTATCTTACTGCTAGGTGCGCTTTTTATGTTTCGGAGGTGTGATTGGACCTCACTTCTTTGAAATCGGCTATAGCATGATAACCGTCTTCTTTTGGCATGCAATTTAAGAAAACGTCTTGAGTAATATTTGGTTTCATCAAAATGGTGCCACATGCCACACAACACGAGGAAATATGACCTTATACGAGAGAAACTTCCCGGCCGGATAATCTTTCGCCTTGACGATGTCAATTAGACCCCGAGATCATGCGCTTTGACACCGTTGGAATTTTTATTGTCGGGCTACGCTATGTGGATAAACCTTAAACTCTTGAATACTTGAAAACCAACAGTCGTGAAGTTACTGTTGGGATACTGCCAAATACGTGTATTTGCCAAGAGTGATCGAAAATTATCGCAAACATTCGCGAGAATTATTTTAAAACCGCAAAAGGATAACCCTGTACATCTAGTATGAATATACATTACATCAACAAAAACATCACATAAATTACAAAATCGTCGCCCAAAAACTAATAATGAGATGTAAATAACAGCTGTCCATTTCGTCATCCGTTTGCCATTCGCAGATTTTCACTGTCACTAACTTTATGACCCTTTTTGGCGTTTGTTTTTGCGAAAACCTTTTTTGTTTGCATATAAATATTATTAAAATATAATATTCGCAACATAGTGAAAGATATGTTCCCAAAACAAAGTATATAAAGAATAAGCAAACATAAAAAAAGAGAAAATCAAAATTTTTTCGGCAAATTATTTGTCCTTGATAAAAGGAGCGGTAACTAGAGATTTATTGGCCCACGTGCAAATAGCAAAGCGGATTAAATGAGAGTGGAAACACAAAGGAAAGGTAAATGTTTACATTTTATTTATACTAAGCTCAAATTATTGTTTAATTAATGTCATGGCAATGATGAAATACAGCCAGACGATGCGTAATCAAAAATCGTAGAAAAAAAATATTTTACTACGCAAGAATTTTCAAGGTCATTTGAGTTCATGGACTTATTTTGAACTATGATTAAATAAAAAATAAGAACTTGGAATTATTTTCCTTACTTTTTAGCATTTCAGCCTTAGCATAGACACGACAAAAATACATCAAAGATTATTGCGATGTTTAAGCTAAATCCAAAGATCCGTAAAAGTAGTAAACTCAAAACCATCTCATTGCGTACTAACATTTAGAAGGGCAGTATTCGAGTCCTGGAATGAATACCAAAGCTGTTTATTAAACTGCAGCGACTGTTCGGAGTTTGCTTAAATTAAATTATAGAACTCTCCATTTCTGAGAAAAATATCAAGACGCACAAATTAAAGGGGGAGCTCGGCCGAAAATCGCTTCAACGGTTACAAAAGTGCCAATGATTCAAGGGTTTGAACACATGAAAATCCCCAAATGATACAGCCCAGCGGCACAGACCTTTCCTATTCATTTCTGGTTAGTAGTCCAGTAAACAGCTTTAAGATAGATACAAATTGTTCGAAGCCCGTTGAACTCTACATGAGGCGGTTGGAAAGAACAGACTATATTTTCTGGTTACAGGGGCAATACATGTAAGTACGAATTACTAGGCAAGGCAGAATATACTTAAGGATAGTGTTAACATAGATGGACCCACACCACGGCCTGCAGTAGACCTCAGTAAACTTGGGCGAAATGGGTTCAGAAGGAATATCACGAAATGTACTCATTTGGAATCGCTTTAATACCAAAGTGTGAGTATAAAGAGCTTGATAGGCTGAACGACAGGGGTACTCGTAATACTCGAAAATTTTACGAAAAGAATATTGAAGGACCCACAGGTGTGATCTTGTGCCTGATGGCCAGAGTATACTCAGGTTCTAACAGGAACCCTCCATCAGGCGGCCAAATGGCAGTGAAATTGCGTTCCGTTCAAACAGAACAACAAAGCGGTGGTGAACGATTATTCGGGGGCAGAGCTATTCAATCGCGACGGCGAAGAATTGGCACAATTCAAGTTACAAAAAAGTGACAATGTGCCAAACCTCGGAAAAGATCCGGGAAAAGAGGAGCCTTCAAAAATACGAAAAGGAGCTGCCCCTTTGCTGCAATTTCTGAATTTGGTATCTCCGAAAAACTTGTCCAGCTGAGTAAAATGGCATTGACCCATATATCAAAAGCTCCGTCAAGATAGAGAAGGACCCCACGGAGCCGTTCGATATCAAACGAAGTTTCAGACAAGATGATTTCTTATCGTGTGTTTTCTGTAGTTTATTGCTGGAGAAAACATTAAGACCTCGTCCAGTTACAATCTTCTGTAAGAGTGTCTAGCCGAAATATGTACATACATATAATATTTATATTATTGCCCTGAACAACGGCACTGTTAAGTCTGCTAGCTAGCAAGCGAAGCGTATGGTGCAGCCATCATATTCGCAACTCCTCTTTCATATTGTCTATTAATTTCGATTATTTCGGCCTTAAGCCGTCGTCGTTGTACTGATTTGACGATTCCAAAACATGTCTAACTAAGTCAAGCAATTGGTTAATGTCAATGTTATTCAATATCAATATTGTGATACTACCATGAAGATTGAAAATTTTTTTCAGGCTTGAACCCCTCCTCCGCTGCTGTGATAAGGAACCCAGCTATTCCTTATTCACCACGAGAGACTTTTTCTATGAAAATTAATAAAAATATTTTACAAATATTTAATAAAACAATTTTTATAAAACTCTGATCCCGTTGATCTTTCTAAAAATGTCACAAGAATTTAAGAAATCACCAATTTTTCGTTTTCTAATAGTTTTTTCGTGAGGAAATGCTAATATTTTTTCTGAGTAGTATGAGTTTTTATTGCTGGGATATTACTACCACCCACAATTCTTCTCAAGTTGGTTGAACCCAACTTTGATTTATAATTTTTTTATTTTTAATTTTTTTCTTTTGCAAAAAATTCATACGAAATCCCGACAACGTAAGCTGCAACTAAAAGAAAACTGCTTGAAGTCTAATACATATACCATATATACATATATATGTGCATATGTATGTATATAACAAATTTGTATGAATAAGCTCTTATAGTACTTGTTGTTGCAAATTACCAAAAAATTGTTTTTCTCATCTCAAAATGAATTTGACATTGTAAAGTTTTATGATTATTGTGCGCCGACGTAAAGATTACTTCTCAAAGGTTATTCAACTATATGAGTGTGTATTTTCTGCATTATGGTAAGCAGCCATAGCAATGTTCATAAGAACATACCATACATACATATGTATATCACGGGAAAATTCCTTGAAAATGTATACTAGAAGTTGTTTGTGGTAAATGAACTCATTTCATTTTAAAGTGGAGAGAGAAATATGAAAATCTGTTGTCAAAAAGCACAAAACACAATAGTGGTAAATATTAACTCATATGTTTATGAGGGCAATGAACATATGCACCTAAACACCTACAAAAATCAGTCTTACTTTTCCAGGTTATATTTCAAATTGGTTATAAAGCTGTCACTTAATTCTCCAGAATTTGTATTTTAGATTGCAAACTGTAAAAACCAGAGTGCTGTCACACAATAATACGATATTCCATGGCCAGGATTAGATGGACATATGATGGCATATGGAGCAAGTAAAATCAGTATATGACGTGAGACCTTCTCACTTGAAGTCCAATAAACGATGCTGGTTCGGACCAGAGATTGGAATTTTTTATAAATTAGTTTTAGTGGACACACAAAGAGGTGGTTAGTGTTGTTCGGGGACTCCATGTAAGCAAGATATTCGACGGATATGTTGGCCTGCTTATGGTGTATGCATTAATTCGTGCGGTTTTTTTTTCGAAAATATAGACTTTATTGTGTAAAAATTGTTATACATTAAATGTTCAAAGTATTGCCCATCGGAAGCTACGATGTTTGCCCATCTTTCTGGCAGTTTGTGGATCCCATCCCAAAAGAACTTCCCTGGCTTGGAGGTCAAGAAAGAATCGAGCCAATTTCTCGAAGTGAAGCGTACTCCGGTGGGGGCATTCTGCCTTGATCTGAACAAGTGGTAATCGGAAGGTGCTATGTCTGGGCTATAAGGCGGATGAGGTAGAACTTCCCACCCACAGTTTTTCAAATAGTTTTCAACTGGCCTTGCAACATGTGGCCGAGCGTTGTCATGATGAAAAATTATTGATTCGTGTCTGGTCGCATATTCTGGTCGTTTTTCAGCGATGGCCTTTTTCAAACGAATCAATTGTTTTCGGTAGAGGTCCCCATTGATCGTCTGACCCGATTTCAATAGCTCATAATAGAGCACACCCTTGTGGTCCCACCAAGTACATAGCATAACTTTGGCACCATGGATATTCGGCTTTGCTGTGGATGTCGATGGTTGGCCGGGCTTCACATACGATCTCTTGCGCGTTGGGTTATCATAATGAATCCATTTTCTATCGCCAGTGACAATCCGATGCAAAAATGACTTCTTTTGGTGGCGTTGAAGCAACATTTCCGACATGCAGAATCGACGTTGGACGTCTCTTGGCTTTAATTCATAAGGCACCCAATTTCCAAGCTTCTGGATAAATCCTAATGATTTTAATCGTCTGGATACGGTTGCTTGATCAATTTCTAATACTTTTGTAAGTTCTTCTTGCGTCTGGCATGCATCTGCGTCGAGCAATGTCTCCAATTCTTCGCCTTGAATTTTTTTGGCTGTCCGAGTCGTTCTCCGTCGTCTAAGTCGAAATTTCCACTTTTAAACCGTGCAAACCTAGACATTGGCACGTTCGTTCGGCTAAAGCATGGTCACCATAAGCGTCCAGTAAAATACGATTGCTTTCGGTAGCACTTTTCTTCATGTTAAAGTAATGAAAGAAGAACTCCCAGCAAAAACACTTTATCTGGTACAAATTTCGACATTTTCAAATGAATGAAACAAATTGTTGTTCACGCTAAAATAAATAACATCTACTGAAAACGACACAAAATGACAGTACCTTTGAAATGAATATAGCCACAGATGAACACGATGCGAAATAATACTAGTAGGGCCCTCTCTTAGAAAACCGCATAAATTAATGCATACACCCAATAGATATTGCTAGCATAGCGTCTTAGATGGCAACAAAGATGTTTCAATGTATAAATGATGCTTAAAAGACTTCAGAAGGTTTTCCATCGAGTTCTCAAGGCGGTGTTTTGGCTTGTAACTTCTTCAACTGTATCTCGCTAGTCTTTGGCGTCCAGATCGGTACCTCATAGATGCTTCTAGCTAGCGATTTGACGATTTTGTTCAGCCTCTGTAATTTGGTAGCAATGGCAGTCATATACAGAGTGAAGGAGAACGCGTTGTCGAAGTTACTCCCAGTAATTAGGGTTATAAATTATGAAAGTTTTACATCACCGATTTTGACATTCAGGTCCAGGTGATACTTTATTTTACTAGCTTTCTTCGAGCTAGTGAGAAAGGGTGGCGGTGGATTTCGCTTTCGGTTTTAGTTGTAGATGTCGCGTTAAGAAGAAGTATTAAAGTATGGAGTATAGCGAGGCGGCAGACTTCTACATCATGGAGCGCAAATAAATAGATAGTAACGATAAGAGCAAGAATTGCATTTGAAGAGTGGCAGTCATATTTCTGGGATCTCTTTATGATATTGGATGCCTTCAAGCCATTCGCCTAGCTCTGTGTATGTTCTTTAACAATCATACGATTTTATTAAAAAACTCTGAATCGTCTTCCATTTTTGTATAAAAAAATCTTTATACCTCCGTTACATTTTTTAAGTGTTTTGTGTTTCTATAATACACTAAAAATCAAAAAAACAGACTATATTCTTTGGTGGAAAATTCAAATTTAACAAACATATGTACATATATCCTCCAGTTAGTCACCCTGTGTCACGTAAAACATAAAAGCTCCTCAAGCTCTAGACATAATAAAGTTTTCTAACGATAAGCGTTTCTCTTAAGGAATTTAGCTTTGTGAAAGCTCAAATGAATATATACATACATATTGTATATAAGAACTCTTATCTACGTAAATTTACTTTTATCATACCCAGTAGAAAAATGTAAATGTAGTTCATAAAAGAGTTGGAAAACCCACACAACGATATCCTCCGAATTGTGTAGCATCACACAGGGTGACGAATTACTCTTCTTCTTTTATTTTCTGAATTGTTATAGGCTCCGCACTTCCGAAATTTTTTTCTTTACACATTTAACCCGCCATCAATGAACATATTTTTTATCACACCGTCAATGAGCTGTGTGTGACACCCGAGGAAAAATATATTTATAACTAATAGAACAATTATATTTTTAAGCATTTTTTATGCTGTTTATTAGGTTAATAACATTTGTTATGAAAAAAATTGTCAAAAGATTATTCAGTTCATTTGACATATATTTTTTTTCATTTTTTGTTAAACATTAAACAAAACAATTTAAAATGAAGTGCTTTCAATTTTGTAACGTTTTCAGCAATGGTAGCGAAAAAACTGCAAAAATTGTTATAAAATAAGAATAGTATGTAATAGTACATAAGTTTTTTTTAGTCGATAAGACTCATTCCGAGTTATCTGGAAAAGTGCAATTTTCGCAACATATATTAGCATGATGCATACAAAGATATTTTACCGCAGTGTGTTTAGTTTTTCTGACCTTGCGTGATGGGCACTCTTGGCATCTTTTTTCGACATTTTTGGCGAATGCTTGTGCTACCAAACATAAAGTGAGTGGTCAATCTAAAATATATGTGTAAATTAGTATACTACTAGTACTATTACTAAAAGCTACTCATTTGTCGAGATGTCGCGAAAACAAAAACAAATTGCATGCAACATTGTTATCTTCCGACAAATACGACAAAAAACATCGCGAATTAGACACATTTGCCGAACTTGCCGGCATATCGCAACGTATAAAATACGTGTATGTTACGTCGTCAATCAACATGGGTGTGAGAGAACCAAGCGAAAGTTTTCGACTATATACACCCTCTTGTTCGCCTAAACACCCGTAATCGACATCTGTATTCATTACCTCCAGCTACTCAGAATTTTGGGACATCAGGGCTATAAACGGGACGCATTTAAAAACGGCTCGGGTGTATTATACCCATGTTCATTGACGACGGGTTAAGAGCTAATGGATAAATAATCAATTTAACGCTCAGAGTTGTTGGCATTGGAGCGCATGCATTTAAAAAAACTTTTTTATTTGCTAATATATTTCCTCAGAACTCCCACCCAAGATCTTCCGCATGGTATTACGTACTACTAAGCACTCGACTACCGATTCTCTACCCAGTCGAGTGACCAGTCAAATGATAAAAATAAATTATAGTTTAAATCTTTTAATTTAATAAGAAAATGCAATTCATACATACATATGTATATGTATATATATGTATGTATTGTTATGTAAATAAACATTTAGTACTCCACGCAATTTCATAATAGCGCGCAAACGTCACATACTCGATTTGTTGTAAACAAAGTCAACGAAAAGCAACAAGTTCATACATATTTAAAGCTTGCATGTTCAAACAAGAAAGAGCACAGCAAAAGCTTTCTATTCATGGAAATGGGAGAGTTCAGGTGAAAAAAGAGACACGACTGCGTTACATTAGTAATAAAACCGAGGGAATCCACATTTTCAACAGCCAGTCGCGAAGTAAAAGCGCGAGTGCGCATAACTAAATTTACTGTAAAAAGAAGAAAATTTTAATTAATTTTACAAAAGTGATAACAATCGAAAATGCAGATATTTACACAAATACTCTGCATACTCATCGTACTCCACAGCGGATTGTTTATAACGCGCACATCAGCGTCATATCCACAAGTTCTCGACATTCAATTGGTGGCACACAATCACACAGATTTACCAGAGTCGATTGCAATCAAGAAAGATTTCCAGGATTGCGATGCCATGTGCCAGGCTTTGGACAATCTTCATGTAGAATCAGACATCGTTAAATTATCTAGTCTAACAGTGCAAACCAACGCATCTACAATGTTTGAATGGCAATTAATGGGTTTATATAAAATCATTTTCACCATGATGCAGCTGAAATATTTGCGACAGCCGGTGCCAATGTGATTTTTTGATAAAAAAAAACAACAGCAAACAACAACAACATAGTAAACAAAATGTGTATATTATAGTATAATAATTAAGAGGCAATGTTTAGCGAATTTTTACACTGTGATATTAGCGATAAGTAATTAATATTAAATTTTTGTATGTATATACATATGTCTATATGTAATATTTTGAAGTAAAAATAAAAAATGTATATGTATATGTATACTTATACTATATTTATAAAAAAAAGTTTGAATTTATTTAATTACTTTTGGTACACAACGCCTCATCATTCTATATATGTACCTATGTATGTAAGTCTGTACAAAAAAAAGGGTTCGGAAATCAATCTACAATCTACCGATTCAGATACGAGATTTAACAGATAACCGGCTTCTCAATCATGAGCAGAAATGCCCTCCTATGTAGATAGTGCAGAGGTGGCATCATTAGGTTTGCTACTATGAACCTCAAACAAGTGTTATCTGGGGCTCACAAGTTTTCAGCTTCCTAATTCGTGCGTCATAATCTATGGCAAGCCTTGTAATGTGGTATCATATATCTTTATCTTTTCCTCATTTATCTAGCTAAGTAAAATGGTCACGGAAATCTCGCTAGTTATACATACATATGTGTTTGACCTCGAAATTCTAACGATGAGTGTCAACAACTCAGTTAATTCACCTCTTCAGGCCCGGTAGTTAGAAAGAGGTATCAATTTCTGATAATATCTATCACAGAATGTGTTGGAAGCTCTCTACAAGTCCAACGCTAGAAGAATAGAGTAAGAAATTTCCGAGAAAACGACGATGGACCGCACAGAGAGATGGACAGTGATAGAGGTAGTGTTCTACCGATTCCTGCTCATCTACATCCCTACAGCTGCGGCAGAAGTCATTTTGAGAAGAAGCAGCACTTCCTGCCACCATGAGTCCCCATGAAGCAGTGGTCGGTTATTACGGCGGTTGTTATTCTTATGGAGATCCGGTTTAGAAGGAGTAGAGATTTAGGTCTAGTTATCTCAATCAATGGTCAGATTTGTCTTGTCACATTGCAAAGGGTTTCGTTCTGCCATTTGCGTCCTACACGGTGTGTCCCAAAAATAACCGAACTTTTTGGATATAAAATAGTAAAATACACTTTTACATCTGTTATCCGACTTAAATGAAGTCAGGTGCGTTTGAAAGAGGATGAATGTGTCTTTTTAATGTTGCAAATTTTCAATAGATGGCGCTGTATGTTGTATGATTTAAATATAAAGTTCGGTTATTATTGGGACACACCGTGTAAGTAAAGTTTGCCGTGGCTAAGGTTGTTCTCTCTCTCTCTCTCTCTGGCCAGTTTGACGGCTACGCAATTTTCTGGGATGTACTTCTGACCAAGGACTCAAACCATGGACGCTTCACATACAGTCAAGAGCTTGCTTAAGATCCCTCTGCATTTTATTGACACATTTCAGGTGGTATGATTGCATTAGAGAGACTTAATGACAGACTGACTGTCAGAATATATTGTAATGGGTTGGGTTAACTTCTTAGAAACGAGAAATCATGAAGCGGTTTTAGTTATAGCAGTTAGTTTGGCTTGGAATACGCTGCAGTGGTCGTAAAGTTTTTTATATAATTTTATGGCAAGCGGTTCCGAGTAAACTCCGCAACCAACTTTGCCATCTAATTTAAAGCCGTCGTTGAAGATGGCTACGAGTCCATGCACCAGAACTGCTGCATTTTCCCACTTGTTCCTCTCTGGGATTTTTGTACAGAAAGTATTGTCGAAACAGAGGGCGGAATTGATTGATAACACAGGGTTGGTTCTGGTTGAGGCCATAAGTTATCAGAGCGCTTAGAAAATTTTATTTTATCATTTTGAAATTAATTATCATGTTTTTAGTCAAAAATGTAATTTTTGGCAGCAATTAAGAAATGTTGTAATATTTTTTAATGGATTTAAAACTTCTGCCACAATTGAAAGATAGGTTCATACACGTATGTCGGTCACGAGATCACAGATTCTGTATGGAGCTTCATAATGTCATTTTTACAATAAATTGCCTCGGCGTTGGGATAATGCTCGCAAATTGAAATTATAAGAATTATTAATGCTAAAAGTACTTAAATCCATACATAATAGATATTGAGTGAAAACTATTTCAAATAATTTATATTATTTTTCTAAGTAAATCTCTGTTAAAAGTAATCTATACACACATACATATAATACGTTTATGCATTAATCCCTGTTGGAAAGAAATCCCAACTCGTATAAAAAATAATTTATAAACTAAATTGTAAAATTGGTAAGAGTATGAAAAAAATTATTATTTGATTGAATTTCCTATATGGTATGTTGATTATGGATATTCTAAGAAATTTTATGGTTAAATTCCGCTTTTCCCATCTATTAACTACTTATGTCTGCTTATTGTAAATTCATACGTACATACATATAAGTATGTATATGTATTTCTCAGAAGTTGCAAACGGTTTTAGCAAAGTTTGTAACTTATAAACACAAACAATTTGCATGCTTTTATTTACATATACGCATGTAAATATCTACTGCATTAAGGGTACGAACTGTTTCATTTTTTTGTATGGCGAAAAGCTTTCAATTCTTATTCGTTTTATTTCGTTCTAACTCAAAATTTCTGGGACTTGCAGAATATACTAACAGACCCGGCCACATGTTGTTTGCGATCTCTGTATTTTGCCTAATTTTTATAATAATTGCAAGGAATAGCAAAGAAAAGGTCCAATTCGGATCTATGTATGCTTACCCACACTCAAGCTGAACGTATAAAAATAACTTATAACCCCCTGCCGCAGTATACCTACTAACAATTCACAGCAAATATACCAGCAGCCGTTCGGAGGTGGCTTAGTATAAACTATAGGTCCCCCCCATTAGTTGGAAAAACATCACGACGCAACACCACGAATTGGAGGTGGAGCTCGGGCGAAAAACGTTTCAGCGGTTACAAAGCGCCAATTATATATATTAAATATTTTTTCAAATAGATCGGTCCACTTCTTCATTTGTGAAAGCACCGCTTAGCACGTTGGAAATACGAAGTGAATCTAAATCGCTCTCCATCTGATCCTTCCATTGAAGTGAAGGTCTTCCTCTACTTGACTGGAGTATTTTCGTCCATTAAGACCTAGTCAGCGTAGCCAACGTATAACTTATACAACTCATCGTTTCATCGTCTGAGGTATTCGTTGTTGCCAATGCGCGAAAGATCATAAATCGTTCGTAAAACTTTTCTATCGAAGACTCCCAAGATCTACTCTCATCGGATACCGACATCGTCTACTCTTCTGCCACATATAACAGGACAGAAATGATGAGGGACTTGTAGAGTTTGCTTTTTGTTCGCCGAGAGTGGACTTTACTTCTCAACGCAATGCAAGAGTGATTCTGCATTGGATTTCAAGGCTGAGGTTATAATTGGTGTTAATTATGGTCCCTAGATAGACGAAATTAGCTATAACCTCGAAGTTATGACTGTTGCGAATGCGATGACTGTTTGTTTGATGACTGGAGATACATATTTCATCTTTTCTTCGTTCACTTTGCATTTTTATCAAGGCAGCAGTTGCACACTCTTGCAAAAGCTTATAGCTTGTCTATTTTCCTCTGCAACTCTTATTATTTCACCGACATTAAATTGAGGATATCACATGATTAACAGTCACCCTGTCTGAAATACCGAACGGCTCGGAGAAGTTTTTCTCAATTCTGACAGCGCTTGTGGTATTGTCTAACGCCAGCTTATATATTCATATAAGTTTTGCACGAATACCAGATCCAAAAATAGTGCTATAAGGACAGTTCCCTTTGGTGATGTAAGAGGTATTTAGCTTTAAATTCGATGAAAATACGCTGCTGGAGAAAAAAATAGCCTTCGCAATCGCGTATTAAGTTCTGCTTTCTCCTGGTTAAAAAAAAAGAAGCGAAAAGAATGGGTCTGGCGGTGAAAGAAGGCAGGATGAAATATCTCCTCTCATCAAGCAAACAGTCAGCGCTATGAAGTCATAAATAATTTCGTCTATCTTGGCGCTACTTTGGACTAAGTCCATACGCAATAGAAACGTAATGACCTCTCTGGACTAACAACGACCAAACTATGCAATTCGTTCATCATTCAACTCCTACTTTATGATGCAAAAGCGTGGACAACGCGATTAGTCGGCTTTGAGTCTTTGAAAGAATGGTTTTGCGCAATATGTATTTATGTATAGTCTTCTGTGTATGTGAGGAAGCAGGCAATATAAAAATATTTATATGCCGACATTGACATCTTTCAGTGAATTAAGAGACGTTGATCACGTCGCCCGGGTGGAGAGAAATACTCCAGCTCTTTAAGTTCTCGATGCAGTTCCCGCTGATAATTTTTTGCAGATAGCTTACAAATGAGTTACACATACAATATACGTATATATTCATTTGTATGTGAGAATACTTTTGCCACTTTCATTTTCATTCGTTAGTAATTATACTCGCTATAACGCAAAGCATGAATGAACTTGCTAAAGTTGCTGTGAAATAGAGAAAAAATTGTTCAAACAAAGCACGACATGAGCTTCATCATGAAATTGTATCTGCTATTGTTGTTATTGTAAAAGTTCTTGGCAAATATTTACTCAAAAGTAGTAGATACATATGTACATACATATGTATGTTATATTCTCGATGAGTAAACGCTCTTAAGTTTTTATTAAGAATAGTTGTAAGAATAGTTAAGAATTAGTTTAAGTATATTTATATATGTACATATATAGTAAAGGGTGGTTAAATTGTAAGGGCCGATGTTGAATGTAAACCACACCTAAACGCCAAGTTTTTTTCCGAATTTAATTTGACATTTCTCTATTTCAGACTTACTAAATTTGAACCATGGAGAGATACACAATCCAACAACGTGTTAAAGTTATCCAGACTTATTATGAAAATTTTCGAAGAAAATCATCTTCAGTGATGAGGCACATTTTCACCTCAGTGGATTCGTCAATAAACAGAATTGCCGCATTTGGGCGAATGAGAATCCAAGAGTGATTGTCGAAAAACCAATGCACCCACAAAGAGTGACTGTTTGGTGCGGTTTATGGGCTGGCGGCATCATCGGGCCGTATTTTTTCCAAAATGAGGCCGGTCAGGCAGTTACTGTGAATGGTGTTCGCTATCGTGAGATGATAACGAATTTTTTATGGCCACAATTGGAAGATATGGATGTGGACGATATGTGGTTTCAGCAGGACGGTGCCACTTGCCACACAGCTAACGAAACAATGGCTCTTTTGCGCAACAAATTCAATGGCCGTGTTATCTCACATAATGGCGATATCAATTGGCCCCCAAGATCATGTGATTTGACACCGTTGGACTTTTTTCTCTGGGGTTATTTGAAAGAAAAGGTGTACGTCGATAAGCCAGCAACAATTCAAGAACTAAAGGATGAGATAATTCGGCACATTAACGGCATAGAAACTCCATTATGCCTCAGCGTCATCGAAAATTTGGACCATCGTATGGAGGTGTGCCGCCAAGGTCGCGGCGCTCATTTGGCCGATATTTTGTTACATACATAATTGAGTAATACCAATATATCATAATAAAATAAAATTTCAATAATTTCCCAAATAGTTTGTGTTTTATTCAAAATCAACATCGGCCCTTGAAAATTTAACCACCCTTTATATTGGCGGCCGCAATAGCCGAAGACCAGATTATAGAAAATTAATTTTCTTAATTGCGATCGCCCCTCGGCAGCTAATGTCAAGCCCTCCGAGTGTACTTCTGACTTGAAATAAAAACTCATAAAAATCCATGAGTCGTTCGGAGACGTCTTAGTGTATACTTTAGGGCCCTTCATTTGTTGGTAAAACATAGTCTTTGGATTTTTCTTCAAAATGGGTTTCTATGCCCGCTTCCATCTCACTGTCGTTTGATAATCTTCGTCCCCGTAACTACTTTTTTAAATTTGAAAAAAAAAAAAGAAAAAGTCACCTGGGAGTCAAGTCCGGACTGTAATCCAATAGCTTTTAAGGCATCCCTCGCAACCCAAGCGGTGTGAATAGGTGCGCCGTCTTAAAGAAGCAGCACTTCGCGCGTTAACTTGCAACGTAGCGTAATACTGGCCTTTCATTGTAGTTCCCTTCGGCAAGTAATCAATTAGTAATATTCCCTCGCTATCCCAAAAAAATGGCCGACTTTTCCACTTTGAATTTTTTTGGTGACCCCTCTTTAAAACTCTACAATCGTCGCTGCTTGTCGAGCACTACGTTTTTTTTTTCTATATTCAAATCACCATGTAAAATCTTCCAGCTCGTTCTTTGCTAATTTTCTTCGGTAACGACAGTCACGCCCCGGGCGGGGGTCATCATTATAGGTCTCTCTTCCATGTTGAAATAACCAAGATAATTTTTTTCACCATCGCATTTGGAGCGGCAGAGCTCTGCAGGACGGATGACAGCTCTTTAAAAATTTCTTCCAATGTACTTTCTTTTTTTACAAGGAATTTATTCACAGCGTTCTTCGGGCTCGTTTTAAGGGGAAGGAAACAAAGAATTGGTCTACTACACTTTAGTAGCACGCCAAAGAAATACTGACTGGCTGCGTAGGAGTTAATTGGTCTAGACCAGATTTTTTCAAAGTTATCAATGTTGCTAAGACCAGGTAAATTACAATCAAAATATTCTCTTACACGCTTGACCCTGAACGTGCCAACTGACATCACTAGACAAATGAGCAAACATGAATATTTATTTATAAAAAAATACTATGTTTTATAGAACTAACTACAAGATATGTATATATGTAAGCATGTCGATCATAAAAAAATTTCCCAAATCGCCAAGTGGTGAAATGCTTAAAGGTATATGTACATATGTACATACATGTATTAGCTTTCATTCAATAAATTCATACACTATTTCGCTAAATGAAACTAGAGAAAAAGCTCCATCTCCAAACAAATATTGCATTATTGCTGGTTATTGAGAGTATGTAATTTAGTATAAATACTAAGCAACCGAATGGAAACCTCTCATTCAGAACAACATTTACTAGTGGCGAGCATACGTATTTTTTCCACTATTTACTATAAGGCAACGTGCGATGTCTGTAAGATTGAGTGGGTGGTACTTCCACGTAGTGGTCACCGGTGTAATGATTTGTACGATTTTAACATTTCAAAGTGAAATTCCAAAGCTTCATAAACAGAATATGGAGGAACTGGAGTCAAACTACTTTTGTCAACAACAACAACATTGTGGTGGTCAGTCAATATTGGATTTCAAACATGAGTTCGACATGCCAATGGGCACTTTCTTTCGAATGGCTTTTGGCTGAAATTTTAATAAAAATTTGTATCAGCATATCTGTGATAAGCATACAACATATGTATGTATAGTTAAAAATGTCAACAGAAAATTTATTCGAACTGTAAACATTTTTAATCACTATTTTTAAGTAAATTCTACGGCAATCTCCGTATTACATGTATTCGAAAGTGTGTTTTGAGCTGCGTTTTAGTGCCTTAATCATATTTTAATGTGTACTCGAATTATTTTATAAAGAAAAAAATTTACCTGATTAATAGCTAATAAATTATATATAGGTATATAATGGTACATGCATATAATCATAATTTTAGCTATGTATTTATAATAAACTAAAAATCCAAAGTAACATAATACATAAAGAAATAATTTATTTTTAATTATGAAATTCAAAAAGAAAATACCAAAGATAAAATTTCAAGTGATTATTAAAAATATTTCGAATTTACTAATTATTGTAAAGTATATTAAATTCATAATTAAATATATTGACTTACGTGTACGTGAATGTTTCAAATAAAATTAATTAAAATTATGCGAAATTTCTTTCACTTTAAAATGGATATTGTCTATAAAAGTAATACATACATATATTAAAGAAAATGGGCCTGAAAACAATACAACAAAGTTATGCTGGATGCCCTTTAAATAAAGTAAACAAATAAAATATTTACGACAAACTTACATACTTATTTGGTAAATTACATGTAACATAGGTCTGATTTCCCTTATCCATTATTTCCTTATTTTTTGAATTAGTAACGTAAAATTGGCACACAAATGAGGTTTGTTATTTATATTGTTATGTTGTTATGCTTCTTCACAGCCCTTTCGGCTGGGTAAAATTCTGACGATTGAACTCACCACGAAAAATGTCAGAATTTCAATATTGGCTGTCAAAATTTACAATTTTCAATCGATTGGCACACAGCCTTTGAATTAAAATAAGCCCAGGCAAATTCATACACGGTAATAGCAAGAATACAAAAAAAAGCCTATGTACTTTGTTAGTGTGATCATAGTTTCGAAAACTCAAAAAGGAAATTCGCTCAATGTATTTCGTTGGTGTAATATAAAGTTCGTAATGTCAAAACCCATTTTTCATGTATTTTATTTGTGTAATTTGTTAAATGAACTCCACTTTCTATAAATTCGCCTTTAATAAATCATTAAAAAAATTACTATTAAAAGAAAAATGTTTGGAAAAAAATACGTTCTTTTTGAGCTAACTAAGCAGGGTAACTGCTATCTTAAAATTGGAGCGTTGAGCGCTAAACAACTGTCAAAAATCCTTATGGCTACACAATTTGTATGTGACATCCCAGAAAAACGCGCCGTCAATGTTGAGAAAATGGAATTTAATGGAGTTTAAAAAGTCAATACTGGCAACCTTGTATAACAGCGAGAAATGAGTTGATCCGGTTTTACAGAAAAAAATCAAATGTGCGCTGGTTTCTGCGTGGCAACCGTGAGTAACGGCATGGACAAGCGGTGACAACTTCTCATTTACATTTACATGGCGCTCTGATAAGATAGGTTGCTATGGACGGAAGTTATGTAAAATGGGTGGTTGCAGCATAAGGATTAAACGTTGGCTGTGCTTATTGCGATTGCTGTAATAATTTCGTCTTGGTTAATGGAAGAAGGCAAGGTGAATTCACATAGGATGAAGTTGGTAGCACACCTGTTTTCTTCTTCTATCTACTGCTGGATTTCCATAATGTCAGGCAAAACCTAGAGTGAAATTCAATTTCCAATTGTAATTAATAATGGGTCTCTTTTTTTCGTCACGCATTGCTCTACATTATCTACCATTTTAGATAGACGGTAGCACTGGTCAATGGTAAGCTATTCTTATTTCACCACAACATATAATTGAATGAAAGCAACCCTATAATCTTCATAATAAAGAAAAGTGAAAAATTGCTGAGTTTTTAATTCTGGAGATTTCTACATTTCTAAGTACATTTGCGAAAGCGCTTCCTCAACAGGTATTCATCTTTATTTCATTTCGATTAAATTATACAAATTATTTAAATTAAAGGCCTAACTAATAAAACAGTTGCTCTCTTTGAACGTGAACACATTTACCTAATACGTAAAAAAAAAACAAAACAATGGATGGATTACAGCAACGACGTGAACGGAAATCATCAATGGTAACGCAACAAATTTACGTAAATGCAAATTATCACAAAAAATTAAATGCTTAAGATATACACATAATAGTATGAAAATAACAATAGAAGTATATGTATATATATATGTATATTTGTTTTTAATCCGCAGGCTCCCCTTTCACCATGCCCCATTCCAGACATAAGCGACGATGAGCTGGTTTCTATATCGGTGCGGGACCTCAATCGCACTTTGAAGTCACGAGGCCTGAATCGCGAAGAAGTTGTACGCATGAAGCAACGGCGCCGTACACTAAAAAATCGTGGTTATGCGGCTAGTTGCCGAATTAAACGTATCGAACAAAAGGATGTTTTGGAAACCGAAAAATCCCATGAATGGGTTGAACTAGAAACTATGAATGAAGACAATGAACAATGTCGCAGAGATATAGCCAACTGGAAGAACAAATATAAGGCTCTGCTGCAATTTGCTGCACATAACGGCATAACAATACCATCTGAGTTGGAAGGTTGCTAAATAAGTTTAATAGCACAAATTTACATAGATCTAATTTTTATTCCTTATTTTAAGTAACATATTTCTAAAGTTTTTAATATAATTTTTATTACAATTTAATACTGTATGTAGGTTCATAATAATTAATATTTAAATGAAATTTGGCATAATTGTAAATTGTTCCATCGCTTATTATTTCTGGTTGGCACCAAATTGACTTCTAAGCTGCTAACATATTTAGAGGAATATCGTTTACATGCTCCTCCAACATTTCGACCGTATCTTCAAATGCACTTTCACAAGAAATCCTTTTCTTATCTGTTTTGTTAGATGAGGCTATGGTTATGTATTTTTTTGCTAATGCATCTGTATAACCAGTTTTTTCGAAGAGGGGCTGATGCACAGTACGCAAGTGACGGCGAACCCTGGGTAAAATAATTATTTTATTGGAGGTGTTTTCAAAAAGCTGATTCATTATGATGACAATGCAAAATCGACGAGTAAGTCGATTCATGTAAAAAAAAGATGTTAAGCCAAATAAACGTGCAAATATGATAATGTATTGTATGGAATAACCGTTGGCACTTTAAATATATGTATGTCTACACTTACTTAAATTTAGTTGGAAAACCTCGTTTGCACACGTTGCACGTTAATGGCATACCAGTATGTTCGAATTGGTGTTGTCGCAGACCTGCCAAATTTATGAAAGTCTTTTCGCATTCATCGCACTTGTATCGAACACCCAGATGACGTTTTTCATGATAGTTAAGATGTCCTTTAATGGCAAATTTTCGATCACACATCGTACATGCATAAGGAAACTCGCCAGTATGAAACCGTATATGTATTTCGAGATCCTTACGTCGAACAAATTGTTTGTTACAATGCGGGCAATCCATAGTTTCGCCCCGGTGCATCTGCATGTGTAAGCCAAGGTTCGATTTACGCAAAAATGTCTTTGAACAAACAGTGCACTCAAATATTGCTCGATCTTCGGGTGAAATATGTATGGTTTGGTGTAGCTGCAAATTTTCTAACGTATAAAAACGTCTACCGCAATCGCCACACTCAATATTGCGATCACGTTCTTCCGAATGCAATTCCATATGCTTTTTAAGTGTATAGCGTGAAGCACATATTTTTGCTGAAATAAACTTTTCATTAGTCAATTATTGAAATTAGCATTCATTTTATGGATTTTGCTCTCGAGTATCAAATTTTACTTGGATTTAAAATCAAATGAAAATCTAGAATATACATATGTATTTTTAAATGCTTACGGCATTTGCTGCATAGAAATTGTTGCTGATGACGCCTTAAATGCACATTGTAGAACGTTTTCAGTACAGTACGTCCGCAGTGCTCACAGTCTGTATATTCATCTTTTTGATGCACTTGTCGACGATGTAAACGTAGGGCATTCTTTGTCACAAATCGATTTTTGCATAAATCGCAGGGGAAATTCAGGGTCTTTTCAGCTAAAATCAAGGGATGTAATATTTGGGTATGTGCAAGGTATTATTTTACATACCATGATCCACTTCGTAGTGTTGCAGCAAATCTCTTTGGAAATCGAATATTGCAGTGCAAAATTCGCATTTAAACTCAAAACCTGCTTTAAGAGAGCTATCCAAATCTAAGCACTCTTCACCAGTTATTTTGGAACGTTGATGATTCGTTTTTGGAACTTCCGGAACCGTTTGTAATTTACTCCCTCTTTCGTTGCAAAAAACTCGTTCCACACTAATGAGTGTGGTTGATGAAAGTTGTTTATCCTCTTCATTACCACCCTCAGGTGATAGACTGCTCTCACTAATTAAATTCGTTGATGAGTTTGTGATAATACATTCCTGAAAGATATAGTCCATCTAAGTACAAACCTACTATAAAAAAAATATTTTGAATCATACCTCATTACCAAATTCTTCCTCCCCATTTTCGGATACAGTGAATACGATATCAAAGTTTTGACTTCTCACCGATTGATCTTCGCTTTTAGTGCCTTGAAACTCATCATCGCTCTTTGTTGTAGATTTGGAATGTGCATATTGTACTTTTAATAGCTGGTTATTTAACTGTGCGCGCTTAATAAACTCATAAGCTTGCTTCAAATCTAAGAGACAACGTCCGCAAATAAAATGGCATGGTGGATATCCTTCCATACTATTATCTTCTATTATAACATTCAAGGACGTGCATTTATTAAATGACTCTAATAATGTAATACTGCCGCAATCGGTGCTATAACACTCCCTCATATCGGTGTAATCTACAAGCTCATCTTCTGATCCTACCGCCAAACAAGCACGACAACAGCGCATTTCCTCAGTGCTAACATCGATATCCGGTGAATTCATTCCTTCTGAATTTTTCATAATATCCATTAAATACAAAATCAAATCAAATGCACTTATGTCTCTCTAATAATTTTTTAAAGGCACAGATATCGTTGCTATAACTACAGGCATAATGGTGCAACCAGATGTAGATTTAATATTCTTTTGTTTATTTTGCAACATAGACAAATCAGCTTATCTTAGTATGAATCGTCCACATATACGTAGATTAGGTCAGCCAACAAGGAGGAAAGGTTGTGCTTAATGTCACGTCGCCGAGTGGAGAGTTGTAATCAAAGCCACGTGGATTTTTTCAGATGAAACAAATATTTATTGTAAGTTAAAAGATTGTTTTTTGATTTCAGCTTATCTTAGTACGAATCGTCCACATATACGTAGATTAGGTCAGCCAACAAGGAGGAAAGGTTGTGTTTAATGTCACGTCGCCGGGTGGAGAGTTGTAATCAAAGCCACGTAGATTTTTTCAGATAAAACAAATATTTATTGTAAGTTAAAAGATTGTTTTTCGATTTAATAGAAAACTACTTATTAATTCAAAGCAGCATAAATAAAATAATTTGAAATAAATCTGATTATACTGCACTAATTTCAACCAAAGAACGTATACGGTCTTTGCAAATGTCAAATAAAAAAAACCGTAAAGCTTCCACAGACTTAAGCGATAATTGTGAATGAATTATCTTAAAGAAGAAGCTAAATTTTGTACACAACGCTAGACAGTCTACTATTGGCTTATCTGGTTTAAATAAACTACTTATGGTAAAAAATAAATTTCTGTTTACCCTTGTGAAGTATGCTAATAAAAGAATACTCAAAGACTTTCGCTTGAGTTTAATTAACATACACGTATTCTTACAATATCTATTTGTGAAGTGTTAAATTATAATTAATAAAAGAACCCCCCTCGTCGACCAACGCAAACAAAAAAGGGTTAGATGGAAAAAATGGCCACCAGCGATATAAACAGCTCCAATGAGCGCCACTATTATGCAAAACTTGAAGCCATAAAGGATATACGTGACAAAACTATTGCTTTAGAGAAGTTAAAGTTAAAAATTATCAAAGAAGTTAAAATAAGTGATGATGAAGAAAAATGTCTTGATGAATATCGCAAAGAAATGGAGCATTTGTTGGAAGAAAAAATGTCCCACGTCGAAGAACTAAGACAAATACATGCAGATATAAACGATATGGAAAATATTATTAAGCAAACAAAAGAAAATCAAACCCGTTCCGTTGATATGGCAAATCGAGTTTATGAAGATTATCTAGCACTGAAGTATCAAATAGACCATATGCGTCGTGATTACTTGGGACTCAGTCCTCTACGTGATTTGCATGAAGAAGAAGGCAGTCCAATTTCAAAAGACCGATTCCAAACCAATTTCTTGAAGGTTAGCGCCGCTGCTGCAGCTGCTGTTGCCGCTGCACAGCCAGCATCCTTGGCACGACCTCATCCCCGGCATCCTCTAATACCAGAAGCTACCGTCACAGCGTTGCCACCCACCGGTGGTGGTACTGGACCAACTGGGGGTCATGCTTTTATGCCACCGGCCCCACCTGGTGCTGGAACGGCGGTCGCTGCTGCAGCTGTTCGTTTGGGTAAAACTGACTTTTCTGCTCCGCCACCACCTCCACCACCTACATCGCGCTTGCAGCAATCTCCATCAATTGGCATTGGACATCATCCTTCATTCCGGTCTGATTTTAACGTCAATCTACGCCAACAGCCACCACCGATGAAATCGTGTCTTTCTTGCCATCAACAAATACATCGTAATGCTCCAATTTGTCCATTATGTAAAGCTAAATCTCGTTCACGTAATCCCAAAAAACCGAAGAAGAAAAATAATTAAAATTTAAGCTCTACCGCAAAATATTACTGCTGGGCGACAGAAAAAATGAGCTTCTCTATTGCTTTTAGGTTAATAATATGATATATACATATACGTAGTTCACATCGGAGTAGTTAGAGCCAACAATGACTAACAGTAAGAACACCATTCAGATTTATATATTAAAATGGTATTTATCGATTAACAGTATTATATTAAACAATTTAATTAACACTTGAAACCAGTTTAATATAAGTGTCGTCATGCACATTACATTGGATGTAGTTTTGTTAATATGTATTTATGTAAGTTCTTTTCAATATACTTTTGATTAAGTATTAGTAATTTTAAGTAATTCTAATTCAACAATTAAATAATACTAAGCTTAAATGTCTCAATTAATAGTAAACTTATCTCTATATAATTTTGACTGAAACTAAATAACAACATTCATTTTTTAATAAATATGCACGTAAAAAAATGTATAAAATTTTGTACCAGACCTTATACTCTACTTTGTACGCAGTGAAATCATTTATAATTTAGAAGACAGCTTGGAATGAAGTAAAAATATTAATTGAAACTATAGAATGAATTGAGGGCTTTAAAATTTCGCTCCCGGATTTAGAAACAGTGGAAAAAGTGAATTTCTAATTCAGTCTTTTCAAAGTAAGTGCTCTAATTGTAGAAATGGTATCTTGGTTGTAAAAGTAGAAACAATCACGAACGTGATCGGAAATTCCTCGAGAACTGTCGCAATCAAACTTGTGGGAGCACCCTAAAATTCTATAATAATTATTTGCTGTGCTTGGCAACATCTTAAATGATTAGTGTTTTTTCTTATGTTGAATAAATATATCAAAATCGCAGATTAAGTTATCGATAAATCTAATTAAAACGAATTCGCTATTGAAAATTGTAAACAGTTTGGTGCAAGCGGTGAATTAATAAAAATGCAATGTCGTGTTTGCTTGCAATCAAATTGCAATAGTCTGATTGAAATGGACCTTTCGGTATCAGATGAAGGGGAAACACTTTACGATTACTTTAATGCCTGCACGCGGCTTTGTGCTTCAGCAAATGATGGCTTTCCCAATACACTGTGTAAGAAATGCATCAAAAAGTTGGAAATAGCTTTTGATTTTAGGAAATGCGCACTTTTGTCCAATGAAGAATTTAAAAAGATTCTTAAACTACCTATCAAAAAGACGGAATCGCTGCAGCTAGTTAATTCCAAGGTAATTATTTGCTTTTTATATAAGCTTAATGTTATTTATATTATTTGTTGATTAGGATTTAGAAGAACATACCCCCGATCCATTGGAAATGGAGTCAGGTGAATCGATAGAAATAGAAAAACAGCATAAGGTTTTAGGTGAAACATCGGAGGTGAAACCGGAGTATAGAACTACTTCAGATATGCAACTGGATTACATAATGCAAGACAATAGCTGTAAAACTGATAATGATGATGATTTGGTATCAGAGGTTTTTAGTGAGTCGCAAGCCAGTGACTTAAATGAAGTAGAATTTCAAAGTCAAACTGATTATGTAGATAGTGATTCAAATGTTACTGCACCATACCATTGTGAGTATTGCAGTAACGAGTTTTCAACAGATGGCGAACTCTATGATCATCTCAAAAAGCATATATTTAAATGCCCATTTTGTCCAAAAATTTGTATTAACGTGTCTTATTACGAAAAACATCTCAATCGGTTGCATTCATGCAATGCTTCAGCTGAACCAATTCTAATCGAAGGTGCCGAAATTAATGAAGATAAAAGGATAAATTGCACGTTGTGCAATATGACCTACAGTACGCTTGGGGCCTACCGAAGGCACGCTGTTAAAACACATGGTTTTAATTTCACGAAAAAAGATCCAAATAAAGATGGAGACAATGACATACAAAAAGAGACGGAAAAGACTAAAAAATATGTTTTGCCAAAAGAAATAAAAGAAGGCGACGTAAAGGCAAACGATTATATTACAAAGATTAAGAAAAAGAAAAATTATCTATGCTCTTTTTGCCGTAAGTAAATATGTACATATAATCCTGACTATATAGAAAAATATCCTTATAATTTTACTTTCAGCGCGTGTGTTACTATCGAGAGGTGGCTTAGCACAACATGAAGCCAAGCAGCACCTAAAAATAGAACCTGATCTGAACCAGTGCCCATTTTGCGGTAAAACATTCAAGAGAGACTATCTTGGAAAGCATATGGATGTTGTGCACAATGAAGTACGTAAATTTAAATGTGATATATGTGGCAGAATGTTTAAAACACAACATGTGGCTGCCCGACATCGACTATTGCACAACTCAAAGGATCACAATTTTTCTTGTTCTGTATGCAATAAAAGATTTACGGAGAAATCTGCACTTAATGTACATATGCGTTTACATACAGGCGAAATGCCATTCTCTTGTAATATATGTGAAAGACGATTTAGGATCAGAGGACATCTCACTTATCATTTGAAATTACATGTTAATGCCAAACATAAATGTGATGTTTGTGACAAAGAATTCAAACATCCAAAATCACTGCAAAACCATTTATATGTACATAGTGGAGTGATGCCTTATACTTGCACTATTTGCGATTATGGAAACGTAAAACGGGAATAGTAAGTTAAATCGGAACACTATTAAAAAGTTTAAGAATTTAATGTTGTATTGTTTCCATATATGTAGTTTTACAAAACATATGCTACAGAAGCACAACAAAGAAATGACTACTGAGGAGTTATTTGAAATGTTTAAATCGAATACAGGCAGGCCGCTCTATGCAAAGAGAATTGAACGCATTGACTAGTTCAAGATGGAGAAACTCGGAAACAATTACTTGTAAGAAAACATTTAATATAAAATGTATTAAATTTTTTATGCCATACAAAAATTTCCAGAATAGTTTATTAAATACGGTAAGTATAATAGTAAGCCACTAAACTTAAACTCAAATGATAATCATAATTCTGAAATTAGGATTGAAATACCAATTTTTTTTGAAGCAATAACAAAAAATTTACAAGTTTTTTACTAGAACTCCCGAACACTAAATGCTTTTTAAATTGAAGCGAAAAGAAAAAGTAATAAGATAGCTTGGGGAATGCAGCTGGGGCGATAAATTCTATGGTTCTTGGGAGTGGGACTTTCAAGGGCTTACTGCTTTATTTTAATGAATAAATAAATAAATGATTTAGATTTTCCCATAAAAAGGATCACCGCAATTGGAAAATAAACTAAATTTTTTATTTACATTAATTTTCTATAATTTTGGATGTTGGTCGCATCATTTTCGAACGCTGGCCTTCCGAATGGCAGTACGTAATGCTAACAAGTCGACTACCGCCGTCGTCATATAATTATCGAGTTTTCTGCTTGTAATCGATAAATTAATAACATTACAATTGTTATTTACACCCTTGGTGCCATAATAAACATAAAAATTACTATAAAATGCAATGTCGTGCTTGCTTACAATCAAATTGCAATATCCTAATTGAAATGGACGTTTTGGTCTCGGAGGAAGGAGAAACACTTTACGATTACTTCAATGCATGTACACAGCTGCATATCTCGGCAAGTGATGGACTTCCGAAAACATTGTGCAAAACTTGCACTCAAAAGCTACACATGGCCTATGATTTTAGAAAATGTGCACTTCAATCAAATGAAGAATTAAAGATTCTTTTACAACTATCTCCTATAAAATCCGAAACGCTTGAGGAATCTTCAAATTCTGTGGTAATAATTTAAGATATTTTGTATTATGAACTTAATGACACATTGTATCATTAGGTCTCAGAAAACCAAACCGCCGACCCACTAGAGATGGAGTTTAACGATGCTCTGAAGGCATTAAAAGCACCAGATGTAAAGCTTGGGCTTACAGATGTAGCTTTGTCTGATATACGTAATGAAGTAATATTGGAAAATATTATTCCGGAGGATAGTTGTATTTCAGAACTCTTATTAGAAGATATGACGACTGAGGACGGCAGTGAATCCGAAATAGTTTCAGAAAATAGTTCATCACCGGATAGCGCTAAATCAGAATATAACTTGGATATGGAAAGGCAAGACTATAATGATAAATCTATCAGGATTGAAGTAATAAATCAATTGGATTATATAACGGCAGACGAAAGCAGTAATTCGGAAAATGAGAAATGTAGCACTGAAGTTTTTAGCAAAGGAACTACCTTAAATCGGAAACAGTCGGCAGAAAAAGAAATGTTTACTGAAGAGTTCGAGGGACAAGCAGAATATTTAGACAGTGACTCAGAGGCTTTTACACTTTACAAATGTGAATATTGTAGTGATGTATTTCAATCTGATATAGAACTACAAGATCATATGAAGAGACATATATTTAAATGCACAGATTGCCCAAAAATATGTATTGGTGCGGGTTATTATTATAAGCATTTAAAACGATTACACCAGAAAGAGGTTCCAGCGAAACAAGTTCTTATCGAAGGTGCCGAAAGAAGAGAGGATGAGCGAATATACTGTACATTATGCAATATATCCTATAGCACTGTCAGTCATTATCGCAGACATGCTGTGAAGAGACATGGCTTTGATTCTTCGGTAAAAAGTCCGAAAAATCAATTCGAAAATAAATCTATGGTTAATAACATTCCAATTGAGATCAATCCAAAGATTAATGCAAACCGAGACAAAGAAAGGCAAATTGAACTTACGGAAACTGTCATGGAGGAAGAGGCAGACAGACAAAAACCCAAGGAAAAGGAAAACTATTTATGTTCATTTTGCCGTAAGTGAATTTCGTCAGTATGCTTTACATACTAATTAATTGTTTTTTTCTTTTAGCTCGAGTTTTATCATCTAAACGTGGCTTGATGAAGCATGAAGCCACACTGCATTTAAATGTACAGCCTGAACTTAACCAGTGTACATTTTGTGGGAAAAAATTTTTGAAAGCCTACTTAAGACGTCATATCGAAGTTGTGCACAAGGCGGAACGTAAATTTGCATGTGATATTTGCGGCAGCACGTTTAAGACGAAAGATGTAGTTACCCGACATAGACTTTTGCACAACACTAAAGACTACAACTTTATCTGCACTGTGTGTGATAAAAGATTTACCGAAAAATCTGTACTCAAAGTACATATGCGACTACACACAGGGGAAATGCCATTCTCTTGTCATATATGTGATAAGCGATTTAGAATTAGAGGACATCTCACTTATCATTTGAAATTACATGTTAATGCCAAACATAAATGTGATGTTTGTGGTAAAGAATTCAAACATCCAAAATCACTGCAAAACCATTTATATGTGCATACTGGAGTGATGCCTTATACGTGCACTATTTGTGGGTATGGTAGCCCAAAACGAGAATAGTATGTAGATTTGGAAACATGTGAAATTTCATTAATTTAGTATTATTTTCAGCTTCATGAAACATATGCTACACAAACATGGCAAAGAAATGACTGCTCGTGAATTATTTGAAATGTATAAATCGAACACTGGTAGACCACCACATGTAAAGGGTGTCTTAAACATAGATATGATGAATGAAAACTCTCAAGATGGAAGGATTCCAAAATAATTTCGTACATGTTTTTTGTACATACATACATGTATGCAAATGAATTTCTCATAAAAGCGAAGATATGCATATGTATCTATGTAACTCTAACCTACTTGTAAAATATACTTTGGTACAAAAGCTTCTTATTAAAAAAATGCTCTTTTCATTTTCGTATAATTTACAATTTGGGAACTTATGGAGACGATCAAATAATTTCACGTCAATATCATTTTAAATTTGTACTCTTAGCGTTCGGTTGTCGCGCCATCTTCTGACTTAATTTTGTTGGAAAATAATAAATTGAGTCGGTGTATTTAACGTACATAACATAATTTATTTAAAAATTTACTGAAATATTTCAGGTTATTTTATTTCAACTCAAATATAAAAATAAGTCTAAGGAAGGGAAGAGTTTCACAGAAATCGAAAATAATCTTTTTTTATTTCGATTTTTTAATGAATTAATAAATTTAAATTTTTATTTATCGTTCAGAAAATAATTTTTAACAATTAAGTTATATTTTTACGATTAGATTTCAATCCTACTTTTCGATTTTTACATATTCTCTAAAGTAATGATTAATATAATCATTATATCTTTTTTATTTATCGTTCAGAAAATAATTTTTAACAATTAAGTTATATTTTTACGATTAGATTTCAATCCTACTTTTCGATTTTTACATATTCTCTAAAGTAATGATTAATATATATATATATTTAAATTTACTTATCAAAAATAATCATAATCTTAATAAAAAAAATAACAATTTGCTTTTGAGTTTATTTTCTTTCGTCGAAAATATTTAATGCATTTTAAGATAAAAAAATTCTTCAAATGTCAAAATTATTTTTTTTTTTGTTTTTATTTTTCTTATCAAAACTAAAAATTGTTTTCGGAGCAAAATTTTTTCATTCAAAATTGATATTAATTTTTGATTTTATTTTCTTGATCACAATGAATCGCTCAAAATGTATTAAATGGTAGATGGTGAAATTCTTTTGTTCTAAACTAATCAGTTAATTCATTTTAAAATAACATCATACATACATATGTATGTAGCGGAAATAAAAAAAAGTAAAATAATATTTGATCCAAAAATTATAAAATAATTTCAATTATTACTTTTTGAGCGATATGGTTAATCTGAAAAATTGATAATTATTAATGATTGAAAATTTTTTAATCACTGAATATGATTTCAAGCGACTTTTTTTCTAAAGCTCATAATCAATTACCAACTCTGGTTATTAGTGTTTAATTTAAAAATAAAAGTACGTTTCATCCAATCCAGTTGGAGTATTGTAAATTTCCAAATGGCGCCAAACAGGAATGGCGCATTGCTGTTAACTCGGCTATAATCGCGTAAGGGGTGTATACTACGCCTGTAAACTAGAAGAAAATGAATAGCATATCTAAAACTTGGTGAGTCCACTTTTTATCAATTATATTGCTGTTATGAATTGATATTCATGTTTTCCAATCCTTCTGCCTTTTTTACGTATGGGTTACGGCCTGTATTCGCTTTGAACATTGCAAACAATTCATCAGCGGTCATTACTTTCCCGTGTTTATTCAGCATATGTTTACAAAAACTGTATAAGACAACAAATTATTATATTTTTTATAATTATTTTCAAAGTGAACTTACTATTCACGGTTAACATGGCGATAATCACAAATGGTACATCTGTAAGGAAAATTACCAGTATGTTCATACGAATGCTTTCGAAGTGATGTACCATTCTTGAACTCTTTGTCACAAATTTTACATTTTTTCATAATATTAGCGTGATGCTGCAAATGATAGGTGAGACGAACTTTAATTCTAAATCGCCGATCACATATGTGACATGCATATGGCAATTCGCCTGTATGAAGGCGCATATGTACATTGAGATCTGCTCTCTCCGTGAATTTTTTATCACATACAGTACATGGCAACCCGCTATCCTTATCGTGCAACATTTTATGCCGTTTTAATTGGTTTTTGGTTTTATAAGAATCTTCACAAATATCGCAAACATAGTTACGTTCTTCGTTATGTACCATTTGAATATGTGTACTTATATAACTGGGTTTCAATTTTTTCTTACAAATCGGGCACTCCTCTTGAGTTTTCACATTTAAATGTTTGATATTTTCGTGCATTTCCAATGTTGTTCTCGATGACAGTACTTGTGCTAAAAATAAGAACGATTGAAATTATCATATTTACATATTTATTTAATTAATATACTTACGACAAAATGAACATAGATATTCATTTTTCTTTTTTAGTTTTGAACGGTTTGCTTTTTTACGGATGGTCGACTTTTTTTGCCTCTCAAAACTTTTGTCTAAATTTTCCTCTTCACCCAAAATAGTACAAGTCATTTCATCTTCGTTGGGATCATAATCTACCTCTGGCAACTCCTCAGTGTATTCTCCAGCATCTGCTGTGGTAACAGCGTACATTTCCTCAATATTATTAGAGCAGTGTTGAAATTCTGACAGTTTTTGCTCAGATATAATTTCAGGTAGTTTTTCAACATAAACTTGAGTCTGTTCTGGCGAATGGAAAATGGATTCTATTTGATGTTGGTTATTTAAGAGTTCCACAGTCTGTAAAACATCCGTCATTTCGTCCTCGGCTTTATCCAAATCATTTTTGTTAGTTTCATTTGTAAACGATCTTTTTCTATGTTTTTGTTTAATATGCCTGTTATAAGACCCTAACCTTAAATATGTTTTGTTGCATGCTTTGCAATAAATAGGTTTTTCATCTTCCGCGTCAGGACCATACACTACAAATGGTGTTGGTGGATAACTGCTGGCAGAGCAATTATGCAAACGTTTTACATGATTATAGTAAGTGCGTATTCTACTAAAATTCTTTGAGCAAAATGGGCATTTGAATATATGGGTTTTTACATGGTCTTCTAGCTCGAAAGCGGTTGTAAAAATGTTCCAGCAATATTTGCATTTGTATGTTGTAGGCTCTCCAGAACCAATGGCTCGTGTTATTCGTATGCGTGGAAAATACTTAAAATAACGGCTGCTATGATGATCTTTGAAGTGTGTACGAATCTCACTACGAGGCATTATTGGTTTATCCTTGCAAAAATCACATAGTACCGGGGAATCGGTGTCATGTACTAATTTCTTATGGATTCTTAATTCATCAGGCATATCAAATACTTTTGAGCAACTTATACAAATTATTGCAGCTAAAGTACAATTAAATATATACATACATATACTATTGTATATTAAAATTCTCAGAGCAAAAGTAAAGTTCTCTATTTGTACTTACATTTATGATTTTGTGCTATGTGCTTTCTCAGATCGGCCTTAAATGCATAAGTACGTTTGCACATTTCACAAGCATATGCGTTTTTTTCCATTGGCTCAATTTCAGTTTCATATCCTCCTTCGTCACTTTCAGATTCTTTCTCAACTATGTTTTCAAACTGGTCAAAATAATTTAACTCAGCGGTGGAATTAATTTCAATTTCGGTTTTTGAAATAATATCCTCTTTGTTATCTTCTTTAATTGACACTTCAGTTTCTTCGGGAAAGTGGTATGGAGATTTATGTATAGAAAAAACTTCCGGCGTGAATTTTACTTCTGGTTCCCTTAACGCTCTCGAAGCTTCATTGAAATCCATATCTAAGGGATCATCGTTATTTTCTTCTACTACCTATTAAAATGAGTTACAGTTTTGCGCATATAATCTACAAATATTTAAAGTGATATTTACCTCTAGGGCGAACATTTCCTCAGTAGTGGTTTTTTGAGATTCAGATTCAGCCTTTTGTATAGTTAATCGTTTTTTAAACTTTTCATTGGATTGCAGCGCACATTTTCTAAAGTTATAAGCGATTTGCATCTTTTGGACACAAATCTTGCAAAGCATTGATGGAAATGTATCGCTGGCCATTGCATGTAACTGAGTACATTCATTGAAGCAGTCGAAAAGGGTTTTGCCCTCTTCAGAGCTCGCATGCCCCATATCCATCAGAATATGGCTTTGGGTCTGCATGCATACACGACATTGCATTTTTTCACTTTGTATTGAATACACCAAATAAAAAAGCTAAATTTTAATTAAACAAAATTTGTTGCGCTTATTATTAGTTACCAATAAAAGAAATATATTTGCAGACAACACAACTTGTTTTGCCGACGTTCTGTTAGCGATTATTAATCGAAAATTGATTTAAGAAAAATCAGAGACCATGTCGACATAACTATAGCTTCGCGTTGCATCCAGATTGGCTTTGACATATTGGTAGATTAGATTTTTTTATCCTCAGGATTTTCTTTATAAAAATTCTTCACAATTTTTATTTCCGTTCTCATTCATAATAGTTTGGACTCTTTGTGGTTTTTATTAATTCTGTATTATATAAAATTTTGTTTAAACTGAAAAACCTTTATACTTCCATGTTTGCCTAAATCCAATAATTCGAAAATATCAGTTTTAATTTACAAATGTGTTCTAAGCCTTTTGTCTAAGCTTCAAGTCATTATTGGATTTTGCTATTCACATTGAAGTCTTTCAGCCGATTGCTGATAAGACTTTTTTGTATTGCGTGGTATTTCGAAACCATAATCAGCTAATGTGCAATGCATACAAATTTAGTCTCATTTCTCAAAGTTGCTTGAATTCACCTTGGACTGAAAAATCCAAGCCTGTCTGTCACGCAGCGCAGCACATTAATCTTATCTATCATCGCCTCTCAACCCCTTACAGTTGCCACTTGGTCTCTTTGCTTTGCTTTCAATTAAAAACAAACGATATTTTTCGCTCATCCTTAAATTAAACAAAATTTCCTAAACATAATCGTGATCAATTGGATGGCAGTAGGATATTGTTATTTTTCGTTTTATTTATATCCACAATGAAGACAAAGTCTTTAAAAACGTACTGTCGGGCTTGCATGGAAGTGAATTGTGAAGGAGTTGTAAATTTAAAATATAGCGATTTACCTGATGGCAAAACGTTGTTTGACTACTTTAATGAATGTACTCACCTTCAAGCAGAACCGAAAGATGAGCTTCCCCAAATATTATGTACGCGCTGCACAAAACATCTTTATGATGCTTATAATTTTATAAAGAAAGCACATCAAACAAATAGGGAACTGCAGAAAATTTTGGTGGCACAAAAAACAGAAAATGAATTTCTTTGTAGTACAGCTGAAGAAAAAATGGTAAATATGTGTTTATGAAAAATGCAAATATATGTATATTTAAAACTATGCAGCAAAAATACAAATTTCAAAATATTTTTTTTTATTAGTACATAGTGGAATTCGCACGTGACCCTCTTGCGGTACCTGATCCGCAAACTGCTGTAAGAAAAGTTTTACCAACTGAATGCTGTCGGGAACTGGATGTACCATTATTAGATATTAAAGTAGAATTAGATATTCAGGAGGAATTCGAAAATATAGGCGAACATCATAATCTAAAGCAAGACGAAGGCAGATTGCACGAAACCGAGGAAAATTATGGGTCGGAAATCTCGCTACAATGTGATATTGATGAAAGCGTTCCTATTTTGAAAGATGATCAAGAGTCATCCATTCAAGAAAACAGAAATATGGAATCCTCAATACAAGTTGAAGAAAATGAAAACGGTTCCATTGAGGGAGATGACTCAGACTACTCATTGTCAAGTGAAGAAGAAGAAAATGGTAATGGCTTAACGAGAGCCAGAAGAGTACAAAACGTCACCTGCTCGCTTTGTGATTTTAAATGTAAATCTCAAGGGGAACTGAAAGAACATATTTTCGACTTGCATAAGTGTAAGATTTTTTATTAATATTGGAATAACTGGAGTATTTAAAAGTTTCTGGATTTAATTTTTATTTTATGTAGGCAACATTCTCTGTATAAATTGTCCGAAGGTATATGAGTTTCCTGATGAGTTACGAATTCATGAATATCTGGTACATGGAACAGGATCACCTATTGAATGTGAGTGGTGTAAAAAATCTTTACATAGAGACGAGTTGATAAAACATTTTCAAAAAAGACATAGCAACGCATATGCAAAATATTTTCCAAGAATGAGAGTTCGGGGAACGAAGGAGGATGATACCTCCCGGTTTCGTTGCGAGTATTGTCAGAAAAGCTTTTCTTCGATACTTGAATTGGCTGATCACACAAAAGGATGCACATTTGATTGTCCGTTATGTTTGAAAACATTTAAAAAAGCCGGTTCATATAGGGCACACACAAAAAGAGTACATAATCGTACAGTTTCAAGCCTAAAAGATTCGTTAGATGGAACTGAAATAAAAGATAAGCCATTCAAATGCTCATTATGTCCCAGACAGTATCAACGCAAAAGTATCCTTCGAGGGCATATGAAATCTAAACATGATCAAGACTTAGATGAAGATGACGATGACACAAAATTATATGCTTGTGAATATTGTGATAAACGATTTAAAAATCGGACTTCTGTTTACTGTCACAAATCACGTAAACATCGGGATATGATGTCAGAAAAATCTGAAGATAGAGATAACAGTACAATTAATGGCAACGAGGAAAGCGAAAGTGAATATCCGGACTTCGTTAAATGTAAATATTGTAATAGAGAAATAGAAGGAAGTAAAATACGATATCACGAGAAACGACATATTTATGCAATGAATAGAAAGAGAAACTTTTTATGTTCTTTTTGCCGTAAGTATTTAAATAAACTAATATTATGTTTAAATTAAAAAATCAGATTACCGGAAAAACTATGTCTTCCGATAAACAAGCAGTATGCAGGTGCTTTTCATTAATTTTCTTCTTTCGATTTTAACAGCTCGAGAATTTAATTCTGAAGTTACCGTAAAATCACATGAAAAAAAGGTTCATCTGGGTAAAAAACCTGAACCAAAGCAATGCCCAATTTGTGAAAAGAAATTTGATCCTGAATATTTAAGAAATCACATCCGAAATGTGCACACCTCCGAACGTAAGTTCATTTGTGATGTGTGTGGCGATCCATTCAAAAGTTACATTCTACTACACAGTCATAAACGATTGCATTTTGAGCGTAATTTTCCATGCACTGTGTGTGAGAAAAAATTCATACGCTCATTTGATCTTAAAGTACACATGCGTATGCATACTGGGGAGGAGCCTTATGCTTGTCATATATGCGATCGGCGCTTTAAAATGAAAGTACGTCTAAATTATCATCTACAGCGTCATGCCGGCATCAAAAGGAAATGCAATGTATGTGGCAAAGAGTTCAATCACGTTAAACAGTTAAAAATCCATTCATATAAACACACTGGCATGCCATATAGATGTTCTGTGTGTGATTATGGATGTGCGCAGCGTGATGTGTGAGTCCTTCATTGTCAATGTATACCATCTACATATGTATGTATGTATAAAACAATATTTTTACAGTTTTAGAAAACATTTGCTGCGAATGCACGATATGACAATGACTCCTGATGAATATTGTGCTATGTTCAAGGCGAATACTGGACGATTTCCGCACGTGAAAACTCTGGAGGAACTACAATCTGATGCTCAGGCGGTGGAATAGGAGTAGTCAAATTGATACATCTAGACTATAAAAGTATACATCTTCGCTTTCAAAGCTTTAAAACTGCTGTATCGAGCTGTTCGTTTTTTTTATTATTATCTTAATTTAAAATATTCTATTAAAATATAATAATAATACATATTCTAAACTCTGCTCTAAGGTAATTATGTGGTTTTACTACGCTTATCGAACACACCTAATGATTAGCATTTATTCAGGCCGCTACAACAACAACAACAACAGCAAGTATGATGCAGCTACCCATCTAACATACCTTCCGTCCATAACAACCTATCTTATGAGAGCGCCATGCAAGTGAAAAGTTGTCACCGCTTGCCCATGCCGTTACTGACGGTTGTCCCATAGAAACCAGCGTCGATTTGATTTTTTCCGTAAAACCGGCTCGGCTCATTTCTCGATGTTATACTGACTTTTAAACTAATACTAAATAAACTGAGGTAATGTGTAGTTTTTTCAAAAGAAGAGAAAACAGTATTCGTAATTAATTATTTATTACCATATAGATCATGTATATTTGATTGGTGTTTATATTCGAACATATAAATTATGAAATTTGTTGACGAAAATTATAAATTTGTTTAAAAGTATGCAAACACACTATCAGCTGGCAACATTTCGCCGCTGTCAGCAGCGTCGATAGCTCGTTTATATACATTGCTCATCCAGTCGGGTGTTATGGACGTTAGCTATGTAATATGGGTAGTTGCAGCAAAATGCTTTTTAGCACTTGATTTGCCTATGTTGGATGGAACGACAATGCAAAGCGGAGAGCTTGCGACCAGTTTTTTTACCAAGAACCGTATTCCAGGGATTAAATCAGTTTCTGTAACGCACAAAATCCACACAAATTTTATTTCGAATATGAAGCCGATATGCAAATAAACTTTGTCGGTTTCAATTGACAACAAAAACCGACAGCAAATATCATGGAAATCGATAATATATTGATATCGTTACAATTAAGTTTCATCGCAACATGTTATTTTCAATATTCTGCAAATAACTCAGTATTTTCTGTTTGTTTATAATTTTCACATATTTAATATTAGTAATCGTGTCCAATATAACTCTTCAAATCCATATTCCTCAAGAAGATCATCACTGTCACTTTGGTTGTTGGAATGCTCCAGTGACAACATAAGCTCAGCTAAAGCAAGGAACTGCGATCATTGAAAAGGACAGGAAACGCGTCCAAACTCAACTCTTCAAATCTCATTTTCCACATGCAATTCATAAAGACTTTGCAACGGTGCAGAAGAGCGTTTAGAGGAATAACCTAGCAGTATGTGGATTTAAATCCCAGCCAAAAAACTCAAATCAAAACAAAAAAAAAAATAATATGATAATAATAATAATTTTCACATAAATTCATTAACATAATTATTTTATTATGCTTAATTTAGGACTATAATGAATGTAAATTGTATAAAAACATATTGTCGGGCTTGCATGCAAGTGATTTTCGAAGGACCTGTGAACTTGAATTATAGCGTATTAGCTGACGGTAAATCGTTGTTTATTTACTTCAATGAATGCACCCAACTACAAGCGGTATTGGATGATGAGCTTCCGCAAATTTTATGTAGGAGTTGCGCACAACAACTTCAAGATGCTTACAATTTTATTAAAAAAGCTAAGCAGAATGATAAAAAGCTGAAGAAAATCCTGACAGAACAGAAGGCACAGCATAAATTACTTTGTAGTGCAAGCGGGCAACAAGAGGTAAGGAAGGATATATTATGCAGATATTCAATCATGGAATAAAACTCTAAATAACTTCATTAGAATATATCGCAATTCCAATATGACCCTCTTGAAGAAGTGCTAACTATAGAGTGTAGTTCTGAGCTTGATATGGGTTCAGAAAGAAAAGATGAAGAAGATATGAAAGAGGACGACAATGAGTGTGATTCTGAACTTGAAGTAACAGAGTTAGAATTGATTTCAGAAAAAAAAGATGAAGATGATATGAAAGAATACGACAATGAGTGTGATTCTGAACTTGAAGTAACAGAGTTAGATTTGATTTCCGAAAAAAAAGATGAAGACATGGAAGACGGAATATATGACCGCGATAATAACAATCATGCTATCACAAAGGATAATTCCAAAAGTTCAATAAAACATGACTCTGTGGACAGCGATTTCATTGTGAATGATGATTCTGATTATTCAATGCCAAGTGATGAAGAAGAAAAGGACATTGTGATTTCAAAAAATAACAGAGTAGTACCAACATGTTGCTCTCTCTGTGATTACAAATATACTACTCAAAGTAAACTGAAAGAACATATTTTTCAGATGCACAAATGTAAGCAACTTAAAAACATTGTAATTTTATAATTTAACACCATTTTTCATAATTCGATCTGGTTTATATAGCCCACATTCTCTGCTTCAAATGTCCAAAAGTTTATGAATTCCCTAACGAGTTGCAGATACATAAATATCTTGTACATGCCACAGAATCGCCAATACAATGCAATTGGTGCAAACAAACTTTTAAAAGAGAAGAGTTGCCTAAACATTTTCAGCATAAGCATTGGGATGCACATAAAAAATATTTTCCACAGAATAGATCTCTTAATCAGAATACCTCTGATACTTCAAAATTCCCTTGCGAATCTTGTGAAAAGAGTTTTTCTTCCATACTTGAGTTAGCTGACCACACCAATGAATGCAAATTTAACTGTCCAATATGTTTGAAGAGTTTTAAAAAGCTATGTTCATATAGAGCACATTTAAAACGATTACATAATCGTACCATGAGGAGTATAAAGAAAGAATTTAAAGGCCGATGGGCACAACAAAAAAGTACCATTCGAAAAGATATGGAACGCAAAATAAAACTCTATGGATGTCCATTGAGTGATAAACTATTTGAACATCGAAATTCTTTTGACAATCACAAAATACAGGAGCATCAAGAAATAATAACAAACGATAGCCATAGCACAATTTCAGCTAATGCGGAAATAGAAGGGAGTAAAATAAAGTATCCCGATAAAAGTAGCGGAAAATTCTTATGTTCGTTTTGCCGTGAGTATTAAGAAAGCAAAGAAATTAAAAGAATTCAAATTTATTCAATTGTGTACATACTGCTTGTGTAGAATAATGAAAAAATATTAAAATTGTGCATAGAAAATTCATCTGAATGTAATAATTTTGTTGAAAGTTTTAAAATGGAAATTTTTGATACATTGTTGGTGTGTTAGAAAACTTCCACTATTTCTATGAAATCATGTCTCTAAATTAATTTATACTTGCTGCCACTCTTGTTATGCAAGCAGTATTAATGCACACATTTTTTATGTACACGTATGCATTTCATACATTTATTTCGTTTTTACAGCTCGCAAATTCAGTACTGAAATATCTGTTAAATCGCATGAGAAAAAGATTCATTTGGGGGAAAGACCAGAGCGAAAACCGTGTCCAATATGTAAAAAGAAATTTGATCCGGTATATTTAAAAAAACACATGCAGTTTGTACACACTTCCGAGCGGAAGTTTATTTGCGATGTTTGCGGTGTTTCTTTTAAAAGCTACCTACTGATGTACAGCCACAAACTATTGCATTCTGAGCGTAATTTTCAATGCACTGTATGTAAGAAGAAATTTATACGCTTATGTGATCTGAAAGTACACATGCGCATGCATACCGGGGAGGAGCCATTTGCTTGTCATATTTGCGATAAACGATTTAAAATTAGAGTGCGTCTTACTTATCATCTAAAGCAACACGCTGGCCACAAGTGGAAGTGCAAAGAATGTGGCAAAGAGTTTAATCAGATTAAACAATTGAAAAATCATTCATACAAACATACTGGTATGCCGTACAGATGTTCCTTGTGCCACTATGCTTGTGCGGAGCGAAGTAAGTAAGTTTTTGATGGTATTATATACTCTCATTGTACATATAAGCACAAATATATCTTTTTTTTATGAACTATAGTCTTAGAACACATTTGCGCCGTGTGCATAATATGACGATGACTAATGAAGAATACAATGATATGTTCAGAGAGAACACTGGTCGGAATTCACATGTGAAAACTCTGGAGGAATTGAAATCTGAAGAACAGAGCTTAGAATCAGAATTACAACTGGAAGCTCAGGATAATAAACACGATGAATCAAGTTAATTAGAAACTTTGTTAGCTTGCTATTGTTAACACGGCTATAATCGCGTAAACGTTTTAGGAAGACCTATTTTTATTTTGTAAATAATATTTAATGTTTAATGAACTAAAGCCATTTTGGATAATAATTTAATACGAGAAGATGATTTTCATTATAAGGATATGTATTTTAAATGACTGATTCATACAATTTGAAGCTAATAAAAATTAATGATGAGGATTAGAAGTTGTCTATCATTATTATTATAATATTGTTTGCGCATTTCAATAAGGAAATATCTTAGTCCACCAGGAACTTAAATAAGTAAATGTACATAATTTGAAACAGCCTATTTGTCCAAGAGATTATATAATTTTTTTGAGACACTCAATTATAAATGACTGTAATCCTACTACTTTTATGAATGGAACGAGGTGATGTCAATCTCAATGGCTTGGGCTAACAGAAATAAAAAAACATGGTGGATAACGAAAATATTTATTATATTTAGGGGTGTTACAGAAACATTGTTGTCGGCATTGTACAGTCTATTGTCAGGAGCTCTCTGGCTCTACATTGTCGTTAATTCCTAACTTTGCCAAAAACCATAGTGTTGCTGAACTTGTCTCCAATGACATCCAGTACTATTACAAAAGCTTCTTTGTTAAGACGATATGGGTCTATGAATCTACATACTAACAAATTTTGTATCTTCAAAGATAAAACTGAAATGTAAATTGCACTTACATCGATTCTGGCCCCTCCAGCAGATTGATCTTATCCCTTAAAATTTTGCTGGCTTCTCTAAATCCTTCAAAAGAGCTATCACTACCGAGATCCGGGATCATAATATTTTTTATTAATAATCCCAAATGTGTTAAAGCCAGTATAGAGCGTGCGCACCCTAATGCGTCTTTCTCCAGCTCATGCAGCTATAAAAGCTGTGCTTGACGAACAATCGACGAGATTTCATATCAACATACCAGCGAACGCGCACGGTGCGAAATTATAAAAAAAATCAAAATTATTATTAATTATAATAAATCTGTGTATTTTATTTTAAACAAATTTTAATAAGAAAAGTAATCCAACTGATTAAATTATTATAACTAAAACAAACATTTATACAATAAAACCTATACTTGTACATTAATAAATTGAATACGCGAGTGGTTTTATTTCCGACAAGCTCGAAGAAGGTACCTCGCGTAAACAGCACACAAGTATGTTTCCAGCTGATTCGAAAATCGGTTTTGCTTACATTGGTAGAAAGCTAAATAAAGTCGGTTTCAAAGCACAGTTTCAAACAGATATTGATTTTCAATTCCGATAAATACGCAATTCTGTGTCGATTTCTATAACACTCCTGAATTATCAGACTTCATTGTACGTTACTTTCATCTATAATAAAATCAGGTAATTCTTGTGAGTCCCCGCTATCTTGAGATTTAAAGCTCGAGTTGAAATGAATAGCCTTCCCTGTGTACTTCGTGAAAACGGCCGCCAACTCATCGTCTGACAAGTTTTTATTATGTACACGCTGCATATGACCGGAAAACCTGAAAGCAAATAAATAAATGTAATGTATTTTATATTTTTAATTTGGATTCCAAAAGCTTACCGCAAACGTCGCGTAAATCCAACATCGGGACACAATTCGCAACGGTATGGCATACCAGTATGTTTGTATAGATGTTCTTTCAGTTGATTGCGATTGTCATAAACATTACCACAATATGTGCATGGATGTTTGATGCCTTGATGTCGTTGCAAGTGATAGGTTAGCCGCACCTTGATGGCGAAACGCTTATCACACAAATGACAAGCGAAGGGTAGCTCGCCGGTATGTGTACGCATGTGCACACTCAAATCCGCTTGTCGCGTGTATTTACGATGGCAGTGTATACACTGGAAGGATTTTTCTTCTGCATGCAATAGCTTATGTGCAGTTAACTGCCAAGCACTCTTGTATGCATTGCCGCATACGTTGCAAATGTGTTTACGTTCCGCGAGGTGTACGCGTTGCATATGTGCAGCAAGATCACGTTGCTGAAAGTATTTACGCTCACAAATGTCACATCCATGTTTTGGTTCTTCTAATTTGATGAGGTGAACGTTGTGTTCATGTAGACTGAGGGATTTTGCATTTGAAAATTGACGAGCTGCAAAACAGGAATTTTTATTTCCTTTTGTTTTCATACATATCTATGCTGCTTAATTAAGTAATTATGATAGGCAAAACAGCGTTGAAATTTTATTTCGTGTTCTATCGCTATTCCTCGCAATATTTGCTTTATTTTAATAGTTTACACTTAAATATACACATAAAAAACTCATTTTGAACAATTAAACTTATAAATTAGAAATCGTAGACTCCTTTCAGCTATGTGTCACTTCAGATTCTAGTGCAATTTCATCTGCATTGATTAAAGTAACTCCCATTTCCTCTGAGTCCTTTGACGGTTCTCCAACTTCCAATGGTTCCTCATAATATTCCACCTGACGTATACGGGTGCTTTTGCCAGTATTTTGTTGGAACATGGCAACCAATTCTTCATCACTCATACTAGTGCAATGTACTCGTTGTAAATGACGTTTGAAACTGTAGTAAATAATGAAGGCGTAAGTCAATATTGTTAAAAATAAATTCTCATTCAATACTCACACATCCCGATTGGCGAAACCATGTCCATCACATTTTTCACAGCGATATGGCATTCCCGTATGCTTATAACTATGCGCTTTGAGTTTCTGTTTTGAATTAAATTCGGAACCACATTCTTTACAACGATGTTTAACGCCATAGTGTTTCTGTAAATGATACGTTAATCGCACTTTTATGGCGAAACGTTTTTCACAAAGGTGACAAGCAAAAGGCAGCTCCCCGGTATGTGAGCGCATGTGAACATCCAAATCAAATCTACGTGCATAACATTTGTCACAGTGTGGACATTTGATATTCTTTTCCAAATGCAATTTCATATGATTGACTAATTGATTTTTCAATTTGAATGCATTGCCACATATTGGACAGACATGATCTCGCTCTTTGTGCGCTTGTTTTCGGTGCTGCTGCAGCAAATGTTGCGTGGCATAGGAACGATCACAGTCAGCACACATATAGATAGTGTCCGATGATTCCTCTTGATGCTTTTTTTCATGTTGATTGAGAGTTTTTTGGCTTTTACACTCGCGAGCTAAGAAAATATTTAGTGTGTATATATATATGTGACATATCAAAAGGTTTATTTAGCTTTAAAACTATGACACTGGACAAGTGGGAAATATCTACTGTTGGGGAAAGTCTTTGCTTTTGAGCTATACAAAACAACATTTTTAATGACTTTATATATCAAATAACAACAAATAGCGCATAAGTAGAAAATTTTATATTATTGGTTAAGAGCACACACTATACTCTTTACAGATAAATGTGTCTATATATTTATAAAGCTCTATATATTTATTATTATTCAAAATTTAATATTATATTTTTTGAATAAAATTTATTTCACAAAAGCTTTATATTTGAAAATGAAAATTATAATACTAAGTACATATTTCAAAAAATTAAAATATTTGAAATCCAAAAATGAAAGTAACATAAAAATTTAAAAGTTGAAAATAACAAGTTACAAATGTTAAAGGAGATTCCTACATTTACTCCCCCTCCAGTGAAACGCATATTTAATAATATTAATTAAGGTTACATGCAACTTTCTTTTGTTTGGTGTTTGTCAGTGTATTTGTGTTTCGTGAAGAAATGAATGACATATTGTTTTGCAGGTTTTAGCAAATCTATATATACTGTTTTAATATTATTTCCATATTGTATTTCAAATGTTTTGTCGTGTTTGGTCCTTTAAATGGTCCTTCATAAGGTGGTTGCAGATTAGACTTATGAATAACTTCAACAGATAAATACATATTTACAAGTACTTAAATTTTTAGGAATGAAACTATTACTTTCGATCGAACAAGTGAGAAATGTGTTCTCAATTTAGAAAAAATTTCATTTGTATTTTCGATTTCCTTATTATATAACAATAAGTTCACCCGGAAGGCTCAGTGTTTGACCATAAACGAATTCAGCTGAAGAACATTTAAGAACTTCCTTAATCGCTGTTCGTAAACCTGAAAGAATCCACGGTAAAATTTCACACCAATGAACTGAATCATCCGATGGGGTATTTGCAGTTTTTAAAGTTCTATGAAATCTTGCAATCATTCCATTTGACTGTGGATGATACCGAAACGAGGAACTTACTTTTGAACCAACAAAAGCTTAATATTTGAAAATGAAAATTATAATATTTAAAAAGATGAAAATATTTGAAATGCAAAAATGAAAGTAACATAAAAATTTGAAAAGTTGAAAATAACAAGTTACAAATGTTAAAGTAGATTGCTACACTCTTCAAGGTTCTATATGCCAAACAATGGAGTTAACATGACAACTCTTGTCGCAGCTTCGTTAAATATTTAATTGGATCTTATATATTAAGTTATTTTAAAACAATTAATAAAAAATTGATTACTTACAGCAATAAGCGCAAAGGAATTTCGTTTGTGTCTCCTTCGCATCTTGGTCTTTTTTAACATGTAACGCCAAATGTTTATCAAGATTTCGTCTAAGTAATTGTTTCTTACATAAATCACATTGCACGATGGTATCTCCACCCTCATTAATTAACTTCTCATATTCCTCTGTATGCACACCCCGCATATGTTGACGCAAATTGCTGGTTGTAACAAAACGCTTAGAACAAAATTGGCATTCATGTGGCCGTTCATTTTGGTGAGTGTGCCGATGATCGCGCAGAGCTACTTCAGAACGCACATAACAACTGCAAACTTCACATTGCCATGGCGTTGGCTTTGTGGGTTCATTTAGTGGTCTACCCACAGTCGGAAAGTATTTTCGATGTTCTGCTGGATGGTCATTACGAAAATGTTCAATTAACTTAACACGGGTGAATGGAGTTTCATGTTGGCACAATCTACACTGTACCGGATATGTTTCGGGATGTACCAAATATCTGTGCTCTTGAAGTTCGTCTAGTATTTCGTAAATTTTTGTACACTTTTCACAACTGAAGTTTGCTGGAAATGCAAAAAGGCAGTGTATGTAGAACATCAATTATATTGAAGTGCTTTATTTTTTCTTACTTGTGATTTCGTCCTCGTTTGCGCAACTTTTGTTTGCTGCAAGATTTAAAGTAAAATAAAATAATATATATATATTTTCAATTATATCTTGGTGTTTTTGATTTTTGCTTACTCGGCGAGCATTCGCGTTCATTTTCTTGTCGATGTCGGCGTTGAGTGTGATGTTCAAGTACATCCTTGCAGCGAAAAGCACACACACATAACGTACATTTATAGGGTCGTAATGAGCGATGCATATTCATATGACCTTCATAAGACACATCGCCGCATAAAATACGCTTGCATTCTATACATTTCCATTTTGAGCCCTTAGATTGGTTATCTGGTTCATCTTCATTTTCTTTGTATTCTCTTCGATATTCATCATCATTTTCATCTTCAGCATAGTAATATTTGTCCTTGCAAGGTACATCTAGTTCTCCGTGGAAAGGATCTTCTGCCTTGATATTGGTGCCAACGAGATTGTCATCAATAAATTCTAATTCCTCATAAGAGTTCTCGCAAATATTCGGTTCACTTTTCTCCACCTATATATTTATTTAAAATATTAGATATATTTACAATCCATATAACAGCTTATAAATCAGCACAAACCTTACCTCCATTAGTTCAATACCATTACTATCATCACCATCATCAATGACTTCTTCCAAAACAGGTTCGTCGTCTATGAACTCTTCCACCACGCAACCATCAACTTCACTATCTACCACTTCCAATATCGGCTCCATAATAGTATCGGTTCGTTCAGTTTCCAATGATTCTACTACCTCACCAGCCATCGTCTTTTCGGATAGGGTATTTCGCAGCAAACCATCCACTTGTCGCGCATTTTGTACAAAATTGAAACATATTTGTAAATCCTGCGAGCAATTACTGCACAGAACCCCAGGGAGACCGTCGTCGAGTGACGCATTCAACTGTGTGCATAAGGTGAAGCAGCTGTAGATATCGACGCCGTCTGCTACGTGCGAATCCATGCGTATAAATGCGCTGTCCTTAGTGTTTAAGCAAGCACGACATTGAATAACCATTTCATTTATGAAATTCCTTACGTAGCTAATAACAACAATGAAGAAATGGAAAGAAATTACTAAACACAATGTTCGCCGCTTACTATTTACATCAAATATGAGATATTTAAGAGTATGTTCAATACAAACGCGTTTAATCAATGCCTAACTACAGTCACAGTGTTGCATTTTCCGAGCCGTAAATGAACAAATAGTGTAGAACACCTTTCACTACTACAAAAAGTAACTCTATTTGGGAAAAGAGAGTGGAGATAGTAAAACAGAACAAAACACTTGATACACATATATTAAACATTGTAGTTAGCCACAGGTGTGATGGTTCTTATGCATTTCATATTTAAACTTTTAAAAATAATTTAAAGTGAAGAAAGGATTAGATAATAGTTAAATTAATTGTTTGTGAAAAATTCCAAAGTAATAAAGTGACTTCAACTTAAAAGAGAAGGCGCACATTTAATAAATATTGACTAGCGAATGAGATACAACAACAAGTAAGCCCTTTAAGCCGCTTTCACGGATTGCCATAAATACTCTTGAACAACAAAAATAAAGATATTGATACACTTTTGGAAATAAAGCACGAAATTAACGGCAGACGTAAATAAATTATAAGTAACACCGTGAGGAATTTTAAGTTAGTTTTTTTTTTTTAATTCATATTGAATTGAAATTACGAACACAAACATACACACTTTAGAATCAAAGTGAAGCGTGTGTTGAATTTGTGAAAAGAGAAAGTCGGTTAAAAGAGTTTTCACAACGCTCTAATTAAGAAGTACACGTAATCCAGGGCATTTCAAATTATTTTAAATATGTACAAATGCGTATTAACAATTTCTTTATATTTTGTAAAAGTTTCTAAAATGATTATTTAATTTTTCTAAAAAATCACACACTTTTCTTTTTCTTTTTTTAATTTTTTATTGGTTTATCATTAGTTTTAAAAAGTTATAATTTTTGTTTTTAATATTTTTTAATTGATTTTTATTTAAACATAGTTTTATCGTTATTTTTTTCATTTAAAGCAAATATGTCAAAAGAGAATGCAAAGGAGTCCTCCGATTCCACTTTTGCCACAATGAATGGTAAATCATTAACTAACGGCAAACCTGTTGTAAATGGCCGCAATACTCCACATACGGATGCAAATACAATGCCACCGCAAAAATCGGTAATAATTGCGTATATAATGTGGCTTTTTGGTGGCATATTTGGACTACATCATCTTTATTTGCATCGTGACCGACATGCTTTCATCTGGTGGTGTACTCTGGGTGGATATTTTGGGGTCGGTTGGCTGGCGGAAATCGCATTAATACCAGAATATGTGCGTGACGCTAATGAAGATCCAGCCTTCATTAAATCATTTGTAGCCCGCTTACAAGCGAATCGTCGACCGCCCTACTCCGCAAAGCGATTTGTTGGCGAGGTGATGATTGGTTATCTCTTTGGGCAAGTGGTGCTCATGGCTATACCGGAAACGATTTTTGCCGGCATTGATTGGGGTTTTCTGCATTGGCTTATTCCAGTTTTTATATCTATAGGCGTATGGACCGTTGGTAATATTGGACGTGAACGTGGAGTTTGGTGGCATTGTTTAATTGCTGCCATTGTCATATATCCAACGCGTTATCTGATTTATGACGAAACATATTCATTGCTACTAACTGCACTAGTGTCGGCACTAGTCTTCGATAGTTATTCCAAACAGTGGCTGCGCACACCACCAAAAAGACATACGCTCGTGAAAAGATCATTTAAATTTACAGCTGCGCTGATGATTTACTTTTCATTCTGGGGTTGTTTTCTCTATTTCAATGGCACAATTTCCGACGAGGAAGGCGGGGAAGTGCCAATACACGAAGCTCTGCGTAATTTTCTCACTTCAACTTGGTGGACGGATTTCACGCAAGCTCTGAAAGATACTTACCAATATGCACAACATCACGGCTGGTATGAGACATGGAAGGAGATCTTCGAGAGTATGGATGTGGATGGCGAACGTAATTCCTACAAGGTATTGGGTGTAAGTGCAACAGCCTCTCAAGCCGAAATAACATCAGCGTATCGGCGGCTATCCAAAGAATACCATCCGGATAAGGTAAAAGATGAGAAATTGAAAGCGGCTGCCAATCAACGATTTATTGAAATTCAGCAAGCATACAATGTTCTTAGCAAAATCAAATCCAGTCGTCGTCGTAAGAACAAAAAGTCCGTTGAAGACGAACCCATTGTTTTATAAAAACTGACTGCGTTGTTGCGTTCTGTACGTTGCGTACCTTCGTATTTACATATGTATTAAAAAAAATCGAACATTTTCAATATTTATATCCAAACCATTAGGTGTGCATTTAACTTAGTCATAATCATTAATTTATATTATTTATTTTATTGAAAACCCAGTTAAAATTTAGTTTAAGTGACATTTTAATTTAAAATGTAAATTTCGTAATAAACAAAAACATATACACGTATGTATATCTTGGCTGAAATACAAATTTATAATTTATTTGTTTCAAACCGTAAATATCTCTTTCAATTATTTATCACTGACCAAGACGATCGTTTCCATCATAATTTTATTCGTTGTCAAACTCAACGAGACGCTATTAATTGCTTTTTCCCGAGGGGAAATTCAGGGGTATCGGGAAGGCAAAATACTCCAAGTCCATGGGCTCAGACAAAATATTTTACTAATTTTACTGGCGTGCACACCGATTACGCCATTATAGCCGAATATCTCCAATTGGAGATACCAAGTACAGCCAGGTCGTTCTCTACCTGATCTTTCCAACGGAGTAGAGGTCTTTCCTTTCATCTTCTTCCACCGGCGGGTACTGCACTGAAAATTTTCAAAGCTAGAGTATACTTATCCACATGACCTAGCCAGCGTAGCCACTGTTTCTTGATTCGCTGAACTATGCTAATGTCGCCGTATACATCATACAGCTCTTCATTCCATCGGCTGCGGTATTCTCCGTTCCCAACAGGTAGAGGACTATAAGTCTTACACAAAACCTTTCTCTTCAGAACTTCTAACACCGACTCATCAGTTGTTGTCATCGTCCATGTTTCTGACATGCTTCTGTGAAGCCTTGGGTCACGGCTAAAACAGAGGAAGGAAGCTTCAGTGGAGCCACTCCGACTTATTCGGTTTAATGCTTCGTTGAAGTCTAATTGCAGCGTTCACCAGAGGTGCAGCTGCGAACGGGCGTCGGTCTTGAAGCAAGCGGCTCGCTAAATAAATGTGTATAAACTTTAAATTTACTCGCCTAGTGAGGTTTTGCGCTGGGTTTGGGACCCGCCACGTAGAAACCAGCTCCAATCAAAAATTTATACATGCCTCTAACGGAATAAGCATGCTATTAATACCCGATATGTGGAAATAAGATGGTCCCGATACGAAAACCCGCAAATCGTCCGCTATCCTTCCACTCCCCAGTAGCACTTGCTGCCTGGTTGCTTCCGTCTTTCTACCACCCCACTTAACACCATAAACACCTCGACAAACCATGGGGTTAACTAAAATCTATGTATTGGTAATACTGGGTCTGCTAAAAGTCTTTGATACAGTCAATCACATTAAGGATTTCAAGTGGTAAACCATAAACTACTTAAGTGATAGTCACCAGAACTCTGAACTTCTGTAAGGGGTGCCGCAGTGTCCTTTCCCCGCTATAATTCAATTCCTATATTTCGAAGCTGATTTCATATGCCGATGACGGCTCGATATTGACGTCTGGCAAGCATATTGATAGCCTTTGTTCGAAGGTAAACAGATATTTCTACGGCCCTTCCCACAATACTGCAGGCAGAACTACTACGCAAGCAGGACTCAATCCAGCAACACAAAACAGAGCAGCTGGACTTAACAACCCATCAGCAAGCACTAAAGGTTGAAAAAAGCTCATTTCCTGTACCTCCCATTAGATGGCCTCCACGACGTACGTGTAGGATCAACATTTTTGAGATTTTCGCCACCTTGGCATTAGTATTAAAGCAAACAATATCGCCAGCCTTCTAATTCAACGCAGTATCTCGTTTGGTGGCAAAATAACAAATTAATTACGTTCAATGCAGTGTGCGGTGGTGGCAGCATGGTAAGAGGGATATCTTCAACAACAATCTCCGAAAATACAGGGCAGAATATACTGTAAATTTGTAAGTTTGTTTCTATAGTTCCTGGTACGCTCGAAAATTTTTTTCATTGCCTTAGTTCTTCACTGTTTATTTCAAATCTCCCAAAACCTAGTGCCGTAAATTTTCTTGAAAATTTTGGATTAAGTTTGAACTTTCTTATTCCTTACTTACTGCAGATACCGCCTGCGCGGTTATAGCCGAATTGACAACAGCCTACCATTCCTTCCTTCTTTTCGCAACTTTGCATCTACACGTATTAGAAATCCCTGGTCTCTGCTTCCACCGGCGGGTACTGCATCGAAATCCATCCAGACTACATGACCTAGACAGCGTAGCCGGTGTCTATTACTTCCTTCAACTATGTTAATGCCGCCGTATATTTTGTATAACTCATAATTCTATCGGCTGCGGTATTCGCCGTTCCTGACACGCAAGCAAAAGGATCATAAATATTAAGCAGAACCTTTCTCTTGAAAGCTCCTAATTCCAACTAGTCAGATGTTGCCATCGTCCATGCCTCCGCACCTTATAGCAGGAAGGGAATAATGGAATGACTTGTAGATTTTGGTTTTCGTTCGTCGTGATTGGACTTTACTTTTCAATTACTTAATCAGTCCAAAGTAGCACCTGTTGGCAAAAGTGATTGTTGGTGTTAGAATCTCATCTATAAATTAAAAGTTATGACTGTCAAAACGGACGTGGGATGCGATGACTGTTTGTTTGATGACAGGAGATATTTCATCTTGCCCTCGTTCACTTCTTTCCGACTGTAAGAACATTTTTTCGAAAATAACGCGTTTAAAGTTTCAGCAACCTCGCGGCTCAGCAGAAACTACTACGCTCACGTATGGCTGCTATAGCATCGTTGTTCCGAATTTTGTTCTAAAATTTTTACAATGTATTCTTATTATATAGTACAATACTTTCGAAAAAAGTCGATTTTTTCAAACCAAAATGCCAGACTACTACCTTAAGCCAGTTCACTGCTTAGAGGTTTCAAAATATGCATTTTTTTCTTAAATCTATTCTAGAACTATCCAAGAATATGTCTTACAACAACAAGTCTTAGAAAACGGTGCCGGTGATAGAAAAAAGAATATTTGTCTGAACGAAAAAAATCAAAGTGATCTAGCTTCAATATTCGAATTTCTTCGGCATAGTTGACGTAGAAGAAACACTCTAAAAAATTAAAAGAAAAATTGCTTCATCCCTCACCGGCACCGTTTCACGAGTTCAGTTTGCAGCCGCTTATTACATTATTGTCTGAAAATTTCGTTTACCATAATAATTTCCTTCCCTTTAAAAAAAAAAACTGCTGAGAAAACAGTTTTTTTTTTCGAGTTCCAAAGGAGACTATGTACTGCCTTCAAATTTAGATTGCCTGGTCTCCCTCAGTTATTTTCTTTGCCGGTGCTTTAATTTTTTATTTAAACTCCAGCCCATTTTTTACTTAACCAAACTTGAAAGAGTACATTCATATTGGGTGATTTTTGAGTTTTTAAATAAAACAAAAATTAAGTATATATATTTATTATAACGAAAAATTATATTTATTTAGCTTTTAATATTCCGTAATCATCATTTATATTATACTACAGATTGCTAATTAAACTATTTTATTGTGGGTATGTACGTGTATGTATAGTCAATAGTGTGTGTTTTTGTTTTTCAACATTTACAATTTATGCATTTTAATTGTTTATTTTATTCAATACAATTGCTTTTACCACTTCTCTACCCATTTAGGTAACAACTACATCCATACATATTTATTGTACATATGTATTTTTATATATATGTATATTGTATATTTTTTAAGTTTATCTTCATATGCGTACAATACACATACGCATACAATTTATAATACGATATGATTTGCTTTTTAACATAAATATATATATATATATATGTATATACATATATAGTATTTTGCAGTAACTACTTAAATACATGTATGTATGTGTTTCATTCACAATAATTACATATTGATTTAATTTCTACAAATTTTATTTATTACAACTGTATTATTGTCGATTTTATTCAATTAGGTTATAGATATACATACATATACATATATGTAGGTATGAAATATAGGTATATGTATTTCCTTTTAGATTTAGAAATGAACAAGCATTTGGAAGGAAGACATGAATAAAAGAAGGTAGGTTTTTCATAGGTAAGGTTACAATAAAACTACTTAAAGGACTAATCATAAAAATGCAGGATATGTAATTACACGCATACACATCCATCAAACATATGCAGTTAAATTAAAAAAAAAAAAGAGCCAAGATGTTTATATACGAATGATGAGCATAAAAATACTAATTAATTTAAGTAAGTGAAGAAATAGAAAATAATTTAGTGCTTAGATGAGACTTGACGAAGACTTTGTATGAAGAGGGCAGGGAAGTTGAGTGCAGTAAAAATAGTAAAAGAATTAGCAAAAATTGCATAATTTAATTATATAAAAAATACAATTTATTTACAGCGAAGAAAAGGTATTTTTTTGTTTTTGTTTTTCAGAAAATACAATGAGTAATACACAGACAGAATAAGAGTAAAGCATAAAAGCTGCGTATGAAGTTTTAAAGAAAAAAAAGAACAAAAAGAAATAAGCTTCACTTAAACATTAATATTATAATACTGGGCAAAATATATAAGTACATTTAATGTTACTCATTGTGAATCATACTCGTATATTTTTTAATATAAGTAATTTTTTTTACATATTTTTTTCTGCATGTGTACGTATTTTTCATGTTGAGATTGAGTTTTTTTTTGTATACATTTTTCGAAATTTATTTTTATAAGCATTTACCTTTAATTTTTAGGGTTTTTTTATGCATTATATAAAAAAAATTTCAAGTTATCAATTTCCTTTTTAAAATTTCTTTTAACAATTAATACTTAAAAAACAATTTTTTATGCATACTTTTTTTTTTAACTTTGTTACATTTTTGATTACTGTATTTAAGGCACTTTAAGCATATTTTTTTCTTTTAATTAAGGAATTATTAGAATATTGAGTTGCGCAAAATTAAAATTACTATTTTTACTACATTCCACTTCTTTTTCGCAAGTAAGAAGTAACAAAAGAACAATAAAAAAAGCAAAACAAGCAAAAAGTGTGTGCCTGCACTAAAACGATATATTTAAATTTATTAAAAATAAAAACAATATAAATTTAAAATTATTTTTTTTTATGCCGCACACACACCCCAATGGATATTTGTATGGTATTAAATAATACATAAAATATCTCTTTGCATTAGCACAGTTTCTAATTTGTGCTTTTATAGTTTTTTGTTTTTGTTTTGTTTTGAGCTTTGATTACACATTTTATACCTATATATATTTGTAAACTTAAAATTGAGCTTATGAGTAAAGTGTGTTACTTAAATTTAAATTTTATTTATATATATATATATGTTTTTATTGTTATTGTTTTTCTCCCATGAACATTTGGATGAAAATATTACATACTTTTATTGTTTTCGTTTTATCTGCTTTTCATTTGTTTCAAACAATTTTCTATTTCACAATTACATTCTTTTTCACAACTGAAATTTTTGTTTTGATATTGTTAACAATATTTCAATTAAGCAGTTTTGTTCATTTCTTTGAGAGCATCAGCGGCGTGGTGCGCTTTGCTGAAGCAAGTTTTACACAACGCCACTAACCTCAGAAAATTGTTTACGCATTTGATTTTCAGCGTATAGTAAGCCAATTACTTTTACTGCATTTTGTTTCCATTTTTTATTTATTTATTTGTTTTTTTCATTTTCAAAGTATCTGTGCAATTTTGTTTTTAGTGTTAAAACTACACATCAAAATGGTTTCTTTCGTCTTTTATCATTTTTAACAGTACATTTTACGTGTATGTATCTTTTAAGTATTTATTACATAAAAATATTTTTATTTACAAATTGCACATATTTTTATGCGTATATGTGTGTGTTTAGTATTGCCGGTGATCTCTTTTTATGTGTACGTGTACGTGTATTCTCGTGTGCTTTTGTATTTGTTTACCTTGTTTCTATTGTACTTATTGTACTAAAATAATTACTAAATTGTATAACACATTTTCCTTCAATTTAATTTATTATTAACCACTTTAACTAAATTATTTATTTATCAAAAAAAATATTGTGTCTTTTTGTATGCAAAATTGTATACAATTCACAAAAGGTAGAATATAGTGTAACAACTGGGAAGTGATGGAAAAATACTTGAAGCTTTCAAGAAACATACTCATAATTCCAAAAAAAATCAAATAGTAATTCTTTGTTTATGCCTTTCTTACTTCGATGCGCATATTTACATTTAACAATAATTAATTTCCATTCCTTAAGCTTTCACTCCTTTGTTAACGCAATTTTCTTGTATTCCAAGTAGAAATGAAAAAAATGTACACGTTCACAGGCCAACACTAAAAGATTTCACACTTATGAGATTTTTACAAAAAAAAAAGGAAAAACAAAAGCTTTCATTAAAACCATCGTTTCGGTATGTGTGTGTGTGATGGGATGTTGCTAAAAATTCAGAGCAAAAGGGCTTTTTGAAAGCCCACAACAACATGTTATTACCTTCACACCGCTATATGTATGCATAATATAATATTATATATGAACAAACATACATATTTACAATACATATTCATCTTGCAGTTGCAACGTGAATATGTGTACATGTATGCAATTTTGAGTGTGTGTATGTGTGTATAGTATTAGTGGTAGTAGTGGAAGTAGACTTAGAAATGCGTCACAACAATATCTTCTTCAAGATCATCAAGCTCATCATCTGTCTCCTCCACTTCAGCGGTGGCATTAGCCTCGGCGGCAGCTGCTGCAGCAGCGGCTTCCTTCTCTTTGGCGGCAGCCTCCAATTTCTCTTGTTTCTTTAGCTTGCGTTGCTAAAAAATAAAAGAAAAATATTATACATACCATATATGTAAATAACTTTACAAATAAAACCCACTTAATTTAATTAACTTACCTTTCTTCTGTAGAGAATCTCTACAATGGTATAACCAATGCATCCCAAAGCCAATACAGCCAACAGCACATAGAGTTTCATTGCCGCACACAATGTTGTAGCATAAGCGTAGGCGATAACGAAACCAGCCGATTCCCATAGACGATAATTGGAGAAGGCCGCTTCCTTGTTGCGTCGGAAGAGCAAACCGTATAGACCGTTAATTTGTGTCTGCCATACTGCATCACCAACACCCCATAGACCAGACATAGCGTAAAAGATAAGTGGATTCTCAGGACTTGGACGCCAGAATAACTCAACCGAGATGAGTGTGAAATGCACAACAGCGCCGAGTATGATAATTGGCAAGCGTCCAATATATTTCATTACTGAACCGAATAGAATCGAGCAGATGGCATTAACCACACCGAAGCAGATCATCACGAAACCAATTTGATGTATACCCAAAGCGCACGATACATAAGCCTGTGTAAAGTCAGCGCCAATGAAAGCCTGTTCCATACCAATAAACACTGTAATGGGAATGAGTAATTGCTGGTTGGGTTTCTTCATTTGACGGAAAGTCGCTGAGAGCAATTCCATGCCTGACAACTCTTGTGCGGATTGTGAGCCTTTACGTTTCTCACCATAACGTTTTAGTGGATCCAAGAATATGGCAATGATGGCTACGGCAGCTATGATACAAGACAAGTAGATCATGGAGATTTCGAAGATTTCATGATCTGGTGGGCGATTCAAGTTACCATGACCGCCTGAACCTTGCACACAGAAATTGGCACCACAGGATTTGAGTTCCTCTTCGGAAATTGTTGTGTTGGTGTCGCCGCCACTGCCGTGAGCGCCGCTCGAAAGCACTGCAATGGGAGAGAAGAGAAAGGTATAAATATAAGATGGAAGAAAGTGATTTTCACGGGTACTGCTAAGATCGAAATAGACTTTACGAAAGTATAATTAGTACACGAGGCTAGTGCTCTGGGTGACAACACAACTATAACAGAGAGCTGTCATGGTATTAATATATTTTACATTCTCATGCATGTAACTTACCCAAACTCGAGATCAGATTTCCCCACAGTTCAGCTGTTTGCCAGGCCAAGAAGAAGAATCCGAAGAATCTTACAATAATGGCATCTACAGCTTGTTCTGTTATCTTCGCGTACACTTGACCAACCTGTGTTAAATAGGTGGCCTTAGATGCCCACATAGGCGCGGCACCCAAACCGACTAGAATACCAGCAGGAACCAATGTGTAGAATCTAGAAGAGAGAAAATAAAATTTGGTTAAGTTAATAATAAGAAAACAAAAAATAAAATTACAAACATAATATAATAAAAAAAAAATAAATAAATAAAAAGTAAATAAAAATAAATTAAAACAAAATATAAAAAAATTAATATAAAACAAAATAAAATTAAATAGAGAAATAAAAAAATAAAATATTATAAAAATGGCCAAAAAATTAAATGAAATAAAATATTTGAAAAAAAAAATTAAATAAAAATCGTTTTTAAAAATAAAATTAATTTAAAAAAATAAAAAATTATGTAAAACAAAATAGCATAAAAATGGAGAAATTTAAAATATTAAATAAAAACAAGATAAAATAGAATATAAAAAGATAAAATAAAATTAAATAGAGCAAAAAATAAATTAAAAATATTAAAATAAAATAATAAAATGAAATGATATACAATTTACTTAAATAAAACAAAACGAAGTAACATATAATAAAGCAAAACAAAAATTAATAAAAATTGAATTTTACAAAAAATGTTAAAATAAAATATAAATAAAGCCCAAAACGAAAAAAAATATGAAACAAAATAATTTGAAAAAATAAAATTTGCATGTAAAGAAATAAAATTAATTTTAAAATTAAAAAAAAGTATAAATAAAATATAATAGCACAATAAAAGATTAAATAAAACAAAAAAAATCAAAATAAAATAAAACAAATTAAAATAAAATAAAATAATTTAAAATAAAATTCCATACAATAAAATAAAATAAAATAAAATGAAACATTGTAAAATGAGAAATACAATTAAAGTAAATAAGTAAAAAAAGGCTGGCAAATTCAATGAATTCTCTCAAACTCGTTAGTGCCAAACACTAGGAAATATATGTATGTACAATTATGTGTATAATATATTACTGCACTACTTACTTTGGGAACAATTGGAAGGCAATGTACGGCGCATAGCACAGCATACTGAAGACCAGAGTCCATTTCACAGTTAATTTGCGTATAATAAGTGTGGGTAGGAAGATACAAGAGACAACGAGCGCCGCATAAATGGCGCTCAACGATACGGTGCCTAAGCCATCTTCGGAATTAATAGAGGACTGTAAATTTGCCGTGCCCTGTTTGATCAAAACAAAAAGACAACAAACGTATGCAAAATTATTAAAAAGTAATAAAAAATGAAAATAAGTGTGTACAAGTGTGTGCATATGAAAACAAAGAGAAAGTGAGTTTTAATAATATGAACATGTGCGCGCAAAGTTTGCGTATAAATATAAAATGTAAGTGGGCATGTTTTATTTATTATTCGATTTTTTGTGTAGATAGTGCGTGCGTATGATCATTTTCATTAGCTATTGGATATATGTATGTATGTTTGTTTTTACGCTTGCTTAATATTAACAGGAAACTTTTTTTTATTTTGCTTACCTGAAACGCTGTGAATTGTACCATGAATGCAAATGATATGATGGTGATATTTTTCAAAATGCGCCATTTTTCGCCTGGATTTAAAATGACTTTCTCTCTGAGTGATGCTGTGTCTGGTTCAAAACCAGCTTTTGGCTGTAAATAAAAATCGAGAGTAAAAGGAATTTAGCTAAATTTGTAAAGTTCATAATGTAAAATATACATTTTTGTAAATTAAATAATTGAATGAATAAAAAGTAGACTAAAAATAATTAATTATAATTAAATAAGCTTATTAATAAATCAAGTGTGTATGACCTAAGTGAAATAAAGTAAATTTGGTCCGGAACTGTTCTATAATATGAGCAGATCAAAGATTTAAGTGGTTTAAAAAAATTTCAAAATCAACCCTGCAACCCCACCATACGCATGAGGAATATGTGGAATTGTATCGGTGGTAAGAGGAGCATCGCCTACGCTATCTTCTGCCGCTTGGGTACTACTGAGGGTGTTTGCAAAAGCAGTGCTTTTAAGTAAATACATTGAGCATAGCGCTAAGATTGAGCCTTCAAGCTATTCGCTTTTTAAAGCTTGTTTATTGATTTAAAAAAAAAATTAAATATATTTTTTTAGGTTACGATGATATATGTTTGTTTTTTGCAAAAAATATGCTCTCATATTGATAGCGTATTTTAATTAATTAACTGACCCATTTGCATACTTGTGAGGCAGCCCAAGTAAATGGCGCTAAGAAAAAATTTGTATAACGACTAACTAATAGAGAAAGAGAAAAATAACTAACTTTAGGAAAATGAAATAATTTAAATAACACAATATAAATTTGGGCAAGTTTTAAACATTTTTTTCTATATGCATACTAATTAAAAATGTTGAATGTTGAATTTTATATATACGTGTATGTTAAATATTTTTTTTGCACACTAAAAAGGTGAATAGAGAAAATAAGTGGAGACAAAAATTAAAATAGCGTTTTTTGCCTTTGACTTTAATATTTGCTTACAATATTTAAAATATTATGGAAATACAAATTCCTACAACTTATTTAATTTTATCCATGTTATCATCTTTGTGTATACATTAATATTACATTTATATAACATTTTTTGATCTTATATTTAATTAGTTTTTATTATGGAACATTTTCCTAATTTAAAAGAATATAGTTGCTTGTTATTGCATTCATTGATCTTCATCATATGTTCTACTAAGCTAAGGAAGCAAAAAATAATACCGGATTTCAATAGTTTTATAGTGAAAACTTGTATCCAAAGTTCTAAAATTTTTCGGAAGATATTTTTCACGAATTTTTAAACTTTGCAGCCGTTTGGACTTCTTTTTCTGGGTTTAAAGAGTTCGGAGTTTAATGTTTTTCCCTTACGAAGTTGAAATGAATAAACAAAAGCTTACGAAAAATAATTTTATTTTATATATTTTTACTTGAATTTAATTTATTTTATTGTATTGTAGTTTTGTTTATTTTATTTTGTTTTATTTTATTTTGTTCTATTTAATTAAGTTTAATGTAATGTAATTTAATTTTATTGTTTTACTTTAAATGATTTTTATTTTTTATAGCATTCCAATTTTCTTTTATATATTTAATATCTTTATTTTATTTTAATTAATTGATTACATTATATTTAATTTAAATTATTTTCACTGATTTTTTTCATTTATTTAGTTGTATTAAATTTTATTTAATCTATTTTCTAAGTTACGTTGTTTCATTATATTTGATTTTAAATAATTTTAGTTCAATTGTAATTTTATTTCAACTTATTTGGTTTTGTATTATTTAATTTTTTATTTTTTAATTTGTTTTTATTTTCTTTTTCGCTTTATTTTATTTCACTTCTTTTATTTTGCTTAATTTCTTTTATATTTTTTAAATTTTTATTTAAATTTGTTGTATTTTATTTGAATTATTATTATTATTAATTTATTATTATTATTTTCTATTTTATTTTATTTATTTTCATTTTATTTTATTTCACTTTATTTTAATTTCTGTATTTTGTTTTTCATTTATTTTATTTTAATTGGATTTATTTTTAATTTACTTTAACAAATTAAATTTAATATAATTTAATTTTAGTTTAATTCATTTATTTCGTTCTATTTATTTCGATTCCAGCCTTTCTTTAAGCTTTCTTGTTTTCTTTTGTTTATTTCAATTTAATTCAATTTCATTTTGTTGGAATGAAGTTTATTTAATTTAATTTCCTTTAATTAAATTCAATATAATTAAATATATTAAATTTAATATTTTATTTTATTTCAATTTATTTATTTATTATCAAAGTTTATATTAGTTGGTTTTATTTCTATATATTGGTTTTTTTTTTAAATTTTTATTTTATCACAATTTATTTTATTTTATTCTAATTGTTTTATTTTGATTTATTTAATTTAATTAAAAACTGAATGCATTGAATTCTTTTGAATGAATTTATTTTTTTTGAATTATTTTAATTTATTTTAATATACTGTATTTTATTTTATGTTTTAATTCAATTTTATTTGATTTGTTTTTATTTTTTTACTAAAATTTTACCCTTCTTGGTTCACATTTAAAACATGTTCATTTTGCTTAAACGTTGTCAAAACCTTGCGCAAGTTCAAGTACCCTGATAAGTAAGCAAGTGTACCATATATGTATGTATATTGTATATACAGAAAGGCCCTATGTAAATGCTTTTGCAATACGCCATTTATTTAGACTTGCAACAATTTATTTTCGTACCAAAATTCACCTGTATAAATACGTGTTTATATATGTGTTTCATTTTATTTCCTTTTGTATTCATATACTTATTAATACTGTTGTTGTTATAATTAATTAAAACATAAAATTCCTCTTTTATTTACTTATGTATCTACATATTTACGTACAATTGAAACAAATGAACCAATTGAACAAAATGAAAAGTTTTGGTGTAATGACATCTTCAGCAACCTTCATGCGTCACGTATCTAACAAGTGAAAAAACTATGCGTGTTGCGCCCGTGAAAAAGTTCACATACGCCTGTGCACTATACGTGTAGAATTCGCGAACAAGTGAGAAAAATAGGTAACAACAACAATGAAGCTCAATGTGACGGACAATGTCGTCGTTGTACACGTCACGGCACCAGCACAGTATATTGCACTAAGAAAATGCAGCAAGGACGATTCAAAAGATATAATTTCAATACTTTTCACAATTTAAATATACTTGATAGTCGATTTTCTTTTTCTACAGCATACGTATGTATGTTTTTTTTTTGGCAAAATTCTTTTGTCAAATTGCTGTTTTAGCACTCGTGTCTACCGAAATAACCGAAAAGAAACAAAAAACAACAACATTAGTCCGTGAAATAGAAATACGAATTTTAAATTAGCGTATTGCACATAGTATTTACTATATATATAATTTTTTTTATTTTTTATTTATATAGTATAAGTTCAAAGCAACGGTAAATCATTGAAATTTCTTTGCGGAACACTTTTACACGAAGGATGTTTCTATGTATAAGATCGATTGGCAACTGAAAAGTAAAGATCACAACGAACCTAACTGATGCTCTTTATTTTTTTAAATAATCATCTACTTTATTAAGTTCATTCTCGTTGAAGCGCAGAGGCGAGAAAATGTCTTGACAATATATACATATGCATATGGTATATGTATGTATGTATATACGCGCAAATACATACATACTACTATAATACACTAAGTACATATGTTTTTATTTACATACATATATGCGTCTATACACATCGAGAATACGCAGTATTTTCGACCATACATCGTGGTCGCCTTTGAAAACTCAGACGAAAATTGAATGCTTTCGTCATTATGGCCGTATAAGTAATTGTCAACCCATAAGTAAATACACGCAAATATTTAATTTATTGAATGTGCACATATATTTGAAAGCGATTTTAATTCGTAGGATTGCCGAAAATATCAAAAAAAAAAAATTAAATATATTTATTCGCTTATATACATATATACCATATATTTGCTTTCATTTAGCCGCTGCTGATGATGTTGGGATCTTATATACGGGAATTATCCAATAGTAATTGATGAAATAAATATTTTTTCTTTAAGTTCTGAGTAAAACATTAATAAATTAGGGTAACAAGCAGCGCGCGGTTTATATATACAACAAAGTGTGTGTGTAAGAGCAACAAGAGCAGTTAGTTTGTCTGTGGCGCAAAAGAGTGGAAGGTGGGTTTATTTTTTTTTGCCTCTTTATTTCTTTATCAGCCACTCGTGTAAGAAGCGCACTCATTATGTACACACTGTCCTCTCTCAATTAAATAGTGAGAAAATTGTTTTCTTTTTGCCATTGTTTTGTTTTTGGAACAAAGCCAGGCGCCATTGGCGGATTGCGCGAGCTTTTGATTTTTCAAAAACATGTTGTCAAAGAAATTCTCGTGTTTTTGGCATTAAAGGACTGGAAGTGCATTTTCGTGGTGTGAAGCTCAGGAAATTAAACAGGAAATTAAAGCGAGAAGAGTTTTGTGAAGTAATAAAGAAAGGCTACAAAAAGTATTTACTGAAAAGCTATTCTGGCTATTCTAAAAATGTAAGAAAAACACATCACGAGCATGTTGAAGGTGTCCCATTATTTAGCACGTAACATATCATATTTGAATCGAAATATACGAGCTATCATAACAAATAATTGAACCAATTTGCACAATTATCTGTTATCATCCATTGATTTGTTGGCCGAAAAAATTAGTATATAAAAAGTTGTTAATAAAAAAATAATAATAATATAATAAAAAGTAAAAATATATAAAAACACACGTAGTCTCTGTGAGCAAGCAACGTTTTTGGCGAGCGCACAAAATAGGCAGAATTGGCTCTTTTTGTGGATGACAAAAATTCTAACAAATTAATATATTATAATAAAAGAGATGAAAGTAAATTTTTAAATATATACATACTCGTATCTCGAATATAAAGTAGAAAGACCGAAGAAGCATCTCGAAGCGCACAGAAAAGAGAGCAAAAAAAACGAACAAACAAATAAAGTTAATTATGAACAAAAATGAATTGTAGACACGTATTTTTTTGGTGAATCCAACGTTGGCAGACAATCCTGCTAGCAAAAGCGACTATTTTATATTTGTATTCTTATCTGCTTCGCAAAAATTGGCAACTTATCGCATACATTCACGAATATGGTAGGTAAATATGTACCTACTTTTATACTACATATGTATAAACAAATTAAAAATCTGGCATTGAAATGAAAGGCTGCAACTGCTTTTTGCTTGTTTGCAACATCTTATGACCGGCGTTGATGATTTTCACTCTTAAGCACCCCAATAAAGCACGTTTATGGCACGGTGTCAGTGGAAAATTTTCAATAGCAGCGAGTTTAAATTGTTTCTGATTTGTTTGTGATTTTTCTACAATTTAGAGATTTTTTTATTTTAAATTTAATTGCATTTTGCAACGCCATAGAATGCAATGGCAATCTAGCATTGCAACAATTGACGATGCAAAATCAAATTGTGGCGATTATAACTGACTGCGCGGCAGTTGATGAGTGTGCAAGCCCGGCAACAAAAAGTAGAGGAAGAGAGACGCACAAGAGCACGGGGGAGAATAGATCACTAGTAAAGATAGCCAACACAATGATTATATGTATGTATATAGTATCGTTTCACTTCTGGCGCTATATTATGAAATCAGTAAAAAGAAAAAACACAAGTTAGCTAAAAAAAATAAATACCAAGAATAAAAGCAGCAAGACGAAATAAGAATAGCAGATAAGAAATAAAAAAATAAATAAGCAAAACATGTGTACTATGCACATTAAAAATCATTTAACAAGTATTAAAGGAAAATAATGCAATAAAAACAAAATTTCCAGTCAAAATATATTTGCGTACATGTAAGCACAGCTGCGGAGTATAGCAACAATAGCTGAAACAACAATCAAAACAATGAGTAGACAGACGTCTGCCCACGAAAACACTGCGTAATGTGATTGAACAAATGCCCCGGCGTCTGTTCGGTTTTTGCTTGCTTTTGCGAATCGTTATCGTGGGTGGCTGCATATAAATTTAATATAAATATATATTTATATTTTTGGATTTAGAGAAATATTTTTTTTTATTTCATTTTATTTTATTAAATTATTTTATATTTCATTATTTACTTTATTTATATTTATTTAATTTAATTTAATTTATTTTTATTTTATCATGTCTTTTTTTATTTTGCTTTATTTCATTTTATTTTGTTTTGCTGTATACAAATTGATTTTATTTTATTTCATTTAATTATAATTTATATTATTTTATTTTATTTAGTTTTTTTTATTATATGTTATTTTATTTTAATTAATTTTGGTTTATTTTATTTTACTTTAATTTTATTGATTACATTTAGTTTTATTTTATTTGGTTTTGTTTTATTATATTTTAATTTTATTTTGTTGTGATTTATAATATATTTTAGTTTATTTAATTTTATTTTAGGTAATTTTTATTTATTTTATTTTTCATTTATTTTTTATTTTATTATAGTTTAATTGGTTTTATTTAACTTTTATTTTTTTTAATTATATTTCATAAATTTTTTATTTTGTTTTTGTCTTATTATATTTGTATAAAAATATATTGAGATTCATTTTATTTTATTTATTTAATTTTGTTTTACTTTGTTTTATTATATTTTAATAATTTCATTTTACTTAATTTTTTTTTGTTTTTGTTCATATTTTTCTTTTTTGTTTTATTATGTTTTATTTACTACGATTTTTTAACTTTATTTAATATTTTTTGTATTTAGTTCATTTAATTTGTTTCATTACATTTTAATTTATTTCAGTTTTAATTTTATTTTTTAATTGATTTTATTTCAATTGAATTTTACATCAATTAATTTTTTTATTATTTATTAGTTCTATTTTATTTTTTATATTGTAGTACCTATTATTATTTTGTTCTCTGTTTTCTGCATATTCATTGAAACCGATGATAAGCCGTATCATATTTTGCGGTTTCTTGGCAAATTATTTAAAATTAATTTATATTTTTTTGAAAGCTCTGGCATACGAAATTGCTTTTATTAGCCATCAAGCTCACCACCAAAGATAACCTGAGTGTATGAAGTGCGCAATGTTTGATAATACTCATACGCCATGGCCGACTATTAAATATCTGGGTTTATTAAGAAGTTAGTTGTTCTTTCAGAATTATTGCTGTGATTTTCTGTAGTAAAACCGCATTTATTTATTTTATATATTATAGATACATTTTTTCTTTTATTTTTAATTTTATAATGTTTTATCAAATAATGAAAGTTACATGTAAGCTGAGGTGATGTAATGAAGAATTTTTAAAACCTTTTAAATATACTTGAAATCAATAGTACAATAAACATTTTAGTAATAAATTAACCATTAGGGAATTACCAAAATATATAAAATTTTCTATGCATTTTTCAAACAAATGATATATTTAATTTTTTTGCGTCATAATTTCTACTTATTTATGCATCAGAGCAAACTTGTTAAGTCAAAAGAGCAGTTAGATTGACGTCATGAATTTATAATTTTTTAACTGTACTTAAAATAAAGCTATTCAATTAGTTAAGGCTTTAATTTCTAAATTAAGAACAAGTACATTATACTAGACGAGAAACTGGTTTTTGAGGTAAATGTAAGATTTCAAGCACTAAATATAGAAGGGAACCCCGAAAATTTAGATCGTTAAAAGTTTGACTACGCTAATGAACAACCAGTTAAAATTTATAATAATGCCAAATAACAAAAAATATATATATGTATACATGAAAACATCTCTACTTTTGATATAATAAAATCAGTGTTGCAGATTTCTCAAAATTTTAAAAAAATTTTAAAAAGTTGAATAAAAAATTAAAAGCTTTTTGAATTTAGGCTCTTATAAATATGCATAAAAAATTTCGAAATTTTCAAATATATTTTCCACTGACACAAATGCAATTTTCCGCTGCATAAACATGCAACTAACGGTGGGAATTTCAAACGCAAATAATCGCGCTATAGACACATGAGATGATGAGAAAACAATTTAGCAACGTAAATATGTGTAAAATAATTTTTATTTATTATTTTTCTCCCCTCAGCTAAAATTTTATTTCATTTTATAAGTATTTTTATTATGCATTTTAAATTCTTGCACAGTCACAATGAAAATTTGCATTTACGTTTTCACACAGCATTCATGTTTATGGCCACGGCCTTGCCATTTTCATAATGTCGTAATAAATAAATCTCATAGAGAAAATGAAATAAAAATAAAATACAACAACATAATTTATTGTAAATAAGCTTTTAAATAGTTGCAGCTGCAACAGTTGTCTGATTGCAAAAGCATTGCATACACGTGTAAATTTCTCATGCTCATGCATGAGTTGGCTAAAATCGAGCGACATTCCTTTACAAAGAAAAAACAGTGGGTCAGTCGAAAAAAAATTGAATTTTACAACAAGTGTAAACAACTAAACTGAAGCGACAGCAACAAAAATATTGAGGATGTAGAAGAAGCAAATAAATGTAAGAAACAAAAAAGATGATCCAAACAAACATAAAAACATATCATACTTATAAAATACATTGCCGTCAACCAACATTAGGGCATCAAGAAAATAATAACGAAAACAAAACCAAAAATACATAATTTACTTAAATACATAGCAATAAGCAACTACCTTGAGATTTATTTTTAATTCACTTTATGCACATATAAGCACAAATCGCATTAAAAAAAAAAAAACAAATCAGACAGCACCTACACACACACAAACATACATGGATATTCGCTTTTCTGCAGTGAGCCGCTTAGTACCTGGCACTGCCGGTGCACGATCGACGAAAATTGACGACGACGAAAAGCGGGTGCAAGCACATGTAAAGAATGATGTTTATAAGCGAAAAACACGCGTAAATAAAATATATATGTATACATACAAATACATATGTGCGGCAATAAGACCGTAACAACATGAGTACAAAATACAACAAATGAGCTTGCGAAGTGGCAGACGCGTTGAAATTAATTGCATTAAAGCTCAGGTGGCAATGTTGCTGTTGTTGTTGCCGTGTATAGTGTGTGCAAAGTGTTTGCAAAGTTAATTACAGTTAAATTATTTTATTAGCAAGATCTTTGCATCTGTGTTTTTTTTCTTAAATTTGTAAACCTACATTTTAAGATTTCTAAGGGAGTCTCATGCCAAAATCTGTCTAGGGGGAATTTTTGAACAAAATCGACAAAATGTACTTATAAATCTACTTATATGTGTGGTTAGACCAATACAAAATCAAATTCTATTAATTCAAAAACCCTTGATTTATCAACATAACTTTAATTTGTGCTCACCGCCCCCCAGGTTAATTTCTTTGAGCGCCTGAAATGAAGCTTCAAGGTCTGGTCCGCAACAATATGAAAATTATGCTCGGAGGTTTTACCGTATGGTTGGACAAAAAAAAGGGCTGGCTTATTTTTATTGACTCGGTTGTAATGGCGTAAGCGGTGCTCACGTCTATTAGGAAGAAAATGACGTTTGGGAATAGGGAAGATTATATAATAATCTAGTATTACAAACAATCTATGAGGAAATTATTTTAAAAACGTCTTTTAATTTGTGCAAAATGAACTTTGTTGGTAAGTTTTGATTTTTTAAGTATTAAATTAATCATACTTTTAAGTTATATAAAAATGTGTCTGATATTACAAAACGATTAATTTATTTGGCTGATTCTTTATCATATATTGTACGATCATTTCAATTAAAATTCGAAATATATGTATTACATCTTTTTAAATATCTTTTACTAAGCTCTTAAATTCACTTTATATTTTTGATTCTTATACTTCAAAGCCAGTCAAGATGTAATAGGCAGACAAGTGCCACTCCTTCACACTCAAAAGCAAAAAATAAAAACAATTAATAATAATAATAAGAAAGAAATAAAAAATTAAGAGATTAAAAAAGTAAAGCGCAAAAAATTGAACAGCTTTTTTTTGCTTCTTACAACAAAATAAAAAAAAAATAAATAAAAAATTCATGCACATTAAATCACCGTAAAAATCGAACGAGCCGAACTCATTTATTATTGTAATGAGGAATGTAAAAAATATTGAAGACAAAGAAAAGTTTGCAGTTTCTTTTTGTAGTTAAACTAACAATAATATTGTACATTATACGACAAAATACCTAGAATCAGGTTCGATGTTGTTATACTTAATAAAAAAAGATTATTAAATACATATTCGTGTTACCAACTACTTCAAAGGCAATTTGATAACCCCACTTGAAGTCTTAAGCGCTATAAGTATATTTATTATATTTGTATACTATTATTTAAGTACTCGTATACTTTTGAACTAGGCACAAAAATACAGCTGTACATCGAAGTTTTCAATTGGTATTTAGCGATTTGTTGGGAATTATATATAGTTTATGGGTACTTAATTAACTTAATATAATATTAATTTTCAAAAGCGCGGTTTCCTTTGAGGTTTTTTGTATTATTATTAAACCTTGACCTTTCGCAACAAATGCTGTATGTATTGTATATTGTTGGGTTTTGAAGTGTAAGTCATCGTTAAGTTCTTGACTTTAATAAATATTTACTTACGTGTTTATATAAATAAATATTGTATTGCCTATAGGAAGCTATGCTTAATGATTAAATATGTATGTATATATACATTTGCAGCTTAAATACTCGCATATTTACTTGTTTAATTTACATACAATACATATAAATTGTATATTATATTATATGCACTGTTTGGACTGTATGTGGTATGCTGATTAAACTCGTTCAAACTGGTTAATAAATATGCTTAGCTTAAAAATTCTTTTTTTTGCAACACAGTTTTCTTAATTATTTATTTTTGTAGAAGCAGCACTTTCATGCTATGGCCGGCAACGCGCGCAACGATGAGCAATACAGTCTTCAGAGTTATTTTCAATAAAATATTTCTTGTGTTTAAATAAAAAAAAAAAAAACTTTAAAGCAGAAGAGGAAATCCTTTGGATTTGTCAAGAAATTCGAGCATAATTATTAACAAATTAAAGTTCTTTGTAATTTATTTATATTTACATTTATTTTTATTTTATTTTATATAACTAAATTTTATTTTGCTTTAAATTGTATTAATTTATTTGGTTTTATTTTTTTTAACTGAATTTATTTTTCTTTACTTTATTTTATTTTATTTTATTTTTTGGTTCATTTATATATTTTTAATTTTTTATACTATATTTTATACCATTATATTTATTTATTTATTTTTTATAATTTTATTTAAATTTATTTTGTTTTAAATTATATTTTTTTATTTGGTTTTATTTTATTTTAAGTGAATTTATTTTGTTTAACAATAGCCACAGTTGAACACGACGCGAAATAATACTAGTAGAGCCCTCTCTTAGAAAACCGCACAAATTAATGCATACACCCAATATTTTATATTATTATATTTTATTTTATTGTTTTTAATTCATTTTATTTTAATTCAAATTGTTTTATTTATTTTATATTATTAAATTTATTCTAATTTAATTTTATTTTATTTAATTTTATTTTATATTATTTTATTTTATTTTATTTTGCTTTATTTTATATTATTTAATTTTTTTAATTTATTTTATTTTATTTTAAGTTATTTTGTTTATTGCTATTTTACTTTATTCTATGGTTTTGTTTTATTTTATTTTATATTATATTATTTCATTTGTTTTTTGTTTTATTTTATTTTATTTTATTTCATTTTAATTTAATTTAATTCATTTCCTTTTATGTAATTGTACTCTAAAGTATTTTTTTTATGTTTTTTAAGCGATTTTATTTTATTTTAATCAACTGCCAAACACGTTTCTTCAGAATTGAGTCCGTGTTGTCATCGCTTGCCTCCACCGGAGCTTTCGCTTAACACATTTGTCTTTATATCTGCTGACCGCAAAAGAAAAACAAAATTTGTGCAAAGAAAAATTAACAAAAAAGTGGTTACATGCATGATTGTAAGTATATAAATAGCAACCACTGAAATAGCAACAACAACAAAAACAATAACTAACCAAACATGTGCAACATGAAACAATAGCAACAAAAAGTGTGAATAACAAACGAACATCATGGTTTTGGTGCGACTTTTATTACCATTTGAGACCGGCTTTTAAGCCAGAGACCGAGAGTCAAAATGCATTGTTGCACATTTAGGAACGGCACACAACAACAATGCATTCGACATCACACAATATTACAAACGAAGCGACCACCAACACCGGCCACTTAAAGAGCCGCAACAAACCACAACAATACAACAACATACACAAACAAACGGACGGTAGTGGTTGTTGTCAGGTCGTTTTGTCGGTTGGTCGGTTGACTGGTTGGCTGGCCAGCTTTGTAGAAATCTACTTTTGGTTACAGCACGAGATTTGCAAACAGTTTAAATGTTTATTTTTAGATGTTTAAGAAATATGCTTCTTTTTTCGTAATTTTTATTTTTTACTCCATTATTCCATGGCCTCTGCCGTTGCACTGTCGTTGAATGGTGGCGTTGCATGTTGGTAGTTACATGGTGACTAGTGTATATATAATTGCAATTTGCAGTCAGTCAGTAACTAAAAAATTGTTGCAGGCTTGCTATGAGTTTTCTGGTTTTGTCGATTGTTGTATATTTTTTATTGTTAGACTAATATTTTTATGCATAGAAATAATTTAATAGGTTACAAGTAAATGTTACATATAAAATATGACAAAATAATATGAAATAAAATGAAATAAAGTAAAAAATAAAATAAAATAATATTATTTAAAATAAAAAATAGAATAAAATAAAATAAAATAAAAACTAAATAAGAAATAAATAAATAAAATAAAATAAAACAGAATAAGATAAAAATATAATAAAACAAACAAAAAAAAAAATAAAATATAATGAATTAAAATATAAGAATTAGAATAAAATAAAATTAAAACAAAATAAAATAAAATAAAATAAAAGTAAATGAAAAGTAGGATAAAATAAAACAAAATAAATTACGAATGAAATACATTGAAATTAAATTAAATTAATTTCACGACAAACTTCCAAAGAGCACGCAACGGATACGATTTGTTTGGAAGCCACATATAAGCTTTGCTCTCCTCAATTTCACAGTACTTTTCCATTAACAAAAAAAAAAAATGCTTAAAAATTGCGCACTTGTCTTATTTTTCATTACAGGTTTTCTTTTCCAGTACAATTTCTATTTATCTATCCCATTAAAATATACATAAATGTAGCCACTCTGATGTGTGTTTCAATTTTTTTTTTAATTTTAATTGAAACTGAGTCTATTGGGTACTGTCACTTGCATGCGAGCTGGTTAAAATAATGAAAAAAAAAATAAGAAACAACGACTCAGACTGGAATGGTTTGGTTCATACCGACATGTACTTGACGGCACTGGTCAGAGGTACAGAAATTTAAGAAGTACTCGTACATATATGCAAAACAAAAAGAAGAAAAGAGTATCATATATGCTACGGCTGGGTGCGTTCGAAGTAAAAAAAAGAAAATGCAATAAAAAATCAGAATCTCTAATGAATGTACATGCTTATACGAGGAGTATGCGTAAAGTACATTACATGCGCGTGCGCGTGACCACGACATTCATTGCCAAACGGCTGCTTATCCTGCTGCGTGTATGTGGTTGTTTATTCATTAAACAAGAAGAGAAGTTCTTGCATCGCCACAACTTTGCGAATGTGGGAATATCATAATATGTATAGATTTCTTACATTACATTTTTTTCTTCTTATTTTTTGCAAGTAAATATTGTCAACTGGTTTGCGTTTGCTATGGATTTGGCACTCTTGAAAGAAGAAAAAATCACTAAAACTCTTTGCTCTTTTTCAGTTGTGGTCTTGTTTGCTTTCGGCTTGTGTGTCTTTCATGCCTTTCTTTCTTTATTTGCTTTCAGAGCTGTCATTTAAATTAATCTTGAGTCATTTATTTATGTGTATTTTTGCCATTGGCGTTTATTTATTTACATTGAGGTGCCTTTCAGCCAGGCGATTGCTTACTTGCCTTTTAATTGTTTTTCTTATTGTATTTGTTTTCTTTCTTTTTTAATTTTATTTCGATGTCATTCGTTCTACATATCTTTCTCTTAAGCGTCACGTGCTTACTGAGTGTTGCTTGTGGTTTGTCTGCGGTTGTGGCTTAAGAAAGTAGAAATTTCATATTCGCCAATGTGTGCTTATCTCTGAAAGCAATACAAGTTTGCGAACACTTAAATGTAGGTGCAGGCATGTACATACTATGAATAGGTAAATACATATGAAACATTCACTCAGTTATGGGTTTATAGGTATTGTACATATGTTGTATATATTCCTTTTGCTTGTAGCAGTTTATTTGACTGCTTGACCATTGCCTTGCTTGCATCTTGCTTTCAACATCTCATCGTCGGCCTAAGGCACTCTTTATAATCGTACAATACAAACATCTACAAAGTATTTTGGTGCACAGATATGTATTTACTTATTTTTTAATATTCTTTTCTACCACTTTTGCTTGTGCACATATATACGTATGTATATATTTTTATGTGTCAAATTACTAATGAATGTTGCATATAAATTTACATTAAATAAGATACACACTTTAGATTATGGTTAAGCCAGCATTTTTCACCTTTATCCCCATTTTTTACGGCAGAATTTTTCATCGTCAGAGGTTATTGACTTTGATATCAGAAGATTGTAGTTTTATTGAATACAACACGAAGCGCACCCATATTTAACTTTGAAGTAGGAGCAAAAATGTTAATTTTTTTTATTTTAATTTTGAAAACTTATATAAATCAAATCTCGAAAATCAAAATATGGGCAAATATTTTGTAAATCTTTTATTTTTTAATTAAATTTTATTAATTTTTTGTATCAGAATATTAAAGTACACATCTGTATATATTAGTACAGCTGCGCATAAAAATTAAAAAAACAAACTTTAAATGATTGACATGAGAGCTTTGAAAAATTAAGCAAAAAGGAAATCAAACTTTAGAGAAATTTTAAAACCTAAAATTAACTACTGCAGGGTTAAAAGAATGTGTATAAATATCAATCAAAAGTGGAGTAGATATAAAACGACCTATTGTGCATTATAACAATCTTAAGGAATTTTTGCTTCAAATAATTTATCTGCTCAATTGTAAAAAAGTAATTAAAATGCTGCTGCTCGTAAATTATTTATGTTTTTTACAATGCTCCAAACTATAATGCATACATACATACTTATATGTATATGTAAGTAGGTATGTAAATTGATGATATTAATCAACCATTTACAAGGTCTCTCAAGTGTAATTGTTTAGAATGAAACAGAAGCATAATACAAACATACATATTTACTTCGTATGCATCAATAAAACAGGCGACTTCCTTGTATGCAATAATGAAAGTCAATATGGCAAGTGGTAGCTAACTGGAAGCTGCCCTGTACGAAAATTTAACACAAGCTAATTCATACATATGATTAAAAAACAAAAAAAAAGAACAAAAAAACATACACTATTCCACGGGAAAGCGAAATCTATTTATTTGAATATTTATCAAAAAGCATTTATAAACAATTGAGACATTTAATTTCCAGACAAATGATGTGTAATTAATATGTTTGAATAACAGTGAACGCATAATTACAAAGTAATTTTACTTTTCGCTATAAATAAATGTTGTTTTAAGATTATACATATATACATACATGTATATGCTGTTTGTAAATATATTCATCTACAAATGTGGAGAAATAGCCACTTCAGTTATAAACACCGTCAATTGCGAACTGTCAGTTATTGTATTTAGATAGATAGATATGTACTAGACTAAATAAACAACTGATTGATAGAGAAATTTAAAATGTAGTAATAACTGGATGTTACATTAATTGCGTAATCAAATAAAACTAAACAAATACATTTATAATGGTCTAGTAAAAGAAAAACCATTATTTTTGCAATAGATGGCTTAATTTGGACGATTGGGCTCCGCTAGATGGCGTTCGTACGTCGATTTTATTACGATATCTTTGATGTAAACGATGCTCCACGTTGGAAGTCGTCTAGTCCGACCATCATGCGAGCACTGTTTCGATTGCCTTGGAGCAATTTGGAACCGTTTGAAAAAGGTTGGATACACAAAGAAGCTTGATATATGGGTTAACGGGAAAAGCCTCATGAAGCAAAATTCCATCTACGAATAGCTGTCGAATCGTAACAAAATCGACCAAATTCTGTACCGAATGATGATTGGTGCTGAAAAGTAGATCACTTACAGCAACGTTAAATGAAAACCTTCGTGGTCAAATAGCAGAGAGCCAGCAGAAATGGTATCCAGGCCAGGAAGGTTTTTTTTTGCCTGTTTAGTGGTATTGGATAACCCACTAGGAGCTGCTTGCCTGCGCCCAAACTCTTAATACCGACCTGTGATGTCAGTAATTGAATCTTCTGAAGAAATCAATCGCCAAGTCACACACCAATAGTGTTTCACCAAAAGCTCTGAGAGCTCGGCTAAGAGACTCTTATGCATCTTCTTTATAGACCGAATCTCGCACCTAGTGATTACTACCTGTTCAGTCTGTGGCAAATAATTTGGTTGGTGAAGAATTAGCTTCAAGAGAAGCCTGTGAAATTCGATTGTTTCAGTGTTTTTTTTTTCTAACGACATAAATCGAATAATTCGAATTATGTTAAATAAAGCCTTCAATTATAATGCATAACTTTTTACCAGCCCTAATATAAATATGTGTGTAAAATACGCGTGTTTGATATTAATAAAAATCCATTAAATGAATATCAAAGAAAAAATAAATAAATTTTCAATTGTTGTCGTAAGTATTTTAAACAAATTTGAACGCCTTCACGCAATACAGCAGATATAAGCTTTCCCAAGCTTGTGTGTATAGATAAAGTAAGAATTTATAATACAGTAAATTGTTAAAAACAACAACAACAATATTTATTCTCAAACCTCTCTATCGCAAAACACGCAACGGAAAATCAGTTAATCGCGTGTGTAGAAAATATTTGCTGCGTAATATTTGTGCTTATTTAACTGATGATCATGTCACAAATCAATAAAAAATATTTCGCAGAAATATTAAAAATTAAATAAATGAAAAATAAAAAACTACAAAAACAAAAAAAAAACAAAAAAGTACAAAAAATGAAAAAGATAAATAAAAACTCAATTATAAGAAAGTGTACAAACACCCGCATAAATAAAATAGTATTTACATATGTATGAATATATAAAACAATATATACGCACACAATAAAAATGTTCATTTGTATGTACAATCCTGCCATGTTGATTCACAAAAACTCAATTGGCTTAAATTGAAACGCGTTACACACAAATTAATCAGACATTGAAATAATTTAATGAAGAGCAACAAAAACAAAAAAAAAACAATTAGTAAATAAATAAATGAATGTGTTAAGCATACAAAATAGGAAGCTGTCAGCTTAAGAGTATAAAAGCACCGCAATGTCAAAATGAAAATAAAAGAAATTAATACAAAATTTCCCAAATTAAAAATGTATAAAAATAACTGCCGAAATTATTTATTTACGTAGACTTTTGTTTGTACATATATACATACACGTATGTATATATGGTAGAAGCATTAAGTAAATATGTATGTAGTAAAAAACGACACAACTGGGAACACATTTTTTCGCAAACACATGCCTTAAGCGTTCACAAAACTGTATGGCACGCCGAAAAATATATTAAAATCCTATTTTAATTTATAAAATGTGTTTTTTTATAAATGAAATTGTATTTTGCATTTTTTTATTTCAACTTTTCAGGTGTTTATACATAAAGCTTAAATTACCATTTAATATTTCCAATTATATTCAACATTTTTCGTTAAATATTCATAACACAAATTACTGTTCTTAAATCAATGGACTGTAAAAACTTAAATTTTTGTTTCTTACGGCATTACATTTTTTGTAGCCGTCTTTTACGTGACACCAGAGACCTGAGCGAATCACCAGGCCTTCACTGCTCTGCTGACATGACGCGCCGCCGAATTTATCGGGCGTTTTTAATATGAAGTTTAACATTTTTCCATACAAAAAACGATTTCGAAATGATCTATTATTAGGGGTATAAACAGTGTTGCAAATTTTTCTTGCCGTGTAGTTTCGTCGTAAATTCGTAAATAATTAATACAATAACACTATTTAGTGCAAAAAGTATTTTTTTTTTTCAGAAAAAGTTATGTAATAATGGAGATCAATACATAAAAATGTTTTATGAAAAAAATCTCTAATTTTACATTTTTTCTGTAATATTTTTTGTTTTTCTGCTTACTAAAATTGCAAATTGCTTAAATTATTGTGTGAATTCTGCTCAAAGTCAAGATTGTTTGATGTGTCTAAATTCAAATACTCGTACACCGAAAAATCATAAAATTGACAATAATGAAAATCAAGTAAATATGATCATAGTTAGTTGTATACTTGTACATATATACATGCATACGTGTATGTATAAAAATTGACGAAAACAAGGAAGTATGTCTCGATAACTTGTGATGTATTTATAAATTTTTAATTTGATTTGTTTTACTATTTGGCTTGACAAGCGCCTGTTGTTTGGGACTTCTAAATAAATACACACAAACATACTTTTATACAATATTTACGCATGAATAAATATTTATTTGGCTATATGCTTATACCCGTAGACATTCGTAAGCTTTTGCTAAAACTCTCCCTCTCTTATTTTTTCACTATTAAATCAATTTATTTAAGAATTTGCGAAAACTAATAAAAACTAATAATATAAACAAAAGTGTACATACAAATGTGTACACATTCCATTACCAGCTGTTTTGTCTATATTTAGGCAATCATGTTCGTTGACAAATTCAATGGATGTTAACTGCATTTGACGCTGATTTATTCTATTATTATTGGCAGGTTCCTAAACTACTCAATATTTTTATTTTATACGCTTTTTTATGCGATCAAATAGCAAACTGAGTATTTGTACGTATATATGTGTACATGTGTAAGTATTTTGTATAAATTTCAACACACTCACCTTCACTGGCTCATCGTTTTCGAAACCTCCGTTGCTGAAACCTGTCATTTTGTCAGCCCAAGTAAATCACAAGCCTTTAAAATATATAAAACTTCGCGTTGAATGAGATTGCCTCTTCTCCCTCTTTCAAGTTGCACTCTTTTTATTTTAGCTCTCTTTAATTGTTGTTATCAATTAGTAGTAGTTCGGTAATTAAATGTGTAAATTAAAGCTGCAAAGAGAAGATGGGAAATTATTTAATAAAATAAATACATACACGTATGAGAATATAATTTTAATTATTTGATATTGTATAATGATATTGATATTGATATAATAATAATGATGAATTAAAAATAAATAATTATTACATTTAGTAATATTTGTATTAGAAAATATTATTATTCTTTATAATTTTTTATTAATAAATTATTAATTTTATTATCAATAAATTTTTTTTTCAAGGCTACTTTTTAGCTTGCTGTATTTGCAACAGTTTGAGGAAATTAAATTTATGCGAATCAAACTACTCTTTACATAGTGTGGTAGAAATGTACTTCTGCTACTTTTTCTACTACTAATAATTTTTTGAACTTCAATAACTTATCAATTTTGTAACTATTTCAATTACTCCTAATAACTTACTACTATTCTCCTTCATTACTTTTTGCTTTAAATTACTCTCTTTAATTTGCATTGCTGTCATTTTTAAACTCTTACGAAAATATAAACACGAAATGTCTTTCAAAATTAAATTCATAAAAATTTCTTGAAAATAGTATATATTTTACCTTTTTCCTACTTTCTCTGCTATTAATATTTTTCGCTGTAACTACTTTTTTGCAATATTTTTCAATTATTATTAAACCTTTATACTTTTTACTTAGTTTACTACTTTTCTTGTTAGTAGCATTTTTCTTTACCGCTACTTATTTCTGCTACTTTTTTCTGCTACTCTTTTCTACTACTAATTTTTTCAACTTCTCTTTAATGCCGTAACTATATTGTAACTATCTCTACACATGCTGCTTAAAACTACTTAATTTTTTTATTTTTTATTTTATATTATTTTTATTTTTATTCTATGTGTCCTTTAAAATTAAATTTTTCAAAATTTGTAGAAAGTAAAATATTTTTTTACTCTCCTCCATAATGTTTTACTTACTAATTTTTGATTTTACAACATTGCTAAATTGTTAATTAGTCATATATCTATACTATACGCTGAATTAAAACCCATAATAAAATTGAATTTAAATTCAACTCATTACACACGTTAATTGAAGATGAGAATCGCAAACTAGTTCGGGAAATGTACAAATTGTAGTATATTCTTTTGTAAAAATAGCGTGTGCGTGCACATAATTAATTAAATTGATAATAGGTTTAAGGTCTTTTGTTATTAATTATGATTGTGAAATTAAATTCATTGGAGTTAATTGACTCTAAGTAGTAGATTATATAGAAAATTAAATAAAACGCATAAAACCTTAAAAAAAATAAAAAAAAATATTTTAATAATTAAACAGTGCGTTTCTCGGATATTGCAGTGTGTAGAGTTTTTTAATTTTTTCCAATTTTTTGTTGCAATTTCAATATTTTCTCCTTTGCTTGCAATTCATTCACTTTCCTTTGTTGTCATGTAACTGTATCATATATGTACATGTTAATTGTGTATAAATCATACATACAATATTTTCATTTGAAAAATATTAATTAATTATGTACATACGTGTATATACCTATGTATATATGTATTTAGAAATCATACTTTGCCAAAAAGGTGAATGAAAAAAAAGCGCTTATTGTAAATGGAAACGAGTTGATTTGTTTTGTTTAGCTGTAGCTGCGGCTGTTTTTCTGCTTGTCGATTGTCGTTTGTCAATCTCAAATGCACTCAAGCGCAAATTCGATGACTTGTGAATGGCGGGTACTGGCGCATCCTACTCAGCAACTCTCAGACACACGTACATATGTATATACATATGTATCGAGAATATTTATAAGTACATCGGTTATTATAAGCAAACCAAAAGTCACACGTTAGAGATGCATCCACACACAGCCATAAACAACAACATCATAACCGACATCTCAGCACTGCAAGTGCTGAAGTTCAAGTTCATTTGTTCGATATTTTTTTCAAATTTTACTCTCGCAACGCGTTTCAGTTCCTGCATTTTCATCATCCGTAATAACTATTTATTGTATGTATGTATATAGTGTGCGATTCTTATATTTCTTTTATCACATAATTCTGTTCCGCTGATTGTACCGTTTAATAATATTTATATATATTTTTTTTGTTTGTTTATGTTTTTACAGCAATTAGTTGCTAATAATTTGTTGACATCGCTATTGTTGTGTATTTGATTGTTTGTTTTTGTTTTGTATAACTCTATTGTATGTAATTCGCGGCCGAAAAAGTTTTTCGTTCATTTTTTTTTTTTTTTGTTAATCTAACCATTTTTGTGTTGCCGAGTGAAGCTGTTGCTAAAATGTGTCGTATATATTTGTGTGTGTTTTAAGCTCAATTTATGACAAATATTATTAATCTATGGGTTTATTTGCCGTACTTTTGGTGAATTAAGCCAAAAATTACGTCTTTAGGCTCGTTAAAATTTTTTAGCAAATAATTGCGGATGTATTCTACATACGTGTATACCTATAAGTACATGTATATGCATATATGTATGTACTAAAACACTTGTTTAAATACAAATTATTTGCTTATTTTAAAGTTATTTTGAAGTTAAGTAGTTCGGCATACATTCTTTACAACATCTGATGCGGTTTTTTTAATGCTTTTTAACTACTTTCTAAGTGAAAAGTAAACTTTATTACTATTCAAATAGGTATTTACACATGATTTTAGTTTACTTTCTTTGAAGTATTAGAAAAGCTTAGTGTAATTTATTTATTTTAATTGAATTTCATTTACGTGTAATTTAATTTGTTTATTTTTTTAATTATTTTAAGTTAATTTTATTTCGTTTTATTTAATTTTATTTTATACATATTTATATATTTTATTTTTCATATTTCACTTTGCTTTATTTATTATTTTATTTATTTGCTTTAATTTTATTTAGTTTTCGTTCATTTTATTGAGTCATATAATTTAAGTTTATTATTTATAATTTAATTAATATTTTTAACATTATTTTATTAATTTACTTTTTTAAATATTTTATTTTTTATTTGTACTTATTTACTTTTATTTTGTTTAAATATATTTCACTTTATTTTATTTTGGTTTGTTTTCGTTTATTCTACTTTATATTTATTTAATTTAGTTCTTTAAAATTTATTATTTTTGGCTATGCTTTCAATTATTTATTTTTATTTTATTTGATATCAATTCAATTTTATATGATTCAACTTAATTTATTTAATTTATTTTATCATTTGTTCTCCTTTATTTGATTTTTATTTTATTTTATTTATTATAATTCAATTTATTATATTTTATTTCTTTACGTTTATTTTATTGAAATTAATTTAATTTAATTTTATTACTTTTATTTTAATTTTAATTTTAATTGATTAATTTTATTTTTATTTAATTTTATTTTTATTTACTTTTATTTATCACATTTTGTTTATTTTTTCCTTTATTTCAATATTTTTTAAATTATTATTTTATTTTAATATTCTTTTGAAATTTTTGTATTCTATCTAATTTTATTTGCATTTATTATATTTTATTTTTTGAATTTTTTATTTTGACTTACTAATAGCAAATTTATTAAAATTTGACTACAGAAAAATTGCGTTTGCTATAAATATTTGCCCAAGAAATTCTCGTCTTCCATGAACATTAAATTTTATTACTATTGTATTCATCTAAATAACAACATGATAATAAAAAATCTTAGCACGTATTTTTAGTATGATTTCATTATCTTTCTTTTAATTTCATTATCTTAGGAAATAATAGCAAAAAAGTATATCAAGTAATTTACAAAGTTATAAAACGACATTTTCCTTATGTTCTTTTTCAGTAACACAAAAAGTTGAGTAACAAAATATTACAAAAATTATTAATGGCTGCAAGCTATTAATATAATAAATAATCTTTAGTACAAAAGCAAGCCGACGGAAATATTTTAAACGAAAGTGTGAAGTTACATAACTACGTATATAATGAAAAAAGCAAAGAAAAAAATAAAATTATTGGCACTAAAGCTATTTAACTAAATTAAATGAATGTTTTAAGTTATATTTGCATTTCAAGTAGCACACTTTTTAACTACATGCTTATTTTTTTTAGAAGACTCTACTGGGCGAACGAGCGATGAACGACCTCATTCGTGCTTCTTTCGAAAAATAGCTTAAAAATAACTAACTCAAAAATAATAACTTAATTTAAAAATAATAATTTATTTTAATTTAAAAGTAATATTTTAATTTAATATGAAAATTATAGTTTAATTCCATTTAAAAAAAAATAAGTCAATTTAATTTAAAAATAATAACTTTCCCCTGGTTTCCAACTAATAATTTGAAAAACTCAGAAAAGTTTGAAACTGCTTAAATTTATAAAAAATAATGATTTGAAAATAATAACTAAATCAAAAGTTAAAACTTCTATATAAAGTTAGAAATTAGTAATTGAATTTTATTTAGAAATAATAATTGTAAAATTTTTCCCACCATTTTCGTTGTATTAAAACTTTCAATTGTTTAAAAAAGAAATAAAAAAATTTAAAAAAGTATAAAACTGCATAAACCACCAGCACGTGATTAATTGTGGTTTTGATAACCCATAACGCTGATTTTATTACTAGAAAAAATATGTAAATTCTAATAACTGATTGGACAATTATTAAACATTGCAAACGCCTTACAGATAAATTTAAACAAATACATTTCCAATAATTTTGTGGTCATTTGATTAAAAAAAAATGTATTTAATTCTTGTACACGTGTTGGCTTTTGCCTCACCTTTATTTTAATTTCCAGAGTTTTTTTTTTTAATATTTACGAATAATTATACAATAGTAGTGTAAATTCGTGCCATCGCCAGGAAATTATTGCTAGTTAAATACTACACAATCGCAATTAATTTTTCCCAACTTCAACTTTCAACGCCAACCTAATTGAAGTCACATGTGATATTATATTTATATAAAAATAAAAACAATTAGCTAGATACATGCTATTAGATAGAGTAGAGACAATTATGACGGGGATTGTATTTTTTTTTGGCGTCGCTATTGTATGCTGCAGAAGAAAAAACTTATAGTCAACGATGATTGATAAAATCGTGCGCTAAACATTTTGCATAGGAAAAATTTAAATTGCAAAATTTAATTATGAACAAATCATAATAAAATTATGACAACTTTGATAAGGAAGTTAAAAATAGTGAATAATTAAAAATCACACACATCTATTTATTACAGATTGTCTTCGCTGTGGCAGCATATAGGTACTTTTAGGTTTATTCAAGAATTTCCTTTGACACTTAACCGCTGAATAATGAAAGATAAGAATCGGCGAAAATATGTTTAACACTCTTACGACGAAGGTAAATAAATCAAAATGATTGTTTATTAAATTGAAGGAGATAATTTGGAAAGTTAATATAATTTTAGATAAGCTTTAAGTATACGTCTAGAGTGTGCATAAATAACATGAGATATTTTTTTTACAACATAGAAAAACTATTAAATTAAAAAATTATTTTCATAAAAAATTAATAATATAATTTTTAATTTTCATTTTTATGGCAATTTTTTAAATCAAATAACTTTAAGAACGTATTAAAAGTACATTCTTTGATTTAAAACATAATATAAATACATATCAGCAAATATATTGGATTCTAAAAATTATGCAAAATATTTATACCCCTCGGCAGTGACTTGGTTGAGATTATATTTGCCGTTTACAGAAAAAAATATTTATTTTAATTGCTATTAGACTAAACAATTTTTTTTTAGAATATTAATTAAATTAATAAATTTATTTTATGAAAATCTGTTTCATTTTTGATTAGTCAAAATTTAAATGCTTAGGTTTTCTCATGCATTTAGCTATTCAGTAAAATTTTCGCTATTGTCATTAAGTTTTTATATACAAACATATATACAAATTATAATGCAGTAAGGCAGCCATAGAGGCGGCGTGGCGTATACATAATGCCATTCACATTGTGTGTGAATTAAAACGCATTGTGAATATTTATGACGCTAATTATATGCAAATAAAAATATGTATTTATAAAATGTCATGCATACTGATAGATATTACAAATTCTAAGGCTTTATTTAAAATAAAAAATACAAATTATAAAAAAAAGTAAACATAAATAATATTTTAGTAGTTTTTAATTGCGCAGTTTTGAGAAAAAATCTAAAAAAAAAGTAAAAGAAATATAATTTTATTTTGGTTTTGGTTAATTGTGCAATTTTGCGAGATTCTCTTATACATTCACGCCATTTAACATAACATTTGCGTAAGTTAATGCATTTTTCGAATTTTAACTTTACACCAGATTCCTTGTTTGAACTTTTAACAAAAACGAAAAAAACCAGGTTATGTACATATATTTTCAATTATTTCAGTTATAACTTTTCATTTCATTTAATTGTTCCTCAGTTCGAAGCACCTGTTGTAATAATTTTAATTACTATATACACTTAGAGTTTTGTAGTTATAACTTTGTCGATAAGAGATGGGAAAAATTGAACAGAGAAAAAATTTAAATTTTTAATATTTCCTACAAATGCTTCTCAAGCATTTCATTTAAACAAATTTTAATAATGTAAATATGTATTTAATTGAAGCTACTACTACACAGGTAATATGATGTAATTAAAGTTTACTATGTTTGCAGCTAGCAGCTTACACGTGTTGTTATTTCGTAATAATAATAATTTTATTGTGTTGCAATGTTTATTGAATAAAAAATCCAGGCTTGCATTAATATCATTTTTTTAAATATTATAATTATTAACTTCTCTTGAAGAAGCTTTATTGCAAAGGTGCATTGCTTTTTTTTTGTTGAAAAAAAAACTAAATAATATTTTTGATTAAAATGGCTTTAGGGTACAAAAAGCTTTTTGAAGTCGATATATGGTATACGTGTATGTATAAGTACGCACATGAAATATGTAAACTTTTGATTGTTTTAGCACTTTACTGATATACTAATCTTTAATCGTGAAAAAGTTGAGCAATTGTTGTCAAAAATTTAATTGTGTTCAAACTAGTTTAATGCTGAAAATTAACAAACTATATCAGAGCACTTCAAAGTCAATTCAAAAATCACTATAACAATAGTATTTCAATTCATATGGGTATTCACGCTACAATAATAGTAATATATGACATTTTTATATTAAATAAAAAAAATTATAATTATATATATTATTATTCGTAATATTATTATATAATAACAACATTATTTAATTATGTATTTTTTTAGATTGAAATATTTATTTTTTTCAATTTGGCAAAAGTTTTTTCGCTTGAAAATTTTTCTAATAAATTTGCTTTTGATAATTACTATTTATTTTTTGGACGTATTTGACATTTTGAATATATTAAAGCACACTTTAAATTTATTAGAGAAGTAGTGAAAATTTCTAACAAAGAAACACCAAAAAACCGAAAATATAATAATAACCAAAAATTGAAATCAACTCAGTCTAAACCGGTTCTAATGCTTTCACATGCGAAAAAGCTCCATGTCAAAAGGTGTTTTTCCATAGCAAGGTAAAATGATATACATATGTAGGTATATTCATACATACATTCACATTTATGTATATTCGTTATTTGTAAGTACTTTGCTTAATCTCTGGAATATTTATGAACATTAGAATTATCTACATGTACACAAATTAACACACATTTTTACATAATTAAGTACCATTATCTTTTTTGTAATTGCCCACTGATGGGATTGATAAGCTACTGTATGCTTTCATAAACCTCAATACAACTTGCAAATCGAAGGAAAATCCCAATTGTAAAATAAACACACATACATACATAAATACATGCACATAAACTAAACATCAATTGAGTGACAATTCATTGAGGATCAGCAGTGATTTGTACTTGTATGTGCTTTGCAGTTAATACAGTGCGGAACAGTGTTGTAACTATATAGTATTTATTGTTCGACTTTTTTTATTAACAAAAATTTACTGCTTTATTACAGAATGGTCAGCGAGACAGTCGTAATAAAAATTATCAAGTCTTTATTTCTCTCCGAGTGTAATAGCGACCATTTGGCGATACGTAATTTTGGTTTTTACCATTTAATAAAATTCATTTAGTTACAATTTATAACTGGTTATTAAGCTGATTTTTAGTATTTCTGCTTGATATGATTTTATGAAAGGTTATTATATAGTTATTAATTTATTATTTAACAAGCGGTCATCTGAACGCGTGTAAATTAGATTGATTGCATACGTGTATGAATATGATTTTTTTTTTGGAATTTGTGTAATAAATCAAATTTTTATTTGCACACTTTTACACTTGAGATTTGGGTTATTTGTGAGTTTACATATATACCTATATCTATAATTGGCACTTTGTAACCGCTGAAGCGATTTTCGGCCGAGCTCCTCCTCCAATTAGTGATTTTGCGTCTTGATGTATTCCCAATAAATGGAGGGAAATACAGTTTATGCTAACCTATAGTTTATACTAAGCTTTATTTACTGCCTTCCGAATGGCAGTATGCAATGCATAACAAAGTAAATTTTATACTTCAAGTAATTTCCCTTACCAATTTCTTGTTAATTGCATAAAAAACAAAAAAAAATCTTTCTCAGTGTGCGATACATCATCAGTGAAAGCTTTACATGTAATTTTTCCACCATTCACAATAATCATAAAACTAAATGAATCATTTTTTACAACTTCATAAATTACCTCATTGCAACTTGCGGGTGCCAGGCACCGTTTAAATAAATTAATTAAATTTAAAAATGTACTAATAGGAAAATTTTTAACTTGCTCGTAGTGTACTAGAGGAATGCTGAGTGCAACTAGCTGAACAACATGCCTGTTATTTAGGAAAATGCATTTAATAAATGTGTGAAATGTCATATAATAAGTATAATTTAATAAATTCTTTATTAATTTACAATAATACAAAGTACTAGTTTTGGGTATTTAGTACTCATAGTAAATGAGTTAGTTAGTAAGTAATGCATTATTAATGTGCATTAGTTTGAACTGACAGCTGACTACCCTTGTAACTATTTACTATATTACAATAAATGTAGCTAATGTTTAATTAAAAATATTATTCGGAGTTTCACAGCCAGACTGTCACGCTTTACATCCGGCCTAGACAGATAATTGCTTAGCTTAACAAATGTAAGTAAGTATTTCGTAAATCATTAAGGAATTCAGTTTTTTGTATAAGTTTTAGTGAGCAACTTAAGTTAATATTAAAAAAAATTTCATTATCACTTGCTATCTAATTTTAGCCTAATCTCAATAAAGTAAACCTTTGTATATGCCCAATTGTTAAATTAAAACTACTAACAGTAGCTAATTGCTGATGAAATTAAAAAAAATACCGTTGGTCAGGATATTAATTTTATTAGAACTCGTATAAATTTAATTAATTTTTTACACCCAAATTTTAAGACGACAACCATTTCTTGCCAAAACTTGAAGTAATTTAATATGATCAGCTGCTATTTCTAATTTTTAATTATTATTTATTTTGTTTTGCTTCATTTTATTTTTTTTTTTTATATTATTCTCTTAACTTCATTTTGTTTCACTTTATTTTATTTAATTTCCCTTTATTCTATTATATTTTATTTTATTTTATTTTATTCTATTTTAATTTGTTTTATTTAATTTAATTCTATTTTATTTAATTTTATTCAATTTCACTTCATTTTATATTATTCTATTTTGTTTTATTTTATGTTTCTTCCTTTTGTCTTATTTTTTTATTCTTTTATTTTACTTTATTTCAGTTTATTAAATTTTAAATTTATTTGTTATACATAATAATTTAAATTTTGAAAATTCTCACAAAAATTTTAAAATTATCAATAAGTACATTTAAATTTTTTCTGCACTCACTTTTGTCAGCTGCTGTAAAGTTGCATCATTTGCAGGCGAGGTATCAAAAGTATGCAAAGAAATTGCTATCGTCGAGACGTAGTTTGCGCGCACGTTTTTTTTTATTTTAATTCAATATATATTATTAAGTTTTGTTTACTCTATACAACTTATGACTAAATTTTTATTAATATCACAAAATAAATTCAATTCGTTAGTAAACCAATTCTGTCGCCGTTCAAGTGTTTTATTTACTTATATCAATTTTTTATTAACAATTTATCGGTTTGCTCATCAACTTGAAACACTTTTAAGCGCTTAACAATCAAATACTCTCCATCAGTTGAAGTGTTTGCTGTATGTATGTCTGTATTGCATACATATAAGCACGTTTAACTTTTTTTTATTTATTTACACCTTCAACTGAGTTTAGTTTGTGTTTGAGTTTTGTGTTCCTTCTCGTTTAATGGTCAAACGATAAATGCCAAATATTAGCGACATTTCGCGAAATTTAAATGAAAAATATATACTTGTACATATCTCGATTTGCGACAGTAACTCTTCAAGAAAAATTGATAAAGTTGTTGTAGACAGTTGCTTGTCATGTTGGTGTTATTATTCTTTTCATATGCTATTGTTGTTGTCGTTTAAATTGTTGAATATTCATTTCCGAAAGATACACAGCCACGGAGTAAACAGTTTAGTAAGATAATAAAATTGGCAATAAAATGACAATGCGCACGAGTTATACGTATGCCAACGAGTTTTGCTCTTCACATGTACATATTAGAGTGTGTGTGTGTGTGTGTGGCTGTTTGTTGGTAAATATATTTGTTTGCACGTATTAATCAATATTAAGAGTTTCTTTGATTTTTTATTTGACACTACAATGTACCGCTTTGACCGGCCAACTTGTTTGGTTATAATGAAAAATCGCTATAAAGAAATATTTACCATCCGTGCTTTAGAATTTTTGTGCGGAGATGACGCGTCGTATACGTAATCATAGAAAAGGGTATTTTGTTGCTTTTTGTGTTTTGCACTTTTACTGCTAACATTATTTTTGTTTTTTTTTTTTCATTATCTGTTTTTACGATTACTTACAGAGCACACAGATGTGTATATATGTATACACGTGTGCGTCAAAGAAGATGTATAGTTAATTAAATTGTCTCAGTAAGAGTACTTAGTTGAGTTATTGCTCCAAAGTTGATAGTTTATTTTAAATTTATTTTTTCCGTATTTATGTCAATTTTTAAAATGGAAATTTTGAAGATTTGTTCTAAACTTACGCTTAAGGTAAAATTTTTATTTTCATGGCATACAAATTTTTTACTAGTTAAAAGTTAATTATAAATTAACTAGTTTTTAACAAGTTTTACTTTAGTTAGTATTAAACTAGTTACCAAGGAATCAATATTAAACTAGTTTATTACTTATTTTACCTATATTTTTAAGCATTTTCCTTGAACTTTCCGCTGATACAACACTGGCTTTGTAATATTTTCTGCTGACCTTATCACTCTATACACTTAAATTTGTTCACCTATTATTGTACACAAATATATACAATATAATCTAGTTTGTATGTACCTATATTTGCTTATTTTCTTGTATGTAATAAATCTATATAAAAATCCATTTAAACACTATCATTTTAGCTTAATAGTAAACATCATGACACAAGGCGCACCATTTAGTATAGAGTGTGATTTTAATTCTTTTGAAAAAAAAAGCTGTGATTTCTTTTTCAAATGGTGTCTTTGTGTTTCATAAGGGAGCTAAAAGCTTTTGCTGGGTATTTTTCATACAGTTATTTTTCTATACTCTATAGAATAACGGTAGAAAATATAGTAACGATTTGTTTTGGAAATGAGAGCAAGTTTGATTGAAATGTTAGATAATTGAACCGAACCTTCTTGAAGAACAAATTTAATATCAATTTTTATCAAAAATTATGTACAATAAATTATTTTAAAATATTCCTAAAAATATTTTTAGAGAATTGACAACAAAATAAATTTAAAGTATTTACGAAACAAACAAACATAGGCCTTTTAGCTCACTATAAAATAACAAACATTAATAGTATGTATGGCCGCAAAAAACAATTTCAAAAATATATTAATTTTTTAACTAATTATTAAGAGAAAATATCTTTAATATAAATAAATATTAAATATTTAAATATTTATTGGGACTACCCTAATGCATTAAGTATGCAATGAAAGGTAATAAAAGAAATTTGAGCCACAGTGAACAATTTTTAATTTAATGATTTTGAAAGAATAACACAATATAATAATAAAAATATATAGAAATCCGAATATGTAAATATGTACTGCTACTAAGATAATATAAGCATGAAAAAATGAACTAGAAATTTGAATAAAATCTAACAAAAAATCCAGACTATGTCAATCACTGCAACACTTATTTCACAATAGTAGAAAAATTCTTAAGAAATTAAGCAATAAAGTATTTAGATAAGAGATTGATAATTCGTGAGGCAATGGAAACTCATCTGCATGCAAATACTTAAGCACATTCGCAATTTGTAAGCATGGCTAAGCAAATATAATATGAATTTTAAACATTACACCATAGTCGTTGATGCTAGACAAATATTCGCATTTACGTTTTTTTTTATTTACTGATAAACAAATAATATTAATTAGAAATCTATAAATAAATAATCTTAATTGTTGCTGGCCCCTTAACTTATTAATTCAGAAAATAATTAATAAATATATTAAATTAAAAATATTAATAATAAATTGTAAGATAGTATAGTTTTAGTGCGCCTTCCGCCGCTAATTAAATAAAACACTGTATTTGCCGTAATCTTTTACCTTTTTCTTTGTAAATATATATTAATTACAATGTGGAGCTCATTTGTATTCAAAATAAAGGTATTATGTTTAAAATAAATATATGCATAGACATATTTTTTTATGTATAGTATGTATATTATTTACCACCTCACTTCAAGTAATGCTTGATAAGACGAGTGAGTCATATGCTCTCTTGAGCGACAAGCGTGTAAGATAAATATATTATAAATAAATATGGTATATGGTACATATATAGTTATTGACATATTGAGTTTTATAAAAAACGAAATGAAAGGCATATGAAAGAATGTGAATATTTCGAAGCGTGTGTATGTGACAGATAAGCGTGCAAGTTGGCGCTTCATTAAAGGGATGAGCGATGCCGCTAGTGAAGTGAGTGACCAAAAGCAGATAACTCCTCTAGATAAATAAAAGGTGATATATTAATTAAAATTAAATATTTTGATATTTAATTGAAACGCTTGTGGAACTCACTCAATTGATATTGATAATTAGATTAATTTGATGGAAAATTCTAATAAATAGTAAAAAGAGTTAAAGAAATAGATGGAAATATTTTGCTTTAATATATTTTTTTTTAGCTTCATCAAGCTTCCCTTACCAATTTTTGCGCGCCACATGAAATTAAATTATTCACATTAAATTAATATTTTTTCCTTAACTATTTTCTTTATTTCAAACAACTCTCTCTTCCTATCAATTTATTTATTAATTAGGTTTCAGTGAGTTGGAATTTGAGCCAATTTGAGCTATTTTTAACTCCTTATTTCATTAATTTTTGGCATCACTTTCCAGGTGAAGTTAAAAAAACCACTTTGTATTGTACAAGTGTATCTGCAAAGCTATAGCCACTTATAAAAGGTGTGATTATGGAAACGAACGTTGATCATGAAAAGAAGACGAATAAAATTGGTATGAGTACTTTAAATACATAATTTCTAAGAAAAATAAAAATATTATCGCATTAAAATTGATTTAAAACTCATATAAGAACCAGATAAACTATAAGAAGTGCTTTTTAGTTATGTTATGCTTACTCTTTTCATGACAGTTTACAACTCATTATTTTCTTTTTTTTTTAAGTGTACACAAGATTTGTAGTCTTGATAGAAAAATTATTTTTTTTTTCAATATGCACAATTGAAAATGTTTTAACGTGAAACGATAAGAAGACTATTTTAATATGAAATAAGCAAAACGTGTGCTTTTATGAAGTGTAAGTTCAGAGTATAACATGATTATTATGAAAATTATTTTTATCAAATAAAGAAGACTAAATTCGGTTGGAACCGAACACTGGATAATCAGCTGATATTTATAATATTTATAATGTAAACAGATTCACATTAAAAGTAGCATATCCCAAAATTTTGTGTGTCTAAATGAGTTATAAATATACTATTTATCTAATTGGTGATTTTTAACCGTTGAATCGAGCTCCTCCGCCAATTGTTTGTATGCGTCTTGATGTTTTTCCGACAAAGGGAAAGACCTACGGTTAATCTAAGCCAACTCTGAACGGCCGATGAATTTTTATGAGGAGCTTTTTGCTTGACATTCCCTGTCGAAATTAGAAAAATTAATTTTCTATAATTTTGGATTTTGGTCGAACCAAGACTCGAACCGAGGTCTTCAGTATGGCAATGTGGCAAGTTCTTCGATAGATGGCGGACGATCAGTTAACTCTTTCGATTAGAAGGCGCATAAAGCCAAATTCAAATGAAATCCTTCTGCAATTATCTAACGCTTGAAATTTTCCCATCTTTTGCTAAAAAAAATTCCATTTAAGTTAAACTAAATATTCCTCTTTTAATTATCATATTCAGCCAACACTTTTAAGGTTTGATTGAATGAAACTTATCAAAATATAGATAACAGTCGACTTGAAGAAACTTTTTTTATAACAATACCTACTCGTTAATTTAATTAGTAAACTGTCCATACACACACATACACTACGCAGAAATATATGTATAAGAATAAACTAAACGTGATCATGTTTATAATAAGTTTGTTAAAAATAGACACTAAAAGGTTAAGTAGCTAAATAATTATTTCAATGGGTTTTTCGTGCAAACCGGATGCGATAAGGGGTAGGTAATAGATAAATATAAATTCGATGCTAAACAGGGGTACAGGTACATAAGTATGAGCCATTTATGAGCCATAGCTAGAGATAAACAGACAAAAATTAGAATCCTTTTTTTTCTTGTTTTAAATAAAAGAATGTGAATTTTAAAATGGATTTTAAGATTTTTTATTAAATTGTGAATGATCAGTAAATTTATTAAGCAACTATTAATTTATTTAGTTTCCTTTATCGGTTTCTTGACATGATTATGCTACGTTACGCCCGCCTCTATTGCCGAAGCCATTAAACTGACAGTCAATTTAAATTATGACACAGAATTGCCAATTTCTTCGACAATAATTACCGATACCAACGATAAATGATAATTGAACGTGAATGGTTAAACGGTTGATTGAAAGAAAGTGCGACATATTTGGGAAATTTGCACAAGTTAAATATACAGACTTAATTTAAAAAGCATATAAGTATAGATAAATATACGAGTATATCTACGTATATATGCATATAGGTAAGCAAAATGAACACAAAAGGTACATACATATCAATACGTGCATGAATAATTTCTATATCATTATTATAATCAATTCAATGTTAAATTCTGATTTTTTATTGCACAACAACAACGGCTACTCATATTATTATTTATATTCATTCATTGAGTACTGCAATGCAGACTGTGGATTTTTTTAAATTTCATATTCATTGATTATTTTGATTAAATTTTAATTATTTATAGCACACTTTACAGATAGATAATCGGGTTTTCCCTGCTTTAAGGAGATAATATTGCACTTTTATTTCATGGCACAAATGGCATTTGTTTGAGGTAAGCCAATAAAATAAAATACGTTGGTTGTGTAAAATCCCAAGGACTTTGATTTGCTACTGAAATTTATAAAATTTATTATAGTTATGATGCTATAATGAATACAAATGTATGTATGTATGTATATTTGAAGTATTTACTGTACCAGAATTTTTTGTTTTTATTTAATTTTTTCTTCTTCTAATTTTTAATATACTTTTAACTTATATTTTTTATGTCAAGTACAAAAATTATTGCACTGTTAGGGGATATATGTAAAATGAAAAAGAACACATTTGTTTCGCTGTTACTGTTGTACGAGTTTAAGCGAGTAACGAGCTTCCCGCACTGCGGTATTCGTTATTTTGAGCTCTAATTAGTTTGTGTAAAATATTATTTTAAATTCTAACAAACCAATTTTAATCATGCTTTTTATTGTATTTAATGAAAAAATTTGGTGATTTTAATACAAAATCCTCTCAGCGGTATTAGCTTTTTATATTACAAATGAAAAAACTCGCAAATTAAGAAAGATTAAATTTTTTGAATTTATAAAAAATATATTTTGTCACCTAGTTATAAATTTATGTGCGATAGGAAATATATATTTGTAAAAAAATTAATAATGTAAGGAATTTTGCCTTTAATCTATAACTCAAATACATTTTTTTTGTTGTGTTAAAATATTTTTTCAATACATTTAATAAAGCTTAACCTATCGTATATTTTTCTTAAGTAATATATGCTTAGTCGCTATCGAAACATTTTTAAAATCGTTCGCTATATGACGTCGATTCTGTTTACATCTGGCAACTGTCGTTTTTCATAACAATAAAAATAGCTATTTTTTCGAACAAAGTTTGCGTTCTTCGCAGGAATGACATAAAAATATTATTTTCTCATAAAAATCCATGTGCCACATGAAGAAATACGATTGAAAATGTTTGAAACATCTATAAAAGGCATGAATTGATACAGAAAGTTCGAAACTATAACTGAAAAAAATTAGTAATTAAAAAAACAGAGATTCTCAACTAACAAAACGACGCAATTTCGTTGTTAATATGAAAATATGGAGTTTCGGCGCCATGTTATCCAAACGAAATGAAATTTTTTATGTTGAAGTTAACATTAAAATGACTGATTGCTATGTTATTAACAGCACACTTCAATTTTTACATTGACCATTATCTGTTAACGATTTAACATTAACGACAGCATTTCATTTCGGGTAAAAACGAAATGAAATTTATTTTGATAATCATTTTAATGATAACATTTCCAAATGTTTCAACCGAATTGAAACCGATTGAAATTGTTTGATTAAAGTATAATTTATCGTTACGATGGAGCCTTGAAATAGCAAATTCATTCTCTTCATCTGATAGATGTACTTCTTCTTCTTCTTCATTCGCAATTATAGCCCAGTGTTGTACTAATTGTTTGAAATTGTTTGAAAAAAATGGGTAAATCAGGAGCCCAATGACACAAGCAGCGCCATATTGTCTCCTCCACAAGTCTCTATTATGCAACAATGTATGCAACACTTCTACGGCATTTATACTACAATACATTCAAATATATACAAATACGTCCCTGTGTTGAATAAATTAAATATTAATTAGACTTTTCCAGTTACAAAAGCAAAATGAATGCTATTAACTGACTTTCCGGGACTTAATTGCGCGCAAGTGCGCAACTCCATTGAGTGCACTAGACCACCCACTTACCCATATACATATGTACATACATACATATAATAGCGCACACGCTTCTGACAGCTGAGCAGCAAGAAAATCAAATATGTAAATATAATACTATATACATACGTAAGCATCAAATAATATATGTATAAATACATACATACATACATAACACTGACAACAAATTGTGAATAGACATTTTTTTTTAAGTGACAACCAGTTGCGTGCAAGTCCAGCTCGTTTATTACATATTCGTCATTGTTGTCGTTGTCGCTTTGTGTAATGAATAACACTATATTACTGTTATTTGATTCTAAAAGTCAATTTCATATTTGATCGCCATTGTTCTTACCTACTAAATAGACAACTAGGATTGTGAACTCGAAAGATTAACTGTATTGTATTATTAACTAGTTGATTTTTTTGTTGTTATTATTTTGAAAGAAAATTACATTTACAATTGGTTCTAACGCTGTGCGACTCGAGCGACACCATCATTTCGAACATGCAAATGTAAAATGCTCTAACAATAAATTACAAAATAAACAATAAACAATAGCAATAATCACATGTGTGTTATGTAATACAACTGTAGTGGAATCTACTAATTAGGACTAGTTTGGAACTAGTAGGCAACATAAGTGCAACTACTTTTTCCATTCTGCATGATCATTTTTTAATTTGGAATTTCTATACAAAATCCAACTGTCAGTTTGTGGGTAGAAATATATCAGTCTTATACCAATTCAAACTGAACGAAAGGCGATAGTTCATTTATGAATTAACAAAATATTTTGTATGTTTAAAAACGCTTTAAAGAAATATAGTAATAATAAAAAGTAAAAATATTCAATGAAATAAACTAAATTTCATTAAAGCATTTGAACCCATTTTCTTGGTCTAAAAGGCAGTTAGAAGCTAAGGTACACGTATGCCTAATCAGGTATAGTAAAAATTGACGTTAAAGATTTACAGATTACAGTTTTGTAAGTAAATTATTTCATTTAATATTCTTCATATCGCTATTAGAAAATTATTGGAAATTTTTTATTGGGTGTGCAATTTAACTCAACCTGCAAGTTGTGACCAATCTTGGAAGTCATTGGAAAGGTTTCGTGTCTGTCAACACTATTTTGTGCACTATTTCTGACAACAACATTTTTTTTAGCCTCATCGAAAATGTCCTATCCTGTTTCTATTTTAATTGAAAAGGTGCAGCATAATCCTATCGAATGTTGGTGGAAGTTTATGGTTAATCCTCACCGACCGATAAACCATACAGAGAGAGAAAAAACACTTTTCTGAACAGGATTTTGTTTGTAGTAAGTTGCAAAATTTAATATTTTTCCGACTGGTGCGATTTCGGTGAGTTAATACTTTTAGTAAACTGGCATTTTCCCAACTAATTTAATGTTTCGCTTAAGCGATATTTGCATTTAATTTCACATATGTTCAATTATATATATATTGTATTATACATACATGAATATTCATATATACATTTGTATATTTGTTGCGCTTCGTATGTTGTGCAGCAAACTTTGGATATTTGCATTTCGTAAATTTTCCCGAATTTTTCCCAAGCAGTTTATTATTATTGTTTTGTTGTTCTAAAAAATTCTCACAGTTAATTATTCACTTATAAAACATGCATATATGAAAATACTACTTATGCATTAGCTACTTGTTAAATATATTACTATAGGTACCTGTTTAAAAAACTTAAAGGTGATATTTAAATAATATTTGCGAGATCAGGCAATTTGATTTGGTAACTAAAAGGGTGTTTATTATTTTAAACGATTATTCAACTATAGTATTACCGAAATTACATATTCCAAAGTAATATTGTACGTGAATATTCTAATTATTTGCCTGAGTAAATGCGACAGTTTGGAGGCAGCCTTTAGCTACTTGATTTTCCAAACCTACATTTGGCTTACCATACTAGCTCGAAATATATAGAAGGAATCGTTATCAGCAAAAATAAAAGTGAGAAAGCTGTAATACGTGTATGAGGTTTGGGCAAACCAGATTTTTTGGTTAGAAAAACATTGTTTTATTTCATCGAACGATACCAGCGTACAATGCCTCTTCAAGACTTCAATAAAAAGTCTCTAGACTAAGTAGAGCTCACTCAAGTATTATTTCTTATAATCACTCTGAGCACGTTGAGCTGAAAAGTTGAGGTCCTGAATGCAAGCAGCTACTCCTAAGACACTTAATATACCCATTGTGCTCCCCCGTGTGTATTCTAATTATGCTTTTGCGAAAATTTCGCTTGATTTAAATAACTGTTTCAATTTCTTCTAACCATGTCTATCCACCTCTGCCAAGTTGGTGGTAGGGGTAACGTGAAGTATATGACGTCCCAATCTGCTGAAAAGCGGATAATGACAAATGCAGTACTTCCGCGTTTTATCTTCTTATTAAAAAATTAAAGTGTTGCAATGTCCTAAGTGATCCTCCATAGTCTACTGATTTGGGCGAAATCTGAAGGACATGAAAGATCTGAGGTAATCGAAAATAAATAGATTTTCACTATGCTTCCACGCCATAAAACTTTGAAGTAAAACTTAATTGCCGTTTGGTCTACCATAAGCCTAATAGATTTATGCCTTAAAGCTGTTGTCTATTTGGCACCCTAGTAAGTTGAATCTGTCGAACCAAGAGCGCTTGGAACTTTTCAGTACATACATACTTGTATATGGATATTTTCACTGTTGCCGATGCGCTTGCTTTCCGCCCATTGTTTACTGCTAGGGAAGGAGTACTCGTAGGTTGCATCTACTCGGTAGGGAGTGTCCGTCGCTCGGTAGCATTCGACGCTTTGCTCGAGTTGTGATATAATTTTTGTAATTTTCTGTGTGCTGTCAGCTAGGTGCCTGGACACAATTGTCTACATAGATACTTTGCTTAGTATCAATTAATATTGATTGATTAATTATGATGTGACGTGTTGAACTATTAATAATACAAAGAAGTCACCAACAACATAACGGTAAATCAAAACGTCGAGACTTCTATTATCAATGCATTGCATTTCTATTGATTTATTGTGATTTATTAATTTTTATTTTATTTCAGCGGAAGTGTTTCTCCCAGTTGTATAAAAGGAAATGTTAAATTAATTAAGTAAACAAATTTGTAATATTTGTAAAATTAGTAATAGTCTTACTATAGATATGCGTACTACATTACTTAATTTATTTGTTTACAAATAATACAAAATTATTAAAATAATAACAACAACAATAATAAGCTAGTGATCTTATCAAAGCTCATAAATTAAACAAATAGTATGTGAGAAACAAATGATTTTAACGGCAAATATACAGCTACATACAAACATAAACACATATTATACGTATGTACAAAGCTACATTTACACCCTCCCACCAAGCCAACGCGCATCATCAGTCAGTCAGCAACGCGGCACTTGAACGTCTTTTTGTAGCGCCACTGTGAAAATATTACAATACCTATGTATATACATACATACACACCTACTAGCACTTAGTTTTTAATTGAGTTAATATTTATTTAAAGTAGTCGTGTTTTGTTATTATTTGTTTTTATTTTTTTATTTTTTTTGCTTTTTTGCGCATAAAATAATTATTACATTTTTTCACACCTACCAATTGCTTCCGACTTTGGCGGTTGCTTGGTTGCTCATTTGTCGGTAGCTGTTAAATACTTTAATTTGCTGCTTGTGAAATAAATGTTGCAATAAAAAAGTATTAAGGCATTGAGAAAAATTATGGGAACATACAAATCTAGTGTTTGTATTTATTATATGTAGGTATGCGAAAAATGTATGCAATCGAAAGAAAGCAACAAGTGAACGAGTTCGCCGACGACTCAGACAGTGGGCAGTCAGACAGACCTTCATTGCGATTAGATTGTCAGTTAGTGAAGTAAGTGAAAAAAATAAATTAAAAACAAATTGTTTGTAAATAAGTTATACACAATTTGCTAATAGAAAAATTAATTATTTTTTATCTTTTATCGTATTGCAAAAAGTACAATTACAACCGCAAAATGTCCTACTTCCGCAACAAAACGAATGCTGTGGTGAACAAAAAAAAAAACAAAAAACAAACACGAAAATATCTATATTACGAAAAAAAAAATATTAAAAATGTTGGCTTGGTTGTTGTTAACCTTTTTTATGAAAAACCATTTTTTTTTTGTATTTTTAAAATACGGATGTTGTTTTTCATTCAGGAATTTCCTACCCTTGCATTATGGACAAGGCATGTTAAATATAGGAGTACAAATTGATTTGGTCCGTTCTCAAAAGGTGACTCCACCTGCAAGTCTGTTTCTGTTAACAACATAGTTTTTGCCTCTTCAAAAACTGCGTTTGCGGGAAATTTTGATTTTATATTTGTATTGAAAAAAAGTGCAACTGAAGCCCATCGAATGATTGTGGAAGTTTATGATAAATCTGCGTCGACCGATAAGTCATGCAGAGAGTAGTTTCGATGCTTCAAAAGTGGTGATTTTAATGGCGAAGACAAAGAGTGACTTGCTGAACCCAAATAATTTGAAGATGAGGCATTAGAGAGGTTACTGGACCAATATCCATGCAAAAGTCAAACTGAACTGAAGGAAAAGAAAAAAATATATAAATACTTGAAAATATATGAAAATAATTCATATAATTTAAAAAATTATGAAAAATACAAATCAATTGCGAAAAAAAGTTGAAAAACTTAAGCAATTATGAAAAATTAGAAAATATATTAAATATAAACTAAAAAAGAACTTAATTAGAATTAAAATTTTAAATTAAAAAAATAATATATATATAAATAACAATGGCAAGGAAAAAAAATAAATGAGTTTCCAAAAATTAAATTAAAATAGTAATGCAAGTAACAATAAAATGTATGGTAAACAAAAACGGCAATAAAAGAAGACAAGGATTGACCGTCAGTTCATTGTAGCTGCAGTTAACGTTTGTTTTAAGTCAATAAACAGCGGTACTTTTTGGCATTGCAATTTGACTACAATCTGATATTTTTTTTGTTTTATTTCTTTTTTCATACAACAACAAAGGTAATTGCAATTCAATTAAAGTTTTGCAATACTGACTAAAATATCTGCATAATTTTTATTTTCGTTTTTTATGGTGTTTTATAGTGTTTTGTGTTTTCAACGTTTGGAAGTGCTGTTATATTATATATGTAGCTACATATACAATATACTATACAACTTATAAATGTATATTTATTTGCCGTTGAAACTTGAAAATATGAATGTGTTTGTAAGATGTTGCAATTAACTGCATAACGGTTTGTTTGCTATTTTTAAATAGTTATAAATTTTTTTATTAAGTCTTAAAATAATTGAAGACTTTATGTGAATGTTACGTGGATAGATATGTATGTAACACATTTCCAGTGTTCAATGAAGCATATAAAAATATATAAAAATATAATCCCTTCACTTTGGTTTAGCTATTAAAAAATTCTATTTTTAGCAAAAAACTAAAATAAAAGAATATGGTGGATTCAACCGTGACGCTCTGGTCAAGTCAATCGATCAGGAAAAAAAAATTAATTTTATTATCTGTTTATAAAAATTTTGCTGCAAGACCAACAACCAAAATTTGGAAAGTTAATTTCAGTAAAAATACTGTTTTTTAATGCGGTCACGCCCCAGTTTAAAATAAACTTTAGGTCCATTAATAAACAAAATTTTCTTATTTGGAGTGATGATAATCCACAAATCATTGTTGTGACGCAGTTACATCCTCACTAGTCACATTGGTTGGTGTGCTTTATGGGCAGAGGGAATTATTGGTCCATATTTCTCCGAAAAATGAAGCCAGCCATAATGTTACTGTCAATGGAGAACATCATAGAGCGATGATTATTGACTTTTTTATATATGAATTAAAGGAGGGTGATGTGGACGAGCTCTTAGTTGGCCCTACATGCCATGCAGCTAACGAAGCAGTCAATTTATTGAAGGAAACTTTTGCTGAGCACAACAGCTTACTTCATGGGCATCCAAAATCGTGCCCTTTAACACCGCTAAAATAGTGCGGTTATGTGAAGTAGTTTGTTTATGAATGAAAGTCCCAAACAAATGACGCCTTGGAGGAAAATATTCGATGGGTTCTTGTTGACATACGACCCCAATTGCTACATAAAGTCGTCGATAATTAGGCCCCACGACTGTAATTTACTCGAGCCAGAATCATTTATAAAACGTTTTGTCGAACCCTTCTCTTTATAACAAAGCTAAATTCTTGGCAATAATATTAAAATGTATGGATTTTATTTATTTATTTTCGAAATCCACATGTGTAGGAAAAGTTCTATTGGTTTCCTTGGAATCTAGAAAAAGTTGAGTGTAATCGTTAAAAAAACTGGCACAGATTTCGTGCTTACCAACCAAACGAAAAAAAAAACCAAAAAAAAAAATAAATCATGAACTCAGCAAGAGACCAAAACAGCCCAAAAGAAATCATAAGCAAAAAATTTTTATAAAAAAATTTACACACTTGAACATTAAGCTTCTTATTTATGACATATAAAATCATGAAAGAACTAACAAACCCGAACACATACCATACATCCTCAACAGTGTAACAATAAATATCATCAATCAGCAATGCTACGAATATTGGTGAAAGTCGGTCTGTGGAGTTATCGTTAGCGATCTATCACATGCTAAACCTATGACGCTGCACAGGAGTTTTTGGTATTTACGTATAATTTAAAGTATAAGTATATGAAATAAATTACCATTGGCAGCGATTAATTTATTATTATTTCTCGCTTTTGCGCGCATTACCTTTGCTATATGATTTATTTAGTAGCTTTGATTTTTATACTTTTACAAAAAAAAAAGATAAAAATAAAATAAAAATAAGTAAAAAAAAATTTAAGGAGCTATAAAATATATATGTACATACTAATGAAAACATTCTTAGCTTGTACAAATAGAAATGAAGTATGCACACAGAAGTTTAAAAAAAAGCGTTGAGGTGATCAAGTAGCATTTCGAGTATGGTTGGTATACATATTTAATTTTTTTGGTGATTGCAGATAAATTGTGTGCATAAAATATGACCCGAAGGTACGAGTAGTAAGCGATAATTTATTATGTGGGGTGAAGGTGCCCGAGGCGGTTTTTGACATACATTGGGAGGTTCCAATATAAATTGCCGCAAGAAGAAAATATTTTTAAAACAGGATTTTAACGACACAGCACAACTATTCTTGATAAGAAAACTAGTAAAAAGCTGGTTTCATAAAAAAAATCTAAACAAAAAAAAAAAAAAAATAAAGAAAAAGAAATTAAAAAAAAATAAAGGAAATAAAAAGAAAACAAAGATATTTATTTATATATATTTGACGTCATACACTATTCCGCGGTAGTTTTTTGTTTGTAAGATATTTTTAAATAAGTTATTATTTTTTGCCATTCTCAAAAGCTCAAGTAATCGCTTATATATAGGTATTTGTATTGCACATTTTTATACCGTCTAGATGAAATGGTATATTAATATATCTATCGGGTCAGAATGACGAGTTGAGTTGTTTTAGCCATGACCGTCTGTTCGTGTGTACTTCTGATTGTAAGTAAATTTGTTTCCCAGTTATTGAGATATCCACTATACCAGTGGAATTCAGTTGTAGTGGAATATTTAAACGGTCATTTGTCGGAACCGGCCTGATCTGACTACTATATCATTTATACGAACGATTTTCAGATTTGAAATTTTGGGCAATAAATTTCCATTTAAGCATCTAAGAAATTGAAATTTGGTATTCTGCAGTCATATAAGGAATTGCATAATGGTACCGAAAATGATGGAATTGGGACGACTACAATATATACGTGTAGTCCTCATATAATCGATTGGTTTAAATATGAACGTTTTGGTAAAAAATCCAACAAAATCGTATCTTCAAGTATACTCGTACACAAACAAATAAATATTGTCAGCGAAAATCATTGAAATCGGACAAATATAACGTAAGCTCCCATATAACCGATTCGTTTTGATATGAGCTTTTGGATCAAAAATTCGTCAAAAAAGTGTCTAAAAGGGTGAAATTTCAACACGTACATATGTATTATATATAATCCCCTCCAACCAATTTTTTAGTTATGAGAATTAATATTTAATTCTAACAGGAAATACCATAAATTTAGTAAAGCATGACAAAGACAGCTCTTCTTTCTTGTTTCACTTCACTTAACATATTGTGTAATCCAGAAATGGTTTTTATGACTTTATTTGTTATATTTTATTATCTCTCTTTCAATTATGCCTACATTTAGCAACTTTGTTTATTTAACCCTATATTAAATTCTGTAATCAATTCATCGTTATCGACTTACCTGATTTTGACTAAATAATCAATAGTTTCCACTTTGGTGATTCCCATCAACTATATATTTATTTAAATAAAATTAACGGCTATAAAATATCACCCAAAAAACAGGAAACGACCTGGAAATAAAGAAGAAAACATTTTTTAAGTAAATAAAATAAAACAAAATGAAAAACTTGTTAGAGAAAACTAGCTCGGCTGAAAATCTCTTAGGCTACAAAGCTCAGATCTTGCAGTATATTTTTCAGTGTAAAATAACTTTACCATTCAAATAATTTAAACATATATACATATAAATCAAAACCAAAATTCCTTAAGCACACAAAAAGAAGTAGCCAGTAGTTGACAAGAATGCTGATGGTGAATTTTAGTGATAACCCTAGGGATTAAATATTCTGATATTATAATATAATATATAAATGCTTGTAAAAACGACTGATTTTTGCCTGCAATAAATTACAATATTTTTACTACTGCATTGTTAACTATTAGAAAATTCATTAATTATGATGTTAACATATTAAAAAATATATGAATTATTTAAATATTAAAATATACTGTTATTCCTCAAATATCGTCTTGGAGATAATTTAACAAGTTTCAGTGGCAATATTAAAATGTCTCATTCAGGCAGTAATAAAACGACTAGATTAGGGGCGTTGCCTTCGGCGGACATTTAAGAACGACTGGTAATAAGAAATCGATAGGATGGCGATATTACCAGCAATAAATTTGTTGTTGTTTTCTTATTGCCGTCTTTAAAAATTGTCTGGTTTTTGAAACTGAAATAATTTATTTTAAAAATGTTTCTCTTAAACCTGCATACATTCGTAGATAAATATTATTTCTTATGTCTTAATGCAACACTATTAATAATAATAAAAAATTGTTTTTTTAATATACATATTTGTGAGTATGAGTATGAGTATGAACGATGAACCTCTAATAAACTTATATATACTAATAAATTAAATAACTTGTAATATCGTTGGAAAATTCCAACGATATATGCGAGTAAGTACATAAAAATATGTATATATTTTTTTAATATCTAGTTTTAACCGGAAATGATCGGAAATTGAATTATAAGTACATACTTATAAAACTAACGCTACGCTCCGGCGATGACGGCTTGTCATACGGTTAACTTGTTTATTTGTTTGTCGGAAGAGCCTCCAAAAACGATGATGATCATCGAACAGAGAAACCTATTAAGTAGCAGCAGTGCTCATCTTTATTGCAGTTGCAGCGTTGCGCATATAAAAACATACATATGTATGTTTTAAAATGCAACACCTCAAAACTTGCATGGCATAAATTTACATACATTTTTCATGTGATCACAAAACAATTTTTTTTTTATTTATTAGGAAAGTAATAAAATAATATACTCATAATGGAGGGATAGAGAATGAAAAACGAAAAATATAATAAAAAAAAATTATAGTTTGATCGTTGTCATACGCAGCTAGTATTATGCATTTACATATCGTTGTGCGATCGTGTTACACGCCAAATCAAACGCTCGATAGTTCGATCTGCATGCACTCGTTATCGCCGCCGCATGCAATTTCTCTGAATCATTGAACTGGAGAGATCACGTGAACACACTTGCCTCGCATAGCTACTGCGTTGACAATTGTTTTACATATTTATTTACGAAACAATTAATTAATCTGTATAAATCGGTGCGGTAAAACGTTTAATGTATTCAAGCGGTAGTAATTATTAGAGGGCAATAAGTGGTGTCTGCGTGAAAAAGGGCAAGTCGACGCTTTGTGTTTATGTTTTCTAAGTGACGTAGACTGCATATATGTGGGTACTTTACAGTTAATTACTGACTTGGCTTTATTTAATTGAAATAAATGGAAAAATTATATCGTTTGTAATTGAAAAATTAGATAAAAAATATATTTACTGAACCGAGAGAAATTTAAGAGCATGGGAAATATCGATCCGAATCTCTCTATTTTTTAAACAGGAAATTATATCTTTATTTATAACGATCAATATAATTCACTAATATACAAAATTGGAAAGAAATTAAAGCACCTCAGAAGTTTCTTTTTTTTTGCCTAAAGGGTTGTCGTGGTCAGCAGTAAGTATGAACTTAAACTTATTTATATAAGACCTTGAAAATCTTTGATTTATTATTCATTGTAGTTATTTTTGTTACCGTTAGAGCAATATTTAAAAATGTATAAAAACATAATAAGTGCCAATTATATATAAATTGAATTCTGAGATTTAACTAGAATCAAATATAATTTTAAATTTCCTCATATACCTATACGAGTATAATACATTTGAGATGTATAAGTGTCAATTTAATGAAAAACTAAGCAGTTTAATTTTTAATTATTTTTCAATCAAATAAAATTAGATTATATATGGATTGGCAGTATTAAATCATATTAGCTACATTAACTGTTCGCAACAATAAAATTCAAATAATATTTTTTAATTTAAGAATAAAGCCAAAAGAATAGCAAGTAATTTAAAATGATTTTTTTTTAATAAGTTACAGCATTGCTATTATTATTTTAGTAAAATAATACAAAAATAATTTAATAAAAGATATTGAATATCTTACTGAAGTATTAAGAAAATTTTAGACGACATAATTTTATTAATTATACAAGTAAAGAATGTAAAGACAGCTCCCTAAATTATGTAATAATACACATTCGAGGATAAATGATCAGTTATATATTTACAACACCGGAGTACGTGTAAATATAATGCAAATATGTATGCACTTTGTATGCGCTGTTTTTGGCAATTGAAAATAAAATAAAATATATATTATTTTTTGCTAATTTTAAAGTAAATCAACTCAAAAATCTAAAGAAGAAATAACAATAACTTTACTGACATCTCAACAATTAGGTGTGCAAGTCAGTAGCTTGTGAAAATGTCAACTAGATTTATTTATTACAGATAATCGCATATTTAATAATCCATTTACTTATTTTGAGCGTTTAAATTAAGATTTTTATTATTTAGGTTGTGAGCACGTATTTTTGTTTACTTAAATAAATATAATTGAATTTAACTCAATTTCAATTGTATATATAATTGGGTTTGCACAGACGATTACACATTTATGTACGAATATATTATATATAATATATTTAATATGCAAAAATTAAGATTCAAAAAATGAAAATTAAAATTCGGATAGCTTACTAATGAGATGAATAGTATATAATAATTGTGAACTCAAGTTAGAGAATATTTGAAAACGGATTTAAAAAGTTAAATTAACTAAAGTACTAATGAAAAAGAACATAAAAAATATGCGCTTAAATCTCTATAAAAAAGTTATAATTTCAGCGATTTTAAGGAATTAAAAATATAAAAAATAAGTTTAAATAAGCAATAATGTGTGCTAAAAAAGTATGAAATACCCTCATTAATACGAGCTTATAATGTAGAATGTTTGAACATTTCAAGTTAAATCTAATTGATAAATTAGTTTGCTTTTATGCTCCTGGTTATTTGTTAACGTCATCATTTTTAAGTGAGTTTTTAAACCTCAACATTTTTAAAATCAAATGGTCACCATTGTTATACGATTAATAATAATTGAAATTAATGATAGATTTTTTTATTACTTTTCCCCAAAACGAAGGAAAAAAATATACAACTAATAATTAATTGCAAATAATAATCAAACTGCGCATAAAATAATATTTACTATCATAACAATACAAAATTTGCAATTTTGAGCATGAGATAAAAAATCCAAAAGTGGTGGAAAAATTTACATTTTTTTTAAATCACATTTTATAATTTTTCTTTTTTAATAAATTGAGACATTATTAATAGAAGTGAAGGAGTGGCATTTTTTTTTTAAAGAAGCGGACGTAATTTTGCGCAGATTACGTCTTCAATATAAACAGAATTAGCTGTGTATTGTGAAATATTCAAACAAACAAAAATGATAAGAAAATACATACCCAGCAGGTGACTAGCATCTTTTAGGAGCACATTAAATTTAATTATTAAATTGCATTGATAAATATTTAGTAAACCAATTAAAATCTTAATCTTTTGTAATAGTAATGTATGAATAAAATCGTGACATAAAATGTCGTTGTGCATGTGTTTGTGACTTGTGTACTTTTAGCAATACAAAATTTATATCTTAACATTTATTTGTTTTATTTTGTATTTAATTTTATTTAATTTTATTTGTTTTTAATTTTTTATTTATTAAATTAAATATAATTTAGGATATAATTTAATTCAATATTTATTTATTTTTTTTAATATTATCATTTCTTATTTTATTTTATTTTTTTACTTGATTTTATTTTAATTCACATTGTTGCAGCTTATTATATTATCTTATTTTATTTTATTTTATTTTTTATTTTGCTTTATTTAATTTTTGTGAATTTTATTTCATTTTTTAATTTAATATTATTATATTTTTTAGTTTAATACATTTAAATTTTTTTATTCTATTTTATAAAATTTTATTTAATTTGATTGAATTTAATTTAATTTTATTTATTTTATTTTACTTTCATTTTACTTTTTTAAATTTTTTTTAATTACATTTTAATTAATTTTATATATTTTAGTTTATCAAATTTAATTTTTTTTATTCTTTATTTTATTTCAATTCCATTTAATTTATTTAATTTAATTTTATCTACTTTAACTTAATTTGACTTTTTATTATTATTTTTAATTTTATTTGATTTCAGCTTATTGAATTTATTTTTTCTTTATTTTGTTTTATTTCGTTTTATTTAATTTTTTATTGTCTACTACTCAGTTAAATTTTGTACTTTATTTCTATTTGATTTTTATTCATATTATTTTCTTTTATTTCCAAATTTAAAGTTTCTTTCTTTGTTATTGTGCTCATTTCTTCATTATAAATTAAAAATTCAACCGTACAAGTAATAGATTATATTTACATAAATATCTTTATGTGCTCTGTATCCACATTTGTTTTAAACCTCGAATGCATACGTGTTTGGTATTTTCAGTCAAAATCTAGTGCCATCATCGGCACCGTCGTGCTCATGTGATAGCCACTCAGTTTGAATGCGAAGTCAGCCTATGTAGAGCCTTTGGTAGCCAATCATTGTTGCCGTTTGTTTGGTAAAAGCCCAAATTGAAGACAACACCAAATATGCGTATATGTTAGATATGAGAAATATAATATGCATATAGTATATATCTAAACGTATGTAGGTATGCTTGTAAATATAAATTTGAATTCAAATGAGCATAGCAGTGTGAGCTATACCGGCTAAAACCGGATAAAACTAGACTCTTTGGGGTTTTTTGTTAGTCTATTGGCTATTGGTTTTCGCTTTGTAGCTTGAGCAAAAAAAAACAACGGTTGAAATAGTAAATATTTGAAAATATTAAACTGGTTGGAATTATTTTATTATGTTATAAAAACTTAGAATTTTCATACAAACTAAATATACTATTACAAACCTCATTTATTTCACTGTAAGATAGATATTTCTCTATAAACTGTATGCTGACTTTTTAACGGCAAATATTGTATTGTATGCAGATAGCACAAATAAATAGTAAATAAATAATTAATTGAGAAAACTGTCACAAAGAGCATTCAACTTTCGAATGTGACACAATGATATATACATATGTAAAAATTAATTTGTTGTTGTTAATTTAATGTCCTATGCATATACGTCAATATTACATTTTAACATAAAATTCAAATGAATTTGAATTTGAAATTTTTCTATGCTAATCACCCCCACTCAATCATTTGCATACATTGAACTTGTATTAAAGACTTAAATCTATATTTTAATAATGAGTTTTTCTAAATAATCAATACTTGCATTGCTAATCATCGTTTGTTATGCGGAAGTGATAATGAGTTTATGTAAACAAAACAATGTGGCTATTAATCCGATAGAAATAAAAGCTGTCTTTGTTTCTTTAAAAATATATTCGTAGTACTTCTAAATATGTACGTGTATGTATACATGCATTCACATATAATATATATTTAATGTTCATTTTTTACGAGTTCAGACATTGACATGCAGCTTGCATAATTAGGTGGTTAGCATGTTTGTATGTATTTGTGTAACCGGAGTCACCTGTCCACATATGAGTTAATGATTTCTTGGAAATTAGTGTATACATCGTGATATTAACAATAACAAAAATAAATAAATTTTAATAAAATAATGTAAAATAAATAAGACGAAATAAAATGAAAAGAAATAAAATAAAATTATATAAAATGTATTAAAATAAAATAAAATAAAGTAAAATAAAAATAATAAAATAAAATAAAATAAAATAAAATAAAATAAAATAAAATAAAATAAAATAAAATAAAATAAAATAAAATAAAATAAAATAAAATAAAATAAAATAAAATAAAATAAAATAAAATAAAATAAAATAAAATAAAATAAAATAAAATAAAATAAAATAAAATAAAATAAAATAAAATAAAATAAAATAAAATAAAATAAAATAAAATAAAATAAAATAAAATAAAATAAAATAAAATAAAATAAAATAAAATAAAATAAAATAAAATAAAATAAAATAAAATAAAATAAAATAAAATAAAATAAAATAAAATAAAATAAAATAAAATAAAATAAAATAAAATAAAATAAAATAAAATAAAATAAAATAAAATAAAATAAAATAAAATAAAATAAAATAAAATAAAATAAAATAAAATAAAATAAAATAAAATAAAATAAAATAAAATAAAATAAAATAAAATAAAATAAAATAAAATAAAATAAAATAAAATAAAATAAAATAAAATAAAATAAAATAAAATAAAATAAAATAAAATAAAATAAAATAAAATAAAATAAAATAAAATAAAATAAAATGAACTAAAATAAAATGAAATGAAATAAAATAAAACAAAATTAAATCAGGTCAAATGAAATAAAATAAATGAAATGAAATCAATAATAAAATAAAATAAAATTAAATGGATTAGTTTCTCGTATTTAACAATATATTTCATTTTATTTTTTACAAAATACGGTTGTGCAAACATTGGTCAGCTGGCATTACTACGAATAGTTGCTTGGTTTACCGGGTTGCAAATATGTTATTTTCATATTTATTGATTGTTTTTATCTTTTTTTTTAGTTTTAGCTTATTGACCTTTTTTTTTGAACAGGTATAAGTTGCAGGAATATAAAAATAGGTATTTAGATCATGATTATATTCAAAGGCATTTTTGGGATACCGCAATAGCAATAAAGAGATATATTTATAGTTTTCTTACGAAAAATATAGGAGGAAAAGAAAGAATAATATGAAGATATAAAGTAAGAAATATTACTAATTTTGCATATATATTTTACATAAATATATATAAATATATCTACAATACACTACTTTTTACGCAAGTTTTCGTTTTATTCTTCTACCCATAGAAAGTGTTGTCAACATGTTGCCAGCAACTTTTGAACACCTGCATGCAAAATTGTCGATGTTGCTAAACATATAGATTGAACAAGTATACCATTAACATTCCATGGTATAAAAATAAATTTTACACACTATTATCTTGTAACAGCATTTCACTAACAATATTTGCGAATTATCTCCATGTCAGCAAACATACGATACATAATAACTTGTATATGTGTATGTGTATGTCGGTGTGCTGCATGCAGCTAATACATAGTGCAATAATATATTACTGTAAGGTTAAAGTAGGCCAAAAGTGACGCACATGATCACGTTTTCGCGACGTCAACGTCGACGGCACTCCTGTCTCTTTGGTACGTGTCTTTAGCTACGAATATATCTGCTATTGTGCTATTGTGTGTTGTGCGATGCCCGCCAATGAATGCGGGGCCCAAAATACACTAATATTATATTTTGCCAATGCTGTGTGATGTTGATATTTATACATATATGTTATATACATACATAGGTATATGCATGTATTTATTGTTTTTTGGCTTTATTTACCATTTACAATATTATTATTGTATAATTATTATTGTATTAGTATTGTATAATTTACGTATATTTAGTTTGCATATGAATCCCTGCAATTATTGCTAATACACAGATTTTCGCCGGGACTTTTTGAAGAATGGTACGACAAACTCACTTTTCCAATATCTTTATTTTAATGTGTGATTCTCTTTTGTAATGTCTCTCTTGATTTCACTTGCCACTGGTAAAAAAGGGTCAACGTTTATTTCTTATTTAAGTAATTTCACGTCTTTTGTTTCACAATCAGTCACTTGTTAAGGATAAAAAAAATATACTATAGACAGCCGACGCCACCAGTTCAGTCCGTATCTTATTTTCACAACATCTGATGGGATGACTGATTGTCTTCACATCTCGTCTGGCTGCTACGTGCATGGCCGCAACGAAGGTTGCTGTAGGTGACAAATACTGTAAATGCGGTAGGATTTCAAAACAAATCTACAGTACACGCGCTACAACAAAGCCCCTGCTGTAAGGAGTAACCAACACCGGTGGAGTATTTACTTACTTTCAAAACAATGGAATTTTTTTCTTGCATTTAAAAAGATTTATTATTAAATTGGGTGTTGAAAGCTGTGTAAAGAATTCTTATTAACTGTCAAAAGAAAGCAAAAATAATGGCATTCAATATGTGTAAGTATGTTGTGTAGTTGTTTTGCTGTTTGCGTACAAATGTACCTCCTTAATGTTTTTTTACACGCTTAACATATATTTAATTGGGAAATGTTTTATTGAAGAAGACATATTTCAACACTTTCGTTGTTATTTTTTTTTTTTGTGAAATGCGGAAGTTCATACTCAACATTGTGATGACGTGTGGAAGCATAAAATTCTCAAAGAGCGAAATGGCAACAGCGCTTTTGTGGGAGTAAAAAAATGTATTATATATAATAATAATAATAATGAAAAAAATTTAAAGAAAATTTTAATTATTTTATTTCACGGTTTTATGGTAATTTTTAAAAAATATATTCAGATTTTATTACCAAAATAATCAGTATGTCTACAGTGCAGATTTGAAGGCTATTTAAACTATGTAAATATTTGTGATTGACTGTGTAAATATTAATATGAATTTTGCCAACTAAAGCTTAAGTTAAATACGAATGTACTTGAAAGTGTATATATATGTATATTTATTTGAAGTTATTGAGGTTTATGAGACATAAAATTGGTATTTTTTTTGCAAGTTGCTTATTTTCATAAAATTCGTGCAATTTTTAGGTCGTTAAATTCGCGAAAAAAAAATTATTATTTTCATTAATTTAATATATTTAGCGTAGTAAATAAAAAAAAAAAAAATAAAGATGACTACTTTACTCGAATCTAATTTGTACGAGATTTGATACTTCTTTCAGAAAATTAATTCCAGTGAAGCATAAAAAGTTTAAATAAATAAGTACATACAAGTTTACTACGTATACCACTTTTAATCACTGTCTAATACGTGTATTTGTTTTACGTTCCAGACAAATGATTTTCTAACTAATTTTCAAACCTCAACGACACATTCATTTGCCACTAATGTATCAAATTTTGATTATAATTTTAACGCCCCCTAGCAAAGCAATTGTTTCAATTTTTATATAATTATGGAAATTACACATTTCGTATAGGAAAGTAATTCACGAGAAAATTGAAAGAAACAATGAAAAATGGATGCTAAATTTGAAAATGAAAAATAGAAAAATTAAGAACAAGTGAAAAGTTTTCCAGAGTTAGAAACTTTGTCTAAAAGGAAGCTAAAGATAATGATTGTAGTCGCAGTAGATAATTACGCCATTTTTTCTACTTATTTTTATGCATATATTTTATGTGTGGAAAACGATTGCCGGAATTCAATAATGGGAAGTGCCAACAATGATTTATATGAATTTCCGTAAAAACGATGACATCAAATATAAAGTACTAATCCGATGTACTTATGAAATACGTAAAAGGTGTAAAAAATGTAAAATTTTTTATTTTTTTATTCTTCTATTTTTTAAGTAAATGAATGGTTGCAAATATCAATATGCGCAACATATCATTGTTGCTCGACAACTCGTGTTTAAAAAAAAGAACTTTTCGTTGAAATTTCACATAAAACTGAACTTCCTGTTAAATGTATCAGCAAATAAATTATAAGCAATTTTTATTTTTGAATTTATTTACTTTTTTTTGCAACGGGCTCAACTTATGCAAATTTTTGCAAAAAATAAAAATATCCACACAGATCGTGTGCTGCAAATTAACACATTTAATTGTGAACGTTTAGGCTGCAGCTACAGCATGCATATTAATAAGAATCGAAGTTAAGAATAAAAAATGACTAAAATTTCTTTTTTCATAAAATAATTGATAACACATTCAAAATAAAAGAAATATTCCTTAATAAAGAAAAATTTAAAAAATAATATGCCTTACAAATTATCTTAGTTTAATTGCTTATCTATTTATTACACAGCTGTTTGTTAAATTACTAATACATTACTCATACGTCATGAACGTTCGCTGAAATGTCAAAGTGTTGCAGCAGACGCCAATGTCCAAACGCTTTCGTTTCTTTGAATACTTATTAATAAGAAAAACCACAAATCGACGTAAATACCATTTCTTTCAATTAAATTAATCATCACCTTTTTGTTGTTATTGTGATAATAGATTTTGCAAATAATTGCAGCACACATGATTTTTAGCATGAAAGTTGCGAGGGGTAAAGGGGTAAATGACAGGCGGCTGCAAAGTAGTTGACACCTGTCTTTGTCATTTTGTTCGCTAATTTTTTTGTGTTATTTGTAAGGTGTATAAACTTCACAAACTGCGATGTCAGAAAGGACAGCGTCCAAATAAAGGTGCCACTGCGCTATTTTATTTATGTTTGTTTAACAAATTTAAAAGAAACTGCGTAGATAAATTCATAATGTGCAAAGATGTGCTATCTGTGATGCTGTATATATATATTTATATATACATGTGTACACATATTAAATACATACGCATTTAGCAGTTGATTGATAAAGAAGGAGCGAAAATTTAAACGTAGATGAATCTGCAGATAAAAAACTTTCAAAAGTTTAATACATGTATAATATTAGTTATTAAAATAAAACAAAAAGTTAGAATTCGAAACAATTAGTCATTATACGCAGATATTCCACACTTATCAAGAAAATGAGATGGCGAGAAAATAGAAATAAAAGAAAAAATTAAATAAAATAATATAAATAAATTAAAATTAAATCAAACAAAACAAAATAAAATATAATAAAAGAATAAAATCATATAAAAAAATAGAGTAAAGTAAAATGAAATAAAATAATAAAATAAAGTAAAACAAAATAAAATAATATGAAATAAAATACAATAAAATGAAATAAAATAAAAATGTCATACAAAATCAAATAAAGTAAAGTAAATAAAATAAAATAAGATAAAGCGAAATAAATATAATAAAGTTAAATAAAATGAAATAAGCTGAACAAAACAAGATAATATAAAATAAAAAAAATAAAATCAAACAAAAAAAAAAATAAAATAAAATAAAAAAATGTAAAAAAATGAAATTAAGATAAAAATAAAAACAAAAACAAAAATACAAATAAATAAAATAAAGTAAAATAAAATATAATAAAATAAAATACAACTAAATAAAATTATATAATTTAGAATAAGTGACTTGATATATTATTAAATGAAATAAAATGCAATGAAATAAGCTAATATAAAATTAAATAAACTTAAATAAAAAAAATTAAATAAAGCAAATTAAATAAAATTAAATTAAATGAAAATGAGAAAATAAAATGTAATGAAATAAACTTAAATAAAATAAAATAAAGAAAATAATATTGTATAAATTAAAGTAAAATTAAATAATAAATATTTTTTATTTAATTGAAAAAAGTTTCCATTTAAGAAAACCAGCTATCCACTTGCACAACTAACAAAAATTATTGATTTAATATGCTGTCATCAGAAACATTGAATTCAAATTAAACAAAAATTACCATAATTAAATTTTTTTATATAAAATTTTAGAAAAATAAGAAATAAAATTTTTTCAAAAACTGACATCAATTTCAATAATAGAATTTTTTTGTCATTAAGCTGTGCACACCTCTGTATTTTGTTTAATCAATTGATATAAAAGTAATTTCTTTTGATTAACTTTTTCTTTATATTGTTATGTTTTTTGTGAGCTTTTATTCAACAATTAGTATATATTTATATAATGCTAAGGCTTACCCACTTGACATCTTTATTGATGGATTCAATATATTATAAAAAAATACAACAGAATTTTGCCATTATAGAATTGAAATGAATTTTTTTTAGTCATTATTCAATTTGGTTTTTTCCATTGATCATTAATCAATTCTTAAAACCAATCAATCAGAGATTTTGTTTAAGCAAATTAAGACAGTAAGAAAAACAGTACATTGTTTTTAAAAATGGTAAACTAAGTTAGACGTCAAAAATCTGTTTTTTTGTCAAAACAACTTACTTTGCAACCGCAAGATTTTGAAAAGGTGTATAAAAAATATTTAATTTGTGAGAAATAACTTAAAGATTTTCTTAAGAGTCTTGAAAAAGAATATATATTTTAATGCAATTTTTTTAATTATAGAAGAGTAGCAACACTTTATTAATTTTTCCCAAAGTGCATTTATATTCGAGAATAATACTTTTAAATTATTTTAATATAGTTTTATGATAATTGAGAAAAGCATATGCATAATTTTCACTCACAATATTATCAGTGACAGTTTTGAAGATTTTTACCATTTTTTTTTGGAATTATCAAATATTAATTGTAATACTTTTTTTTATTTAATTTAAACCTTGACCTACCACAATTTCTACGTAGCCTTATTGACAATTAAGCTAGCCTTAGTTAAAATAAATTTTATATAATATTTAATTTTTTCATTAATTAATATTTTTTTTACTTTTTAATAAAAATACAAATGTCACATGATTAACACACGTACGCTAATTAGCCTACACTACTTATCATCATATACAAACATATGCATACATAAATATTATACATATTGGTCTATTTAACTGTAAGTGTATATTATAAATACATAAATATATATATACATATATATATGCCTGTATATATTTTATATCATTTATATGTGGATGAAATTATAGTTCAACAACATTGAGCTGCATTCAGCCATAAACGAAAATTTTGTCAATTCGTTTACAAAAACAAAATTAATACGAAAATTATATGTCATTAAGTTTAATTAAATATGAAAAATGTGTCAACTTCTACCTACGACATATTAAATAAATATGAATTTTATGAAAAAATTTATATAAGAAATTTTGCAAAAAGAAAGGTGGAATAACAATTACAGTTTTATTTGTAAGATATTAAAACCCCTGAATCAATTTCGAAAATTTAAAAATTTCTACATGGATTTAATATAAAATCAGAAATAAAAGATTTTATTTGTATTTTTTCAAATTGTAATTAATTTAAAAAATAAAAATATAAAATTTAAATAAACAAAATTTTTAAATTACTTCAGAAAATTCTTTCAACTGTGTACACGTACATACAATAGTAACTTTCACCAGATTTTTTCTTATTTTCGTAAACAATAAGAGCAACTTGTTTTTGTATTCGCCAATCCACGCATTTTCACGTTTCTGCTGCACCTTATTTACAACCGTCACAAAGTTTATTGTTTGTTGTTACACTTGCTCTACATACAATGGGATGTTTTGCAAGGTGACTCATACGCCTCGGTATCCTATAAGCACTAATATTGTATTGTGTATATACACGTATAATATAATATACGTAAGTACTCTCATTTGATTTGTTTGTTTATTTGTTTTAGTGTGCGTGGAAAATTTTCAAAACAAGAAGCTACGCAATGCACATGTCAGCGGGTAAGCATATATATATACGAATATATAAATTTATATACTTGAAAAAATAACGAAAACTGTAATATGTAATAATGGGCAAAAATAAGCGGATACTTATATATGTATTTATGTATATAACGAGCGTAAAGACAGACCGATGAATCGTAATACAATAATATTAAAAATCTTTGTTTGTATTTATGTGTAAATATGTAAGTGAATGACTGCAAATGTAGCTGGCATGCGATAAGCTTCGGTTTTTTTCTTCTTTCCTTTTCTAAATTCAAGCAAATAGCATTATAAATAACAAAATTAACATTGTAATTACTACTTTATATACATATATGTCGTTTTTAAGGGATTTTACAATTTATTTAAGTACAAATTTAATTAAAGCGTCATCAACGCATAAACATATAAATTGAAGTAAAAATTGTTAAATCATGCGGAGATCATTAACTTGTTAATATGTTTGTGGTAAGTATTAAAAATTGTTGTATATAAGTATAAGTAGTATGTTTTTATCAGTTTTTTGTTTATTAAAAATTTTTTTGTTTACTTTTTTGGGTGACTAGTTGAAAGATTTATGCAATTTATTTAAGTTTGTATGTGTGTAAATAAATGAAAATCGATTTGACCTTCACCTAAACTAAAACTTATTATCAAAATAACTATTCAGCACTTAATAATTGATGACTTTTAATATTTGATATTCACTACAGCAACTAGTTTAGTATTAAAAATAAAAAGTGTTCGAAAAATGTAACAAAATTTTGTGAATTTACTATGAAATATTTATTACTATATAAAACAGACATTTATAATTGTATTAATTGGAAAATAATTTTTTTTTATATTTTTCCTCTATTACTATGTATATATTAATTTCGCCGATAATATTCTTGGCGATATTTTTCTACTCCTAAATATATTATTTTCACATAGTTCCAACACCCATGATTGCAAGGCAATGAAAATTTTGAAATCATTATAAATTTTGCATTGTAATCATTATTTATTTTAAGTAAGTAATCGCACAAGGTGAACAACCACAAAAATGTCGAATTTTTGATTTAAATTGCAAAATTTGATTGAATTTCGCATGCGATAACTGTGTGTACTAACTGCATTTACTGTACGTTGACTTCAAATTCGAATGAAATTTTATTGGTAATAAAATGTATTGAAGGGCGATGCAGATAGAAAACAACTTGCATAAAAAATTGATTATATTTATATGTAAAAAATTATGAAAACACTTTCACATAATACATAGGAAAACGTAAAGCATTTAATAATTGTTAATTAATAAAAAAAAATTGTTGGAAAAACATCAATACACAAAAAACCACAAATTCGACGAGTAGTTCGGCCGAAAATCGGTTAAGCGGTTACAAAGCGCCAATTATGTATGGTATATATATACACATACATGTGTATATATAATAAAAAACAAATAAAGAAATCATATGAATTAAGAGTAAATTATGCTCTAAATCAACAGCTACGCACACGTGCCATTTGAGTTTGTAATCCATTTCAGTAGAAACATAAATATTTCTAAGTAACAAAAATTTCTAGTCTAGGTAATTTGATAAATACTTGTAAACACATTTGAGTAGCGCATTCAACGGTAAAATTTCGCAATATACCGTTGCAGGAACATACTATGTCTGTGACTTAGGTTGTTGGCTTTTATTTATTTTTAAAATTTGCTTGTATTTGACGGCATACTTTTGGCCCATAGCCAATTGATTACTTTAAGGAATTCGTATGCTTATTGACATCAGTCATTGCGGTTGGATGGTGGTGGCGGTGATGGTGACCAGACAAACAATGCCACCAACATACATGTTTTTGGTCGGCATTGACGTAAAATTGTAAAATAAATTTTAATATTAATGACATCTTTATATTTTTATATTAATATCATTACTTTTTATTAATTTTATAATATATTATTTTTGGAAAAATAATTGTTTAATTATAAAAATTTTCTTTAAAAAATATTCTCTGTTACATGAGCAAGTTAAAAAAGGTTTCCTAGAAATATACCATTTAAATTTTATTTTTTCGCATCATAAGTTATGAATTTTTAAACTGTGCTCTCTTAAATTTCAAAAAAATCGAAAGCAAGGTCAGCGATTTATTAAGTGAAAATATTTATGCAAACAAAATATTGCCACGGTCACCCCGGGGCACATTCCCTTGAATTTAATTTAAAATTGTGTTTGGAATATATCATGTTATGCTTGTTTTTTTCTTTCAAATATTTATTTCAGGACTTAGCTAATTGAAAACACTTTTGGGGCTTAGCCCAAATCATAACATAAAAGAGTAAATACTGAAACTCTTTTCACACTATCATATTCTCTCTGAACCAATCTGTGTTTTTAAGAAACTTATTTAATTCGAACAGTCCTTTAAATACAACTTCCGAGATCTCAACAACAAAACGAGGATCGCAGCTCCGATTTTTTTTATACAAAGTCTTGCGTAGAAGATGTTATAGGTATGGTCTCTTCTTTTCTTACTTTCTGACAGTAATAGTTGTATGGTTTTCCTGATATACTGGCAGGTCTGCCTACAAAGCAGTGATCTGTTAGTACTTCTAATAGAAAAACTCCGCACTCCGCAGTGATCTGAAAGACAAGATGTGTTTTTGGTATCTGAATTTGGCGAAATGACACAAGCTCCCACTCAATTATTGAACCAATCCGATTATAATCTGACATGAAATAAAGCCTTCTCTTAAAAAAAACCATCAGCCGTTTGGAGGTGACTTAGTATACCATGCATAGGTCTCTCCAATTGTTGGAAAAACTGCAAGACACAAAACCACAAATTGGAGAAATCGCTCGAAAATCGCTACAGTGCTTACAAAGAGCCAATAATAAATATATTAAAATGTATAATTTTTTTTTGCATTTTATGAACTGATAACTTATTGTCTTTTCAGTTAAAAAAATTTTATTTAAAGATTTATATATTAATTTCATATTTTGATTAATTTATTAGTATTTATTTTTTATTATTTTACTAATTTTCCACAAAATGCTTCCTAATAAATTTTACTTACTATATTTTTATTTTTTTGTTTTAATTTTTACTAATCCCACTTGACATACCCTTTCCAATTAAATTAAATTTCGTTAAATATTTTTACATTTCCCGAAAAAAATGTTTAAAAATAGCATTAGCACAGCATTTCACAGAAATTTACAATAAATAAACTTTCAGTCCTTTTCAACTCAAAGCATATCAATACTAAAAAGGTTTTCACAATTGCATGCAAGAAAACAACATACTCGTATTTAATTAAATGACTAGCATTGTCTTCCTTTGTACGTACAATAATTTTTTTGTGGGTTCAATTGACGCTCTGCCTATATACACGTATATACGTATGCACTTTTTTGCTCATAAGCAATAGGGGAAAAAACAATCAACATCTGATTTTCAGGTATTTCATTGATATTGAAAATAAATAGTTACACGATATTTGTGCAGAAAAAAGAAGCAAAAAGAAAATAAAAAGTTATAAACTATTTTTCTAACAGCATATTGTTGACAGTTTATTTAAAGAGTAAAATGAGTAAACAAAACAAAAACGCTGTTTATGTTGCACAAATACGTATTTTGCTATTGCAAAACGATTTTAGCGTACTCCCAAGTGATCGCATTGCAAAATATCATATACATATGTTATAGTAATTTTTTTAAATTTATTTGTCGTTTTTTTTTTTAATAAAGTATATAGTGAGCAAAATAGCGTGAATAAAAGCGTTAAAAAAGAAATTATCAAAAAAAAAAATTATTGCTATATAGAATATGGACAAATAATACAACAGAATGCAAATTCAGATAGCTAACAAAGCGAAAATAACATATATGCATTTACAATTATACTACATATAAAGAACAATTAGAGAAAGCAAAAAAGTGCCGTAAAATTAGCGGCAATAACAAGCGCACAAATAGAGAAACGAATAAATTATTAAAGAGAAACAATTAATAAAAATATACAAAAACAAAAAACATTAGAATAGAATCTGCAAGAAATGCGATTGCATTGATGAAATCGGAAGTAAATACCAGTAGGCCAACATGTCACTAGACCTGTGCACTTACATATATGAACTAACATACTGACGAACAAAAACAAACGAAATACATAGTTGTAGTTGCTGATAGCACGGTGTGGGGAGTAAATGATCGCGATTACGCGCTCGTTCTGAAGTGCAAATGAACCCTGCAGGAAAAGTGTGTAATGAGTGGAAGCTGACAACAAAATAAAATAAAAAATAAAAATAATAAGAAAAAAAATAATATAAAATAAAATAAAATAAAATAAAAAAAAAATTTAATAGAATAAAATAAAAAAAAATAAAATAAAATAAAATAAAACAAAATAAAAAAACTAAAATAAAATAAAAAAAAAAATATAAAAAAATAAAATAAAACAAAATAAAATAAAGTAAAATAAAATAAAATAATATAAAATAAAATAAAATAAAATAAAACAAAATAAAATAAAATAAAATAAAATAAAATAAAATAAAATAAAATAAAATAAAATAAAATAAAATAAAATAAAATAAAATAAAATAAAATAAAATAAAATAAAATAAAATAAAATAAAATAAAATAAAATAAAATAAAATAAAATAAAATAAAATAAAATAAAATAAAATAAAATAAAATAAAATAAAATAAAATAAAATAAAATAAAATAAAATAAAATAAAATAAGATAAAACAAAATAAAATGAAACAAAATAAAACAAACTTAAATAAAATAGAATAAAATAAAATAAAGCAAAATAAAATAAAATTATATATAATAAAATAAAGTAAAATAAAATAAATAAAATAAAATAAAATAAAATGAAATAAATAAAATAAAATAAAATTAATTAAAACAAAATAAAATAAAACAAAACAAAATAAAATATAATAAGAAATAATAAAATATAAAATACTATAGTAAACTTATTTTAAAATATAGCTCAATATAGTTCAATTATGGCCCGTTGGTACCCTTTGGGAATGAAATATTGTTATTTTCTTTTAGAAACATTCTACACTTTGCTCCTACTTGGCCTTTATATACAAATATTTATGCGTTTTTTTGTTTTTGTAGGAAACACAGACTGCCGGGCAGACATATTTACAGATAAACGAGCAGACAAGGTTGGTAGAGTGCCAGCAAATATATGTATGTATACATTAACACTAGTGAAAAGAAGAACAGCAAAACATTTGTTTCATTATATACAGTTTGTATGCATGTATGTAGGTATACATATATTACTAAATAAATTTATTGCACTATATTATGTATTTGCAAGTTGCCTGTCTAACTGCTTTTATTTGGGGAAATGAATTTCATTTAAGTTTTTATAAATTTTATTCAATTTTATTTTCTAACTTGCATCTATTTTCATCTGTTGATGTTGTGCTCGATGCATTATTGGTATTTTGTTTTGACTGCATTCTTTCATTAGAATTTTGTACCTATAATTTTATATATATGTACAGTGAAACTTTTGTGGCTCAGTGACTTGATGATTTGCTGCTGGCTATTTCTTATGCAAATGTCAATGCCAAGGCTAGTAGTGGCGGTAAATTTATATAGAAGGGGATTGAGGCGACAAATTGTGTGGGTTAATTAGAAAATGGGCATCAATGTATGCGAGTGTGTACGTTTATAATATTAGGTAAAGTAAAAAGTTCGTTCGGTTTTTTTTTTATGCAAATGGTTCCAAACGGTTTTCTGGCTTATCTTTAGCTCTTCAGCAATTAAATAAGTGCTCATGTGACGGTCTGTTTCCACTATTTCCATGATTTTATTGCAACTTTCGACGACAGGCCTCCCGACGCGTGGTGCAACTTTGACATCGAAATTAAAGGAACGGAACCTAGCAAACCACTTTTGTGCTACATGTTCGTTTACAGTATCGGGCCCATAAACTAAATTAATTTTTTCAGCCGCTTTGGCTGCTTTTTCGCATTGATAGAAGAAAAATTGTAAAATATAGCGAATTTTCTCTCTGTTCTCTCTCTCTCTTAGATAAAATTCGAGCGACTTTACCTAATATATACATAACTGTTTAGCATTGAGCTAATTTTTTATAGTTTTAACAACAATAAGCTCATTATTTTTGAATTGTTGTCTCAAAAATAAATTAATAAATCAAGTTTCGAAATAATTTAAATTTAAAATTTGGAGCACTGGGCACCCTTAGGGCTTAAAGGCTGATTTATAATATTTTATTAACTTCTTTGAAGGTATAAAATAAGAAATGAAAGAAATATTTATGACAAAAAGTCGAAATTAATTTCGTCAGCATACAAAGCAGTATCATTAGCACTAATGACGTGCACAAAAAATTAGAACATATCAAAATGGAGATCTAACGACGCGGATATTAAGTTATTTACGTGTGTTTGTATGTATACTTCACTCAAATGAACACTAGAGCATCATATTGAAATAACATCTTAACAAGCGCAACTGCCATTTTGATAAAAACTTAAGAAAATATGCAAGTATTCATATAAATTTATGAGTGTAGATACGCCAAGTGGTATAGGAGGCACGATTTTAAGAAAAACAAACAAAATTAAAAATTACATCAACCACTAACAATGCAAAAACCAGTGAAATAACGAGCAAAAAAAATATTTGGTGAAAAAAGCACTCATATGCCTATGTAACACGCAAATTTCGCCCTAAGGCTATATAATCACGCACGAAAACAAAGAGAAATTGGAAAAAATAAAAAACGAGGCAAATATAATGCAAAATCACATAGCCTGAGGCAAATATTAAGTTAAATATGTAAAACTGTATGTACATACAAGTATATTATGTACGCATGTACATGTGTTAATTTAGGAAAATCAATCATTTCGCCTGCCTCTCAATTAAGCATAATTATTTTACTATGCTTAAACCACAAAAGCCAAAGCAAGAAAAAAGAAGAAAATATTAATAATAAAATAAAAATACGAAATTTCAATTTTTTGCACAAAGACCGCTGCTGACCAGCACAGCGTAAAAAAAACTCAGCTTATATACCCAGATTTACACATAGTTATGTGTGTACGTATGTTTAAGCAAAATCATATTTAATCATTATTTATATAAAATATCATTAATTTTTGCAATTTTTTCACTTAATTTACCTACATACGAGTACATAACAACTATTATAAAAAAAGAAACAAATTATTATTTATATATATATTATGTACATACTCGTATGTATGTATGTATGTAAGCAAAGTTATAAAAACTGAGTAGGAACCACCTGCAGTTGGTCATCCTATACGTATACGTAATTATTATTACTAATACTTGTGTTTATTTTATTTGCGCCGCTTGTTTGTTTTACTTTACATTTTTGCGTACTTTTATTACAATTTCGTAGCTTTGGTTGTGAGCTGGCGTCACCTAAAAATAAGTTTTATAATTATTGATAGTTGGAGCACATGTAAGCAGCCGAATAATGAGGGAATTTTTTGCTCTGTTTTTTTTAGAAGTTCAATGTATCTTTATTGTCTGACTTTGGATTTTTCATAGGAGATTTGAAAAAATAAAATCAACTCTTTTTCAATTAACCTTTTTTACTGAATTTTAAAATTTTTCATAAATAATTGAGTAGCGATTCTAAAGGGAGGCTTATTTAGTATATCTCACATACACAAGTCAATAATTCAATTATTAACCAACTTTAGTTAAATCTGAGCTTGAGATCGTGTATTCAGAAGAGTCTAAACCATTATTTTTTAACACAGACCTTTCGACGTCAACGTAAGTCCATATTTCAATTGAAGAAGTCTGTGAGCTATTAAATCGAGAACTATCAATTCTACAAATTCTCCTCTCTCTACTTAAATAATATTTCAACAGAATAATATTTCAAGAAACAGTAACTTAAAAAGAACTGTTTTCAAGAAAGTATGCATAATTTCTGTCTATTAAGGGAAGCGCATCAAACCAATCCTGGTTTCCTCACATTCCTCTATATTTTTGTTCACTTCATATTGTCTTTTTATGGCTTTACACACTGCCATTCGGAAGGTCAGGGTTCGAGTCCTGGTCCGACCAACATCTAAAAATTATAGAAATTTAATTTAAGTAAAAAATTAAGTACATTTTTCTAATCGCGGTCGCCCGTCGGCTAAGAATATCAAGCACTGTGTGTTAGAAAAACATTGATGTGAATACCACAAATTATAGGTGGAGCTTTAGCGGTTACAAAACGCCAATTATATACATATATCACATTGCAATAAACTACTACCATAATACTAGCCAACCACCGGCTTGAAGATATAGTTAAATCATTTGGGTGGATTCCCAGTCTGCTGCGATATACCTATTGTGCCACATTTTAAGACAGTATATCAGAATTGAATAATTTCACTCAGTATCCTTGTAGGTATAATGACAGTGCATCTGCCCTCGGGATATCATCTTCAAAAACTAGTTAAGTTTGAACCAGTTGACTGCAGTGCATGCACAGAAGAGGATGAAACCCTAAAACACCATCTTCGTGAGTACCTGACCTTCAGCCGATTGAGGTATCATATCGTTCACAATGCCCCAAGCTACAGTCTAACAGGAGTTGGCAAGCATGTATGGAAGAAAAAAAGAAAATTAATCAAATCGCCTAAATTGTTCGACAACAAACTCTACAAAAAGAAGTAAGGTGCAGTCTATGAAATATGGAGATTTGGCTGAACAGTTAATGTCACCCCTCTTTTTGACATCACATATTCAGGAAATTTTCGTTGCAGCAACGGAATAGTTTGATATCGGTAGAGTTTCACATGGTGAGCCGTCTTGTTGAAATATAATTTTTATTCCCAAAATGTGACAATTTTGCTTATAACACCACCAGATACTAGTATTGCATGGGCATCGTCGGCAATCAAATTTTTTTTCCACAAATCAGGTTTATTATTAGCCATTGCAGCGACTATTTCATCGTATTCCAAGCAAAGTGAATCAATCGGTGGGCAATTTTCTTTGTGTTAATTCCACTTTATAATGCGAGTGACTGACAGCAGCCAGTAAATATCTGGACAAGTACTAGAAGGTCTTTAAATATTTTCGATCGAATAATGAAAGAGCACTGAAAAGTATAAAAATGGGATAGAATATTAACAGCGCTGTCCTGGAAATTTTTCTGTGGATTCCCTTATTAACAAAAATCCGCATTTCGATTCAGAATAAGTGGTTAAGAATATAATAAGCAGTTTGCGTAATGTATAAATTATATTATGCATGAGTAACTACATAATCTGAATAATACTACAAAAGAAATTCATAAGACGAGTTATTCATACCTTTTAGTAATTTGCTAGATTACTGGGAACGTGAAAATATGATTCTAACCCCAATTGAAACTTTATTAAATATCTTCATCTAACAAAATATTTCACAATATATTTTAAATTTTTCTTTTGTTTTTAATGTAATTTACACTACTCACTGAGGCTAGAGAAAATAATTATTAGTTGCGGTACAATGTGACTATTATAATATTGATTCTAAGAAAACTTTAAGCATAGAAACTTCTAATGAAGTATTTATAGGAGAAATTAATAATTGACGACTATACACAAAGAAAAAAAATGTTTTCGAATGTTTTTTTCAATGCTTTTGCCGATATATCGGCACTAAAAGGCTAAAGTATACCTAAAGCGGCCGCGGTAGCCGAGTGGTTAGCATTGAGTTTTTTTCAATTCCTAAAATCAGAATTTTTATATGAGTGTAGAAACCGCTAAAAATATGTTTTTTTTTGTTCATCGGTGTAATTAACATTATAGTAATAAAATAATAATCCTAGTAAGTAGAATTTAGTTTTAATTTATTATGGGAGCTAAAGATTTTTATTTAATTATTTGCACATAAAAAATATATATACCATAAATATACAAATAAAGCCTCTGCGCTAAGCTTAACGCTTATCACTTCTAATTTACCTAAGGCATTAGACGCCACTAAATCATTATTTTTGAAGAAAAATCCCTAAAGCCTAGAACATTATATAAACGTAGAATTAATGCAAAAGCGTACACGTGCATTTATTTTGCAAATATTTTGTATGTATGTTTATATATAATAAGTATAAAACATACATATGTATGTATGTATATTAATTTTTCTACAACCTTCTCTGCGTACGCTGTCTTTTGGCAAAAGATGTCAAACCAGCAACAACAAACCATCCAATATCATCGCACTCGTACAAAACGACTAGTTAACAACATTCAACGCTACAGACAATGAAAGCGAAACCTTATGCAAATATTTGCATGAAAATATCTGTTTTTGTGCTAAATTTAATATTTATAACTAAACAAGCCGCTCGCTCGCATGCTCGTTTAAGTACGAGTCAAAAACACGTAAAAGCAGCTAAAAATAAATAAATAGGAAAAAAGGCGTGTTAAGTACGAATATTTATGTGCATGCATACATGCATACATACATGTGTACATGTGTATGTATATGTATGTATATACGAATATTTTACTACCATATATGTTATGAGTCTGACAGGTAAAATATGTATGTGCACGAAAGAAAAAGGAATGGGGAGTCAGTAAAGTAAGTGACAGTGATTTGAGAAGAAATACATGCATACATACATATTATATATCAGCATGCAAAAGTTGTACACATACTATGCACATATGAATACATGTAGCTACATCGGGAGGGAGCAAGCATTGAAGATAACAAAACAAGTATAATTACGGTACAAAAAAGCGAGCAAAAAATGCTAATAAAAAAAATTTAAAAACAAAATTACAAAAAAAATATTAAAGAAATAGAGCAAAAAAATGAAATGTATGCGGAATGATTAACCACATTTTGCTTAGAAAGTCACGTGTGGCACAAAACAAAACGACGTCTTTACAAACTAAAATAATTAATATGATTGTATGATAGTATGTAAATACTTTTATGTAAAAGTAATCTGCTTACTACTCATTTGTATGCAAGTTAAAAAAATATAATAATTTTTTATGTAAAATTAATAGCCGTTTATAATGACACTGTTAAGCTTTAAATTTAAGGTAACAAATTAAAGTATTAGAAAAGTATATTTATATATTTAAACAAAAAAGTAAAATGATGTACATACATTGAAATATTCGAAATTTTTTTATATGGATCTAATTTATTTGCTGCTGATTTAACAATTTTTTTAAATTAATTATAATTTAAACTCAAATTGAGCTTTAAATTAAAAAATAATTGCATTAAATAATAGTAAATAATTTAAATTGATAATAAAAATATTTTTAATGTAATACTCGTATATAATTTAATGTAATATATAATTTTCACATTTGAAAAATTCCATTTTTTTTGTACTCAGAAGCACAATTTTTAAATTTAGAATTTTTCGCCAAAAACACATTTTAATCGTTTTTATAAAAGTAAATACCTTATAAAAAAGGTTTTAAATTTTTTTTCTTAGTTTTGATTTTTGATGTGGTTCGTAGTATTCAGTGAGCTCAGTTGTTTTTTAGATAAATTTTATAATAATTTTTTTTTATTGAGTTTAACCATCAAAATTAGTTTCGAGTTTCCAGTATATATAAGATGGTAGCATTTTCAATGAATAAACCAATCACCGAAAAGAAGTAGTTTTGAAAAACATTTCCTTAGCAATTTTTAATATTGAACTCATTAATGATTTTCTTTCACCCATATACTATATACTATATACTATATAGGTACTTAAATCAGAAGAATACATTAAATGCATGCTAATTTAACCATTCCCGAAAAAATATAGAATTTATTAAAATAAAAAATTTTGCAAATATACCAATGGATTTAAAGAATTCAAATAAAATAGCTTTGAAAGCAAATTCTCCTTTAACACATTTGCTGGCTTTATGTTCATTTCAATACTAAACTCAGTATAGATGTCTCTTAAGCTTTATATGTGTTAAAATAAAAGAAAACTACAATTTAACCTGCATTAAATACATTTTTGAGAAAAACTAAGACACAAAAATGTTTTATCTTGCAATGAGATGATTAAAATACGCTGAAAATATACACTCAACAATTGATTTTAAGATAAATCTGCAGTAGAGTTTTAAGGAAATTTTAAAATGAAAATTTAAAATTTTTATAGATTATCTAAACCAAAATTAATTTTTGTTTATATTGACTTAAAAAATCATATATTTGAAAATTAAAATAAAACTTACCCGCAAGAGCACGTTGTTGAAATACAAACAGCTTTTTGTTTGTTGTTTAGATGCAGCAAATGCGTACAAAGCAGCCGCAGTAGGAAAAAAACGCGATAACTAAGCGTTCAACACTCTTCTCTCCGTTATTCCGTTATTTTGTTTTGTTTCAATTACTTAACGTGTTCTATTTATTATTATTATTATTTTTTGTTTGTTTTTGGTATTTTCTCCGAGCAACGGTAAGTGTTTTGTTTACAAAGTTCTGGAAAGTGTGGTTTAAAAATTAATAAAAGTAGTAATTAAGTAAATATACATACATGTATATATATCTGTAAGTGCATTTAAATAAGCTGCGAGGTTTACAGTTCTACACACGAAAGCGAATTGAGAAAAATGTGTCAACACAAGTTTTAGAATTTTTGTTTAATACAAATTTTTAATATGTTTTTAAATATCATTAATTGTTTCAAATTTTTAAAAGTGATTGCAATTTTTTTGTTTAAATATGTTTATGAAGTTTTTTAGTTCCTCCACACAAGCAAACAATTTTAATTATTTTTTACGCGTATGTTTCTTATTTTTCCGTACGCCAAATTTTTTCAATTTGCTCTTTTTTAAATAGTTTCGAAAAATTGAAGGGGGCGAATAATTTACATTTCCGTTATACGTTTTAATGCACACCAAAATCGAGGGAAACAAGTTTCTAGTGGAAAATTGTACGCGTTTTTCCTGCTGTGATTTACAACCGAAATTCGTTGAACGGAATGTCTTATTGGCACCAAAAGCGAGCTTAGTTGTCCGTGTAATCGTCGTCGTCGTCGTTGTTGTCGCCGTTACTAAAGCTTAAGGCGAGCTAAAGCGACAAAAAATTTTGATTTTTTTTTAGTTTTTCTTGCGTTTTATTAACAGCAGCAGTTGTTTTACTTTTATTTATTAATTTTTTGTTATGAAAAAATTTAGCACAAACTGCTTTTTAATATTCAAAACACTGTTGTAAATTTATTTTTAGACTTTATAATATTTTTTTTCTTTCAAAATTGAAGAAACTTTTAATTTTTTCTTTAATATCTCTCAGCAGTAATATTGTTGTATAATTATTTTATTTATTTTTTTTTTTAATAAATATTTTACAAAAGTACTGCACAACCGTATATACGTTTTATGGGAACTAAGCACGACCAACTCGAAAACACACCAAAACGGTATTGAAACCTCAGATACGTTTTAACTTCGCAGATAGTTTTGCGGTAATAAAACGGCTAACTAACTGCTGCTGCTACTACGCAGGTGGCTGCTGCTGTCTCAGCCGTCTCAGCTGTCGCTGTATCGCTGCTGCTTATGCTGCTGGGCGTTCGTCACCACCTCGCTGGGCGAGCGGTTGGCGGGCGACATTCGTGTGCTTTTTTTTTTTTGGTGTTGCAGAGAGATCACTCAATGCAGCTGCGTCGGCGATAGCTGCGATTGCAGAGACAGAGATCGTTGCCGTTGCCGTTGCCGATGCCGATGCCGATGATGATGTTCCGCATACACGACGAACACCTTAAGCCCGATGACAATCAGCATTAAGCAGTTGGGTATGCAAAGTCATCGTCAACACAACAACAAAAACGACGACGACCACGACGAAAAGACAACGAAACAGCGGAACCGCGAAATCAAATTAAATTGGCTAAGGCGCGACTGATGGACATTGACGGATATTGTGATAGCATGATAACAAAAACAAAAACAAACAAAAAAACAACAAAAACATAACACTAATCATATTCAAGACGAGAAGTTCACTTCATTGTCACTTTAGTTCACTTTATGTATATTTAATGAAATTTAACTCATAATCCACTACACCCGCTCATTTGAAACACTTAGCTTTGACGCGATCACCCAGATGATAAAACTCAACAACAAAAACAACATCAACGCGAGGTGGTTCATGTGTGCGTACGAATATTTGTTTGTCTGTCGTTGCGTACACTTCGGTTTTTCGCTAATTTAAGTGTTGAGTAGAGCTGAGCTGAACTAGCGCTGAGCTGTGCTGAGTTGGGTTGTAGTGGATTACTTTGGGCTACTGTGGTGGTGTGGGCGGCTGTGACAATTTACACTTTTGGGCAAAGGAATTTCAAATGATTTTAACTTAATTTATTTTTACAAAATTTTCTTGTTTTTTGTCTTTTTTTTTGTATCCATTTTTTGAATTTAAATTATTTTATTCCATTTACATATTGAAGTCACACACATTCTATTGCTATTGTTTCAGTTATGCCTTTTCTCCACACTTTAATTTTTTCCTATCATATAGACGTACTTTTTTCAAATTACCGTTTATTGCCACTACAAAACGAGTACAAATTGACTGCGACTGAGAACGCTCAGTTATGGAATGATGTTGGCTCAAAACCGGACACGACGTTATATTTAAGTACTCCGCTCCGATCAAGTCAACGAGCGGGCAATACTCACTTCGGCTATTTAACTTCTCGTTCGAGAAATTACAGTAAAGCCATATAACACAGCAGCAACAAAAACAACATACAATTTTACACCTAAAACACGACTCCACTATACGAGACGGCGACCGAAAGCAACGCTAAAAGCAACAATCAGCGCTCGTTGTTGGTTAACAATAATGGCGGTAGCAGTTCGTCAGCTGGATCCTGTTCGCCAATACCACAGGTAATTGTTGCCAACTACAACAATAAAGCTGCTACGCCGCCGCGTCGCGCTGCGCTGCACGTGATGCGTTGGTGTTACGCTGTATTATTGCTGCTACGCTGCTTGTGGGGGAGCGCGCTGCTTCAAGGGCGCTTAAGGTGTTAATAAAGCAAGAGCAGTGGCGGAGCAGCAGCAGCAGCAGCCGAGCAGTGAAAGAGCGCACAACTAATAAAGAGTACGCGGTTTGTTGAAGAGAGTACAATTTTGTTGGAGCTGAGCTTTTATTCAACTCTGACTTAACTATTGCATCCGAATCGTGGGTTCTTCATGGTTTTGGCGCTCAATTTTAAAACGGTGCACGCCTTTTAACCAATCATAGCCGCATCTTTAATTTGGCGTATGTATGTTTATATGTGGAGTAAGAAAAAACATGAAGGAAATGTATATATACTACGCAAAAACTCTTGAAAAGAAAGTTCAAGAGTGAGAGTAAAGGTTTTCAATTAAATTCAATTTAATTAAATCAGTTAAAAGAAATTGTAATAAAAAATAAATTTTTAGTTTTTTTTTAATATTTTCTAAGAATAACAAAAAAGAAGCGATGTCTGACCATATTAAAAAAATTATATTTTTTTTAGGAATACCTGACAAATTGGTTGGAGGAGGCTGTATGATAATGTTTTCTGATTTCGGTGATTTTCGGTGTCAAGAGATAACTATGATATGGTGGTCCGATCCAGCTGGTTCTGCTAAATAATCGTTTGAATGTTGAAGTATATCAGTGTACGTCTAGCAATGCGTAGAAAACTTTTAAATTTGATGTTAGGTAAGAGCATCAATATATTAAGGACCAAGTAGATCCATTATTATATTATATCACTCAGCCCTTTTAATTATATGAATTGGTCTTATATGGTCTTAGACAAACCATCGAGGAAATGAGCTCCTAGACATCTGAACCTAGCATTACCCAATGCAAGGCTGCCGCATAAAAGATGAGAGACTGTCCTTTCTTCCATATCATTCTTGTAGCTTTTGTAACATCTCCAAAAACGAAATTCCAGCCTTGCTAGCAAGCAATGACCTGTTAAGGCTCTTTAAAGATGCCCTCTCGATTGAAGAAGTACATTTCGCTCGACTTCTTCCGATTCCTTTCAGATTAAGTTTTTCTAGATGTGGTGTAAGTAACAATGTAAATCCATTTTTATTCTGCCCTTAATTATATTACTGAGTAGCAGCTTGCATGCAGTAAAAAGCAATGCGTTATTTGTCGGGAAGAATATATGTACTTGGTTATGCCGACTTGGAAAGTTTAGCTGCTTTACAGCTTCCTTCTATGTTCCGATTACCAGTGGGAAATAAACTGTTGAGATCAGCGCTGTCTGATTAAAGATATACTTACTCGTGTGTTTTACTCTAATGTAATCTGCTGCCTCCATAGTGGTTGCAAACTCAGCTTGAAATACTCTGCAATGATAAAGTAGTTTGAAAGAGGAGCTCAAAAGATGGGTTTCTTGTAAACACCGCCACTGACTCTTCCAACGAATTTTAATCCATCTGCATATATCTCAAAACTGTTGACTAGAGTGTCGAAGTTATTGCTTTATTCTCCCCTTTTAGGGATTCGAGTTATATAATTGTGTTGCCAGATATTAAATTGTACCTTTAACGGATTTTCGAGTACTCAAATCGTTGATTATTCTACTGAACTAGCTATCTTAAACGCGGCGCGTCTAGGGATGTAGTCAGATAACCCATTAGTATTGGTGGTAAGATGGCACCATTTATACTAATCATCGCTGATCTCTCAACCAAAAACAAATTAATGTCTCACATACACGACTCAAGTTTTACTGACTTATGTTTTTCTGTATTAATAGAAGGTTAGGTTAGGTTAAGCTGACCAGTGGGTCTGACATAGACGAAATACATCCGTAGTGCTGTTACATTTCTATTCCGTCTCTAGTGTGAAGAACATTGCTGTTCTTTTCGCAAACTTAATGGAAAGTCTCCACAGGGCTGAACAGAGCACTGATGAAAGGCTGCTTTCGCCTCGAGGTTATGAAAAATTATTTCTTTTGGATTTAGTAGTCTGCTACTAATATGGCTACAGCTTTTTCACAGGTTTCATATAACCTCTGGAAAAAAGTTTTTATTGCTTAAACTATAGCTCTGATAGTGTGGATTCCGGAGGTTCCAAGGTGTAACACAAATATTATGGAAGGAGGTTTTATCTTTCCTCAAAAAGGATTCGGTGATCTATCCGTAAATACGCTTAAGTCATATGGAATCCACAACTCAAGTATCACTATGTAGTCTATCCAGAATCAATTTCATTTATTTGGGTTAGGAATCATTACTGGGATCGGTGTAAAAATGTTCTCTTTTATCTGCAAACCAAGTGATTTTAAATGTATCGCCGCCTAAATACCATTAATAAGTAAGTCGTTGTTTTCTCCACCTACACTAACTTTCAGTTTTGGGGTCAGAACATTTCAACTGTAGCTGTTTTTCGATCACCGTTTTATTGAACCTTTGGTTATTCACCAGATACATTCTCAGACGGTTGGGAAAGAGTTGGTTAACAAAAGAGATGGCTTTTTGTTTCATAACAGAAACACCGAGAGAGGTTGATATTCCGGAATAATTCATCTTCTTTTCTTTATTGGCGTAGGCACCTCTTACGGTATTATTGCCGAGATAACAATAGCACATCGGTCTTTTCTTCTTTTTGCTGATCAGCTCCACTTAGACATATTGGATTTAAATTATTAATTATTAGTTATATGTGGTTAATTAATTTTAGTAAAGTTAATAGAAAGTGGAGATCTTCCTCGTTATGTGTTTCCACGGCAAAGTACTGATCGCCGTATGACTCGTACACCCTGAAAACATGGCTAAGCCTTGTGCGAGAAGTGGTGTTGAACCCATGTAGATTCGTGGGTCATTTCTAAAAGAGAGGGAGTTTTACTGGAGCCACACCGCCATATCCAATTTCAGTATACAGCAGAATGTAGAATCGTAGACTTAATTGAACTACTAAATTGAAAACAGATCCAATAGAAGCGCGACAGTAGCTTCGAAGGGATTAGTTACACTTAAATTGCTATTGCTGCTTGGCGAAGGCAATTCTACCCATAATCAATTACAATAGAACGCGACATATCAACTTTACTCTGGAACTTAAACCAGTTTTTGGGTGGATTTTGCTTTAAATAGAGCAGTGCGCTCCAGACTGGGTGGTTTGTGTGGGAGTGTCTCATCGATGCAATAAGGTTATAGTCGGACGGTGCAAGGTCTGGAGAGTACGGCGGGTGCGATAATATTTCCCAGTTAAGTGTTTTTAATGTGTTTTTCACCAGTTTAGCGGGATGAGACGGAGCGTTGTCATGTTGCAAGATAACTTTGCCATGTCTTCGGGCCCATTCCGACCGTTTTTCGATCAACGCATGATTCAAATTGATCATTTGTTGTCGGTAGCGATCCATGTTCACCATTTCACCAGGTTTTAACAACTCGTAATACACCACACCACACTGGTCCCACCAAACACAGAGCATTGTCTTACGGCCATAGCGATTTGGCCTTGCAGTCGATGGGTCAGCTTCATCAGGGGAAAGCGATGATTTTTTCCGCTTCGGGTTCTCAAAATAAATCCATTTTTCGTCCTCCGTGACAATTCGATGCAGAAATGGTTTCCTTTCGAATCGTTGAAGCAGCATTTCACAAACGGTTTTTCGATTTTCCATTTGTCTATCGTTCTATCGTTCAGCTGGTGTGGCACCCATTTTCCATACTCCTGGATCTTTCCCATGGCTTTTAAACATTGGAAAATTGCTCCTCGAGTCACATGTAGTGTTTTTGCCAATTTTTGTTGCGATTGGGTTGTAAAACATGCAATTCCTCATCGACGAAACCATGTCTCACATGTTCTCATCACTGTAGCATGTTCACCATAAGTTTCTACCAGCAACCGGTGAGCTTCAGCTGCTTTTTTCTTTTGATGAAATAGGAAAAGCAACGAATACCGCAAATGCGATTTACTTGGAACGAAACTCGACATATTCACTGAGGTAAACAAATATGACGCTATTATTTTGGCGGAATGTGACTTTCGTATTTTTGTAGGTTAATGTCAATAAATAAAAATTACATACATGCCAAATCATAGCAATTTATACATATTGCTAGCGACATCTACTAGTTAAACCGGCAAACTTCAACTAACACCCCTGGTATATGCCTGACACTCTATATTCGAGTGACTAAGGCTTGAAGCAAAATAAAACAAAAATATATATTTAAATATTATTTCTTCCCTTTCTGTATGTTATTTTAATATTTTTTATTTGTAGTGATCATCATAACTTCAGAAAATGTTTGCAACAAAATATTATTCATTTATTTATTTATTTATTTTTTATTTTTTTAGAAAGGGGGAGGGGGGAGCTGAGAAGCAGTGAGTAAATATGCCGATCGCAAGCACAGAAAAATGATGAACTTACTTTCGTTTGAAATCTTAATACGATAAAGAATACTTCCAAAGTAACAGAAGCTCGTTGCTATTATTTTTTTCGCGGAAAGATATGGAGTTTAAAACAGAATTGATAATAATTAATAATCGAAAAAAAAATGCAAAATGTCCCATTACATGTTCTTAATGCTTTCAGAAGTTCTTTGTTTTGTTCTTTGAAATTCTTTGGCCTTGTATTTAAAAGAATTTTGAATTGATAAAATGATATTTGAAAACATTGTTTCTGTTTCTCTCGATATATTTGCATACACATATAGGTGTATGTTTTTTTTTAATAGGAAATATGTATCGGTTATCACAAACAATTTTAATAAAAACGTCAAAGTAGCACGTCAGCGAGCAAAAAAGAGTATATAACTATTTATAAGTGTATTTATACAAACATATGCATATAAGAATTATGCTTTTAATATATGTGAGTAATTATGGAATATACCCACACGTACATATGTATATGTAGACTTGAGCATCCACACTTCCAATTATGAGACAAGCGAGTGCCTGATTGCTTGACAATCGACCAACACTTTTTAACGCTTTTTTAGTTATGACTGATAAATAATTCATAACAATAACAATAAAAGTAGTCAGCTTTCAGTCACTTAGAACTGCAAAGCCTGCCTTATAAGTGCAATGAGACAGAAGGCGAAGAAGACTGAGTACGTCAAGACGTGAGTGTGCATCGCAATGCGTGTGAAATTGTTATTGAACACGTCATGTGCTTAAAGTACAGCATTATCCATTTTTCGTTTAAGAAAATAAGCGTAGACCAAATGCATTTGAAATATTTATTTTCTTGAAATTTCTTTTTTATTATAAAGTTTAAACCTTCGCATTATACTCATACACGTATGTGAAGCACTACATCATTAATTTTCGACCACTTTTTGGTATATATTGGGCGATATCTCAGTTGGTTTTTATGAGCTCAATCGCTAAAGGTTTATACGCATAAACACTGTCGTTCGCCAAATGACATCGTCAAACCGAGAGGTTACGCGGACGGGAAACTCTCCCATAATAAATCCAAATATGCTCGTATTGTGTGGCTTGTGAGCTGTACTTTATATGGATGTAGGTGTAAGTTGAAGTGCAAATTATGCCGTAACAAAGTACCCGCTCTTGCGTACATTGAGAAATAGACACATTCGGGTCTGCATTTGCACTTACAGTAGCTAAATTTGAGGTTAAACGAGCAAAACAATGATGCACAGACCTGAAAATATCTGTAACCAATCCAGTCTCTTTAAATTCATTTAAAATTTTACCAACTGCTTGAGTAGTTGGACCATTATGTGCAACATAATCTCGTTTGAATGGCCATTTTTGTAGTAAATTTTAACAATTTTAACTGATTGTGTGGTTGTTAAGCGATACATTTTCATTAATTTCTGAATTTTAACTATAACAAAACATCTTTGGTTTGACAGTTAAATTTGACAGATGTCAAAATACACCCCTGTGTTCTTGAAATCACGAAATGGATAGCACTATAATTCACATATACATTATGTATGCATACAAGAAAATTTCGAAAAGACGAAATATGTGGATTCCAATTTTGCAAGATTGGATAATTGTAATTACTACGTAAATTAATTAAATTTTCTGGAACAAAATTTTGCAACAAAAATTAAAAACAAATAAATGAATTTCTTAATATTTTAAAATTTTTTATTTTAATTTTATTTTTTTACATTAATGTTTTTAATTTTTTGCTCTGCGGTTTACCGCAACGAATTTATTATAGTGGGCGATGATGATTGAAAGCCACTAGTACAAGACCAGTATACAATGGTTTTGAAGCAATTAGCGCCTGCGCATGACCAAACAAATTGCTTAATTCCTTATTTATCAGTTAAAAGCACATGAGGATTAAAACTGTGCAAATTTATGCATTTTCGTAATTTTTCTTCAAAAAGGCAGATTTACATGAGAATTAAATGATATTAACACACGATAATGAAAAATGGTTAAATAATTGCAAAAATGTAGGCGAATTAATTGTAAAAGAGCATCTTTAATTTGACTGAAAGTACAAAATGGAAATCACATATTTCTTACTGAAATTTGTTAATTGCTTATGGCATATTTAAATTTACCTAGCTTTCGTTCGCACTTTTGTTGTAGTAATAAAACATCAATTAACCAATCACATGGTCGTTATAAAATCACACATTTACACATGTAAATTTGCCTACACAGACCTGCTATTATACATATGTAGGTATACCTAAAATTGCCAAAAAGTGGGCGGTCTTAAAATTTCGCTTCAAACGTAAATTCATAATTGTAGAAAAAGCGAGTAGTACGTATAAAATGAACTCCTTATTGGTTTGAAAGCACTCCAAGACATTAGACAAACGAAAGGTTATATGTAGTCCTATTAGTATTGCAATATGCTCCAAAATATAAGCGGAGTACTCCAAAGTACTCTATAGGGTAGATTTCTTTTCAAACTACTCCAAAATGTACGTTTCTTCATGGAGTATCAACAGAGGATTAAAATTTAAACTGATTTGTTTTTTATAAATTTCATTACTAATATTTCCATTGTTTATCTTATATAATATATAACACAGCATGTCAAGGTAACAAAGTACTGGGTCTATTTATCAATATAATCTCCATCAAGAGCCATTCAAGCATTTCAATACCACTTTTGTAGTACGACTTATTTAGTTTCAAAGCTAACCCCTTGATTTGAGCGAAATTTCTTAGAGGCTTTATTTATACATTTCATGTATAGAGGTGATATCTATATAACTATGTATGTAAGAACCAGAAGGAGAAGGATAGGCCCATCAAAATTTATGCGGATTTGATCGAAATGATGAGCTAAGTTGATTATTTCCGTCTGTATGTCTGTTTAGACGCAAATTATTACCTTAGTTTTGGAGATATTTCAACCAAACTTGGTACACAGATGCACTGTTACATTCTACCGATCATTTGGCCAGATGCAGTGGATGCCTATATCGATTTTTCAGATTTGAGATTTTGGCTCATAAGCCCGGCAAAAAGTATTTATTCGGAAAAGAACTTACTTTAACTAGGAAAAACACACTATGCCTACTGGCAAATAGGAGAATTTTTTTTTGAAAAGGTTGCATTTTATCAGAATATATTTAATACCTCGGGTTCCACATTATCCAACCGTATTCTAGAACAGACCTTGCTGATGTTATGAACAAAGTTTCAGTAACATAAGGGTGATTGAATTCCTCTGACCACTCCTGATTATATTGTAGTTAACTATAGCTATATCTTAGTAGCTTTCTGTACGGTTCGTCGGGACATGATCATAACATGTCATCTTTTCAGATTTAGGGGCATCCGTTAAACCAGGATAGCTTCACTTGCCGAAGGGTATTATTTATAAAGTTTTACATTATTTGCATACATTTTTAAATATTTTATCACAGAAGAAATAACATTTATGAATAGTGAGAAACTAAACACCACTCTTAAAGATCGATTATATAGGTATGGAGACACATTTTGTTAAAAGCTTTGCTGATTTCAGTATAAATTATATAAAGGCTTGTAAACGCATTAACGATATAAGAAGTTAACTCAAGTAAATTGGTATTGTAGTTGTAGATTTTCTTATAGCAAAGCAATGTTGGCAGTGTGATAAAATAGAGCTGATTGTTTTAAAAATAAAAATAACAAAGGTAGTGCCACTCTTGTGAAAATAACTCAGAAATTTATGAATACTCGTAAGTTGGCTGTTTAGTTGATAGCAGGAGATGAACGTGGGTGAGTTGAGTATGTCCAAACCTTAGTTGTATGAAGCAACTGTAGGCCCATGTTGATTATTTGTACTAGTAGGAAGTTGTATAAGGGTTTCCTGGGGGTTTTTAATAAAAACTTCATATTCAAATTATGTATCATATAATTTCAATATTAAACAAAACTTGTTATTTTGCCTTTTCAAACACGGAGTGGACCTTTGCTGCATTACAGAGGTGCATTTTGTAAGTACTCATAGGGTATTACAATTGATCAAATGGCTTTTAATTCAATTAAATGCTATATATACTATACAGTTGTAAACACCAAAACACATCTATATAAATCATTATATATGTGTATGTACATTCTTATAAAATATATGGTTTGAATAGGCGTATGCGAATCTGAATCTGAAATATATTAGCAAGCAAATATTAAAAAATTGTATCAGTAATTTAATATATTTAGTGTTACTTTTCAAAACTGATGATGATCGACATAAGAGATCATTCATTTCCTCAGTGAAATTTACGTATGATTACAATTTACCAAAAAAAAAATATTTGATTGAGTAGGTTCCTTCGATGAACCAAAACTATACTCTACAAGTTACTCATCATTCTCGTCCTACTATATGCTGCGGAAGCCTGGACGATGTCGTCATCCGTTGAGTCGGCCTTGGGTGTTTTCTAGAGAAAAGTTATGCCGCCTGTGGAAGCAGAGGTAGAGGAAGACCTCCACTTGCTTGGAAGGAATCAGGTATAGAGCGACCTGGTTTCACTTGATATTTGCAATCTTCGTCAAACAGCGAAGCTAAGAAAGAAAGGGCGACTCTATTGTTGATTTGGCTATAACCGCATAAGCAGTACTCAAAGCAGAAGGAGAAAGAACAAGTGTGAAGACCAAGATGAACGATTTTAAGGAATTGGAAAAATATTAGGGAAGATGGAGCTTCTCAATGATTGGAGACTAATGTTGGAAGCTTCAGGAAGACTTTCCTGTTGATTTCTACAAGTGAAAATGTACCAAAAAGGGTTTCAATAGGAGAAAGAAATGTGCTTAATGTGGAACATGACTAAACTTTTTTTGCAGACTTTTATCATCACATCATATTTTTGAAAATTTATAATAACATAATTCTTGCTCCGTTTCATACTTGATATATTTAAAAATGTAGATGTATTTCTCAATACGATATAATTTTAATTTCTATTTTTTAAGTTATTTCGCAACACAACGTATTGAAAATGCAAATTTATATAAATATAGTAAAGTTTAATGCTCCGAAACGCAATAATACTTATGCATTTGGAAATTTTTTCATCCCAATCTATGTTATAAATTTAAATAAATAACATTTTTTAATGTCAACTGATATAAATTTAACGAGTGAATATCATACTAACCGACTAAACTTAAGTAAATATGTATGTGAACATAAAATCCGTATGTAGAAAATCCTTGCTCTAAAACGGTTTTGAATGTCAAGTATTAACCTTAAGCGGATTACAAAATAAACAAAACTTAGGAGAACTAAATATGTGTTATGAGGAATAAGTATGTAGATAATGAATGAAGTAGTTTTATTTAAGTGTGACAGATGTACACCTACATACCATAAATACATTTTTTTTTTCAATTTAAAAACACGCGTACATTGACTTCTTATTTGCACATAAATATATTTGTCTATTAGTAGTCCATTATTTTTGCAATAGATAGTTTTAGTGATCTATTCTCGCGTTTTATAAGTGCGATTGGATTTCACTAGATTGCGTTAGAAAGATGATATTTTTTACTAAAAAAAGATGACGAGAGATGTGTTCATCACTTAAGGCATGTTAGAGATGGACACCACCAAAGATCAAATACGCAAAATTCTAAAATTTATCTTCGTTAAAGCAAAAACGCATGTCAGACAGCTGAAAATGTGAATGTGAATGTTTACCGTCCTAATATTGAAACAGTCAATTGCACAATTTTGGTTTCGTCGATTTCGTTCCTGTTAATTTGGTGTAAAAGATGATTCATGGTGTGGAAGGCCAATCGTCGAAAATGTCAACAAAAGAATGGAAATCGTCGAGTACGACCGCCCAAAAAACAATTGGGAACCATTGAAAAAAGCTAGCTGAGGCCAGATGAGTTATCGAGAAAAAATCGCAAATCGCTGCTGATTCGTAACAAAATCGATCCATTTATGAATGGTGATGAAAAATGGATCACTTACATCAAAGTCAAGTAAAAAGTGTATTGGTTGAAGGTCAGCATGCCGTAACAAATGCTCTCCAAACCAGGATTGACGGCCAGGAGTATTTTATTGGGATTGGCAAGAAATCGTCCACTTTGAGCTTCTCCCCTGCAGCCAAACTCTCAATTCGGACCTATAATGTCAGTAATTGGTCTAAAGGAAGAAATCGCCCAGGAGTGACTAGCTTTGACCACACAGTAGGGGAATTGTGTTTCATCAGGGCTACGACCCCACACATCGATAGTGATTCGGCAGAACCTCACCACTTTATAGTCCGTATCTCGCCCCAAGTGTTTGCCATCTGTTCCTGGCTATGGTGAATGATTTTGTTGGTAAAGAATTGGTCTCAAGAGAAACCTGATTATTAAAATTGTATGCCAATAGAGACAAGGGCTTATATGAGAGCGGCATAAAGACACAAATTTAAAAAACGGTGCTTATTTGATATAAATCAGATAATTGTACCTATAGTAAATATAGCTTTCAGTTTAATGCAAAAATATTGGATTACTTTTTACTAGATCAATATAAAATGCGAAATAAAAAACTGAAAAAACAGGATGTACCGAGGGGGAGTGTTACGAACGATCTGGCAGCGCAGTCAACGCTTACTAAGCTTACGTTTTTGTATACATGCCGAACTGTAATTGGCCAACTAAATTGAAGTGGAATAAAGGGGAGCAGTCCGACTAAGCTCCCGCTCAGATGGTAAAAGATATGACAGGAACGAAATAGAGGGCAAAGCGACAGGAGTAAATTTTAGTTTAAAATTAATAGAATGGAAGAATTATCATATTTTAGTTTTTATTTTAAAAAAATTAGCTCATAGGTAAGTATTGTTTTTCATTTTTAAAATAAAAATAAAAAATAAAAACAATTTAAAAAAAAAACAAATGAAACTGAAATATTTATTATGAGTTATTGGTAAGGCAAAACCAACAAAAACTATGTATCCATGATTTTATCGCCTGGCAAAGCTACGATTTTATGGAAAGAACATTTTCTATGCTTATTTTAGTAATAACCGATTTAAGATCCAATCTACATACAGATTCTGAAAAACATATTCTTTAAATTAAATGAATAAAAATCTTAATATCATATTTTATTAATATCAATTATTTGCTTAGAAGGATAACTGAGAAGACGACGTCGATATATATACTTTGCGCTTGCACTTGAGCCGCTGATTAGGCAGTCTAAGCAAGCATATTATTCTCATATATCAACTGATGGGTGTTAAAGTAGAACAAAAGATATTTCAGCTTCATTTTTTTTTCTTTAAATTTTTATAAAAAAAAAATCTGATTATACTTTTGTTTTTAAAATTCAAATATTAAAATTATCCCCTAATTTTTAAATAAAAATTAAAATACAACATAAAATAAATTAAAATTTATAGATATTGTTTATTTTTTAATTTAATTCATAACTTCCTTTTTTTAATATTTTTATTAAAAATTGTAATCTTTACGTGATAACAACTGAGCTTTCATGCTCTCAATCTCTATTTGCTATGACTTCTTTAATTTATTGTTTATAGTTATTACTAACGCAAATAACGATATGCGATATATATACGTATGTATGTATGTACGTCGTATCCTTCCATTTTTACTTTCATTTCATGTTTTGCAATTTTTCACTGCAATCTGACTTGCTCACGCGCAGATAATAAATGTGAAAAAGCAAATAAAATCAAATCTTCTTCCATATCTTGTGATTATGAAATTTGCATCACAAGTTGACCAATGTCATATGTACATACATACATAGAGTCACAATTTCTTTTTTTTAATGCAAAAAAAACTCTCATAAATCTCTCTAAAATGAATCTCTTAATAAATGAAGGAAACACGCGAAGGAAACGATTGTATCAAAGACGAGCGCAAAATGATAAAAATAAAAATAGAAATATTAAGCTCTGGAAGGCTTTTCTTCTCGTGGACATTATACAATCATTTGAGACAATACAAACTGTTAGCAAATACTTATGCAACGTCATTTATCTATAAAAAAAATACTTATTTATCTTGAAAAATACGTAAGCGAAGAAAAAGTATACCTCACCAAAAAACTAAAATAGAAAAATAATCCTTTTTCTAGCTACCTGGAAGATAACGAACATTTATGCTTGTTGGTTGGGGGTAGATAGCATTTTCATATAAGACCAGAACCCGTGGTGTTCTTGTGTTGACTATAAATAAAACACATATCTTTTATAAGTATACATGTGAATAAATGGTTAGCTAACTCAGAATTTCGATAAGAAATCAACACCGAAGTTCTAATACACAACACAATTAAAATTTAATTTTGAAAAGGTGTATAAAGAAAAGGAGAAAATGTTGTATACTTATGATCGCCGGGAAAGCGAAAAATGCATATCTATTTTATGTTTTGATTCGAATTGACATATTGTATATACAATTCTAAATTTAATTAAGAAACCAGCAACTGATTTGATTCATTTACTACTTTACAAATTTGAATTATTCATTATATTCCAGCGTTTTTCCTCAAGCTCACATTCTTGATTTCCAGGCAGGCATTGTTGTTGGTGTCAGTACTGATTCCTAGATAGAGGATCTTGTCTACAGCCTAAATGTTATGTTTGTCAGCAGTGACGCAAGTTCAGTGGCAGTTTATTTGATGACGAGAGATATTTCATCTTGTCTTTGCTCGCTACCAGACCTATTCCTTTTTCAGATTTTGAAAAATCATGATGCCAAAATCATCGGTAGCCGGCATGTGCCAGCATTTGTCAACTCTTTCAGAGGATTATACTTTTTTTTAGCTCTGCAGTCGTGTTATTTTCTTCAGAATCAAATTAAGAAGTCTCACGATTCACAGCCATCTTTTCAGAATCCTCATTTATACACGGCCGTATAAGACGGGGGGAGTTGTACATGTTCTGACACAATAATTTCGATACACTGTCCATCCAATTTGATTTAATTGCTAATTTTATTAGATTATTTACCTTGGCATCTGCTACTTTAGATAAATCATCAAGGAAGACAGCTCCGTGATGCCGAAGCTTAGTTCTGTCCAAAGCAGGGCAATTGAAAGATGAAACATCGTTTCCTTCTCCACATCGTTTTTACAGCTTAATCTAAGAGAAAATCCGAGCCTTTCTGTGTGTCGTCTGCATGTATCAGGCAGTGGCCTATCAGGACTCCTACTACCTTTGAAATCTCCTACATTCTAAGAGGGTACATTTAGATGACCTTTTTTAATACACTTTGGCCAAGTTTGCTTGGCACTAGATTGTTTGTAGTAAAAGCCATATCAATGCTTTCTTTAACGGGCAGAATCTAATTCGTTGCGCCTTATCTAGTAAGGTCATCTGCTTTACAGGTGACAGCTTAGCACAATTTTTTCTATATCTTTTAAAGGAGCCAAGCGTTCTAACAGCGGATTAACTGTCTTTGAAAATAAATGTCTTTTGTTAGTGTAGTTGGCTCTGCTATAATCTGAAGCCTCTGTCTTCTATCAAGCTTCGTATATCTCAATCATCGTTTCGTTCCTCGCCTACATGGATTTTCGCCATAAAGTTATTTGCGCTAACCAGATTTGAAAAGTATTGCACGAGGGCTACCTGTTTATTTTGAGATTTGCAACCTGCCAACTGACAACTTTGATGGACGGCCAGTGTTTATTAGTAGTGTTGGTGTGGTGTTATTGTTCCGGAAGCTAACGATGCTGTGCGCAAACTGTGTGTAAGATTGATATAACTATAGGTATTAGTGGGACCTGCATACATTTGTTCACCTTGGATCTCACACAATGTGTCAATCGTTCAAAAAGAAGGCTCTTGTTGATTGGTCGAGAGAAATGTTGAAAAAAAATAATAAAGATGCTTCGAAACTCGTCGCTAACTGGTGATGAATCGTGGACTTACGCGCAAGAGTTCGAAAGTAAACAGCAGTCAACTGTATGGATGTTTAAAGCTGAGCCGAGTCCAACAAAAGTTGTTCACGCATGAAGCACTTCCACGCAAACGTTTGCCTGCATTTTTGGAATAATTGTACATGTCACAACCGTACCACTAGAACAAAACAGAACGGTAAATTTTGACTGGTACACAACCAGGTGTCTTCCACGAAATCCGGAAAACCTACAGCCGGTGCATTCTTCACCCCGACAATGCGAGAGCTCATCGCCTGAAACATAGTCTTGACTTAGCACCGACCGACTTCTTTTTATTCCCAAACGTATATCATAAATTGAGATATCAACAACTGACAACTGATACGTTCAGGACGAATGTTTTGGAGATACTTCAATCAGAGTTGCAAAAGTACTTCGACAAATGGATGTATTTACAGCTGTAGACTCCTGAGTTTCTGATGAAAAATAGTCAAATACATATCAAATCTCTCTCTCTCTTGAATGTTAGCCATCGTCTTTTGGTAAAGTACACGGTAACTGTGATAGTAATAAATGGTTCGACTAGAGCAGTATTAAGAAAATTGTTGGTTTTTAATTTTTATTTCAAAAACAACCGCCGCCGTTCAGCAGGGAGAACACTATCAAATAATGTATCTTTCTATTCAGGCAAGATTGTTGATTATGACACAAAAATTCTACAAGGTAATCTTACTTCAAAATTTTTGACATTAAATATGATTTCCTTAGAATTGTATATTTTGGTCACTTATATTGTTATTACCTATATTCAACTTGGAGATTTTTCATTTCTTATTGGGGTTATCTTTTGAGTATAAACTATAATAATGTTACACGTATATAGGTAGAGATCATAGGACTATACGAAATATTGGCTTCAAGCGTTTTCCTTTATGGGGGAGAAGTAAGATATTTTTATTTAAGAGTTAAAAGGCATAGCTTGCCTTCAAACAGGCAGACCAATACACCGTAATCCACTCAGGTCCTCATTTCGATGAATTTAAATTTGGGTGGTTCAATGTAATACAATGACCATGAAAGGCATATAGTCGTTAAAGTCCTCTGTCAATATTCGCATAATATAATATATGATTTTTTAATTTATTTACATATTTTTATTTTTTATTTAAAAGTGATAGATTTATTTTAAGACAAGGGGGAGCAAGAAAAAAGAAGAGACATGGTTAATGTCATATACATACCTGTGAAGTCGCTTGCCAGGAGAGAATGATACTACCTTTAATTTATTGTATCATGGTGTTGATTACATACCTATATGTGAAAATCCTCATTCCCTACTTTTTTCTTACTCTTCATATTCATTCGTAACTACTTATACACACTTCTCTTTATTATATTCAATTGCTTCCGTTCAACTTTTTTGCAAGCCAAAACCGACTAATTGCACTTTTTAATGTTTTGTATGTACGTGTATATGCAATAGTAAATCAAAAACATTTTTCTACGCATTTTGTTTTTGGCGCCAAATAGGCGCTATTTGTATAGCATTTATTTTATTACTCCTTACTTCTAGTTATTTTTATTCTATTTGTGACTTTGAAATCTTTTCTTGACAGAATATACAATACATACATATGCATACTAAGATATATGCACAAATGTGTGTACATTTAGTTGAATTAAGTTTTCTGATTTTTTCATATTATTGTTTATTTTTTTCAGCCACTATTATTATCTCTAGTTTGTTAGTGTAAATAGAGTTGTATACATAAAAATGATTAACAACATCATTAGTGTTGATTTTAATGCTTGGTTTTTTTTATTGTCTCAATGCTCTAAGGAGGTATTGTGTTATTTGTATATATATTTTTTCATTTATTTATTCTTATATCTTGCTTTTCGTTGACGGATTTTTGGATGCACCTCAAATTGTTTGCTTTATGCTTTGTATATACTATTTATATATTAGTTCTAGTAAAACGGTATCTATTATTTTTACATTAAATTGAAGGTTTTATTTATCATAGTTTTACTTGACAATGTCATTATGCTGCTCTCATAAAAACCTTTGTCCATATTGGCAAGCAATTTTAACAATCGACTTAACAGACATCTCTTTAGGTTTCCGATTCTTTACCAGCGAAATCACTCGACATAGACAGTAAAAGATGGGTAATCACATGGTGCGAGGTCCGGACTATAAGATGAATGCATAAGAATCTCCAGGCCAAGCTAGTCGCTTTTGGGCGTTTGCTTCCTTCAGACGGATGGATTAAAAGTTTGACTCTAGGGGAGCACCCTACCAATCCCACCAATCTTAGCTTGGAGACCGCTTGTGCCAGTTCACTGCCCTTCGAACACGACTGTTTTTATTTGCCGTTCTAGTAATTGATTCACTTTTCATCAGCAGTAACCATGCGCTTTTTGAAACACATAATTATTATTTGGGGTCCCTGATTGTTATCGAAAGGTATTGCGGGGATCTTTTGAAATTTGTTTTATCCAAGCCTTAAGGGGTTATTACAGTTTTCCAGGGAATTAGCTCTTTATTTAGAGGAATTTGAATTCAAAATATTAGAAAATTTATTAATTAAATTCTATACTAAATCTCTACTTTATTAATATTAATTTCTAACATAAAAAATTATACAAAATTGCTACCTTCAAGGTAAATTCAAGCGCGCAGCATAAACCCATTAAAGTTTGCTAATCAAATTGTACGCGTATAATAAATATCTAGCCTCCCTATACACTACGAGGGGTTTAACAAAAGTTCGGTAAATCATCTTTCTTCCTGTTTTCCAATCAATTTTCGAAAACTTTTGGTAAGCACTCTTCGGTGTACCATTTTGCAGTTACCGTCTGACCCTTATCCAGTGGAATAGTAGCTACGATTTTAGATCGGGTGGGTTTGCTCCTGTTGGGCTCCATACTTGCTGTATGGTTTCTGGATCGTATTTATGTAACCAAGATTCGTCACCAGTAATGAGTTTACTAAAGTTATTAGATTGACCATTTTCGAATTTGTTTACGAAAAATTGAACAAAATGCACTCGAGCCTTTTTTTGGGCCTCATTTAAAATTCGTGGTAACCATCGAGCAGATTTCTTCGTGTATTCCAGATGATTACTTAATATTCATTAGTCTAAGATTTTGGTTGACCTTCTCGGGGCTTGTCCTCTATTGAAAAATATCCGGTCTGAAAACTTCGGAACCACTAAGAAACAATCTTTAAAGACGGTGCAATCGTTCCATATGCAATTTGGCCTATTCTCAGCTATCTTGAGTTTTCTCGTCTCCATTTTAACCGATCGCTCTAAAATTTGAAAGGATGACTAACAAAATAATTGCAAAGGATTTGGTGTTTTTAGATTTAACAAAAACAAATCGAAAGTCACCAACTGACCGAACTTTTGTTAATCCCCTCGTATTTTCAAAATACACATAACGTATAACATAAATGCAATTACATACTCTCATATGGAAACGTAGTTTTTTCTTATTATTTAATTATTAGTTGCGGTTATGCTTAATGCTACATCATCATTAGCAACATCATCGCACTCAATAAATAATATTTAATTGTTTTTCTGTTCTTTTGTTTTTGTATTCACGTTTGCGTTGAAATATTCTGCGTATTTTGAGCTTTCAGAGTCAATCTTCAATGCTGCCTTAATTGGTTGACTCATGTGTCAGTCGCAAGTGAAGGAATCAATAGGAGAACCGCATTAATCTGCCCGAAACTGCATTTGTATGTACATATATGGAATAATATAACTATATTATATATTTTCAAAATATTATGAGTAAATCACCTCTAAGGAATGTTACATATAATCAGCCATCTCTCAAACTAATTCATAAAAGCTTTGCCGAAATTTATTGAACTTATGACGTATTTAAGTATACATGAGTTGAGAAAAGTAATGATGTTTGTGTGTGCTCATTAATTTACGGGATCGGAGCTACGATATTACACAAAATAATATCTAGGTATAAGACCTTGAATTCCAGAATTTAGTAGATTAGAACGACTCATAAGAATATTTGGTACACTAAATCCGAATATTTAATTCTGTTGGCAAAATTGATTTTAGTTTTCGAGTTCTCGCGTGATGAAGACATTGCCCTGTCATAACAACACATAAGTAATGATCATAGATTGGCACGCCATTGCGAGTATCTGTGATTAAAAGCTAACGAAAATACAGGGACAGTGTTTAAAGGCTGAGCCAAAGTGTTTTTGTTACATTTTTGGCTGGTGTACACGTATTCCCTGAAAACAGTGGCTGGTAGAACAGCCGCGCAATTGAAAATTATTATGTGTGAAAGGAGTGATCGAGTCGAACTCAATATGAGTTTGAACAAAAAAACGTCTCCGCTACACCACTTACAAATCCATAAGACATTTTCCTGCCACCTCATCACATGAAGAACCTCGTCAAAGGGACCGGCATTTTAGTATTTAATATTGTCATATGACAAACGCAAGAAAGTAATATTTGTCGAGTCTGATATTAGAACTTGAGATCTCTTTCAAGCTAGCATCAGCCTTTTTTCTTTCCCACGAGGGATGAGATTAGTAGCAGATTGGTGTAAGGAATTGAGTGATTTCATTAGGAATTATAACCTTTTGGAATACATATATGCATATATAAAAGAGAATCATTATTTTCCTCACGCCGAAACTTTATAAAAATTTAATATGTACCTATTTATTTCAGAAAAAAATTAAATTTCTTTAAATTATAAAATAACATAAAGTTCTAGAGTTTTCAAGTATTTTTTATTTCCAAAAACACCTAAGCACATAGAAGTCAGTTGAAAACATGCAGCAAAATTTTTGTTCCACACCTGTGTAAGTAAAAAATAAATTAAAAATAATCTCACGTTTTGTCTCTATGAGATGGTTTAAAGTATTTTTATAAAAAAAGTATTATTTTGGCAGCAAAAAATAAAAAAAAGGATTTTGACAGTTTAAAAAATAATAGTAGTGACCATTCCCAACAATTATAAATATTTCTATTAATTACTCATATGAATGTTGTCCCATATAGACGTGTGTATGTATATACGTCACACGCCATATTCCATTGTTTAATAATTATAAATTTTGTGAAAGGACAATAAAACAATATTTATCTGTAAACATGCATGACATTCACTAAATAATTTAATATTATATTAACACATATGAAATTCCCTATTACTTGATTATTTAATAAAAATAAATATTATATGCAAATTTCCACACTTTCTAACTTTTAAAACCCACTCACAAAGAGGTAATTGCAATTTACGAACACGTGCCTCTAAAAAATGCATCACTTTGTAATAAAGAAAAAAATAATCACGATTTTTGAAAAAGGATTTATTACTTTATTGTAGTTGTAGAGAATTATTTATTGTAAATGGCGGTAAAGTTACTTAATTACTTATATTGAAAATTTATTTGACGAAGTTAATTTGAGCTGAAAATTTATGTTCATATATGGTATGTATTCAAATATTTATCAATATACATATTTACATACTTAGTATTATTTAATAATAAACTCAGGACAAAAGTTGTTGCTATTCTAACTCGAGTATTTTAACCTACTTGGATATCTGGGTATTGTAGCATTTGATTTTTCTCACCACCTCAGTGTGACTTAGGAGCTGTTTCGCCGGTGGGCTGAACTAAGTATTTCGTAACCTCATTTTTCAAACTGGGTAAAGTCTATATCTTCCTTTACTACTACTACAGGCTGTTCCCCATGGTACGAATCAAAAAATTTAAATACAGCCGTCATCACCACTTCAGACTCTCGACGGTATCAAAAATTTATTCACTGACTTTATCAGTTACTAATAGCTAGAACGTATCTTCGGCACAACTGTCGGAAAATTCAGCCTACACAACTTACCAGATTCCATCACAAGAAAGTTCATCAAGCTACTTGGCTGTGCTATCACCATATCGAAAATCTCACTACTAGATTAATCATGTTGTGATAGACGGACGGCATGTCTTCAGTGTTATTGCGTACGTTTCCGTGGACCCAACATGAACTCGGACCACTATGTTGTAGCAGCGCTCGTTAACAAACACAAGCAGGTCTTAACATCGCAAAGTTGCAATCACAACAGGCAACCGAACGGTTTTCAACTCGGCTTGCGCCCCCCTTCTATGAGAGCACTCATTAGCAACTCGGTATAAGGAAACTATGGTTAGATATATCAAGTCGCCAACCTACAGTTGAAAACGAAACTTATGGTTTTTGGAAAAGTCAAAAAAAAAAACACAGCCTGGTTCCATGCTGCAGTGGATAGAAAATTAGACTTGAAGAGGTTGCTTACATGCATGTGCTGACACAAAAAAAAAACAAAGAGGCCAAGATGTGTGAGTATGAAGAGCTCGAGAATCTGGCCAAAAAGGATAATGCTTGGAAATTTTACAAAAAGATGTGGCGACTTACTTTCAAGACCGGAGCAAACTCTCTTTTGGCCCAGAGAGGTGATCTAGCGACTGATGCCCACAGTCGATTGAATTTATAGAGGAAACACTTATTCAGCCTGTTGAATGACAGTGAAAATGTAACACCTCGTACAGATGTTTCAAGGTCCGACTATGAAGAAGTTCGAACACTTATTGCCCGCCTAAAAAACAACAAAGTGGCGGGGGCCGACAGAGCTTACAAGGTGCATCCATCGCCTTTTTAGTAGAATGTGATCGGACGAAGTCATGCAGGTGGATTGGAACATAGGTGTGCTCTGCATAATCCAAAAAAAGTATACCTTACTTTATTATGCACCAATTACCGATGGATTAGCTCCTTCATATCGTATATAAGGTCTTTCCGAGCATATTATGTGAAAGACTAAAGCTCATCGCTAACAAACTGATTGAACCTTATCAACTCTTCTTTGCCGTTTCGTCTGAATTTTTTATCCCCGAAGAGGTGATACGACTGTGCAAGCTGGCTAGGATCGAGAGGGACCCCTCCGAGCTGTTTAATACCAATCGAGGTTTAAGACAAAGTGGTTCGTGTGACTTCTCTAATCTATTGCTGGAGAAAATAATACGATCTGCAAAACTGAAGAGAGAAAGCATAATCTTCTATATGAGTTTACAACTACTAACGTGCGCCGATAATATTTAATATTTCTGCCTTTGTTTGAATTGGAACCAGCGAGCGTAAACACAAACAACAATGCTAGTCTGTAAATATAACACCGAGTCACTCTGGGCTACAACGGGATACCGCAGCCGATGGAACGATGATCTGTACGAGATATCCATTACATAGAGCAACATTGGCACAGTTCAGGGAATCAAGGGACAGCTGCTAGGCTGGCAAGAGCATGTAAAATGGATCAGAATACCCCAGCTTTGAGAGTTTTCGATGAATTACCCGCCGGTGGAAACAGACGAAGAGGAAGATATCCAGAAGAGAGCATAGCCATTGGAATATCGTTTCTACGTTAATATTTAATATAACATTTTTAAAGCATATAGAAGCTCAAAACTCAAAACAAACACCCTCAACGAATTTAAATTATTGAACAATAGAAAATAATGAACTAACCCATTTTTTCAGCGATTGTTCATTCAATTAAAAAACTACAAATAATTGAAAACAATTTAAACTAAATTTATTCACGTATCCTTGTTTAAGCGGAATTCCTGACAGTAAACCATTCAATCATGCGTAGTCGCATATTTTTATTCACCTTTTATAATAAATCCCATTTAACATGGCAATTCACAAAACATATCACACAACACAGCGTAAATAGCATACACACGTGTATGCATATGTGTTTGTATGTCTTACTAACATATTTACATACAAGCAATTTATCTAGAATTTTTCCAATTGCTATTTAAAAATTTTGCGCACAAAAAATGCAAATGTAAATGACCAATGGCGGGGACATTGACAGCAAAAACACACACAAAAAACACAAATCGTGTGCGTCGTCGCACCTCCTGAACCTAGTAGTAAGTACAATAGTACTACATGTTTTAAAGCAAATTTTGTACGCTTGTTTAATTGGCAAGCAGCGCCTACGCACCACACCATCCCCCTGAATGTCAAAGTGCCGCTGCTCAACCGCCGTTCAGCATACCTTCAATAAATGCAAACAAACAAACAAACAGACAACGGTACGCATAACAAAGTATAAAATTATATACGTATATATTTAAACATATATATGTTTGTGTTATATGTGTAAATGTACACAGAAGTAGGTGCTACCGTGATACTCACCTGCGTGAAACGTGCGCTAAAACATAATTATTATTCACAATCAGTCAGACAGTTCAACCATCAAACTTTGAAAATTGCAAAGCAAAGTGAATTTACACGTATGCTTATGTGTATAGGCTAATATATTTGGCAAAAACAATAAAAATATCGATAAGCTATCGAGTCAAGTGCTTTTGTTATATTATATTATACTCGTATATGTGCAGATCTGCCTTTAACATATTGGAATCTTTCTATAATTTATATTTGTCACAATTCGTTGCAATAGGTATATTAAATTTGTTCGATATAATTGTATTTCTGTATTTTTTTATTTTTTATTTCTTACTTTATTTGTCTAAGCGGGTAAGGTAGAATGCAAAAATTATTTGACCACTAGGCTCGTATTTTAAATTGGGCGGAACCCACTTGTCTCTACTCTATGCTATCAATCGCAACCATTCAAAAGACGTAAAAAACACCTGAAAGTTTTTTTTTTGTTATTTTGTCTTTACTTCTTTTATTTTATTTTATAATTTAATTTAATTTTAGTTTTTAGTGAGCCTATAAATGAATGTTTTTGTTATAACACAAAGAAAAATAATGAAGTGATAGCTATTTCGTAGGTCACCACATCTGCGCATATGTATATCTTCTGGCAGAGATCGAAACAATGGATCCTGACTTAACAGGCGAGTGCTCTGTCACTGCGCCAACACCAGCCTTTAATTTAATTGTATTTTATTTTATCTATATATAAAAATCTTAAAATATTGAAAATTTGTCATTTTATTCCAATGGTTACTGGAAATGTTTGTACGAGAGAGTTGAAAGTTATTGCGGAGGGTTAAACAGGGACTGACTTACTCGTTTGATTTACTTGAAATTTTGTACATTCTTTTTTTTTTGCGAAAAACTCGTATTTATAGTTATTTTTACTCGAAATTCTTTTCCTTTACGGGAAGCGTATCAATCTATTTGAAAGAAATAAGAAATGGTTCGTTTTAGTTAAATTTTTGGATGATATATATAAATGGAATACTTATGTTTCTTGGAAATGGAGCAGAGACCTGGAAATAATTTGGTTTGATTGAAATATAAATAATACTTCCCTTACGGGAAAGATACAGAAAACCGCAGCAACGTATGGTTGGGTGTACAAGATTTTATTTTGTATCATTTTATTTCAATTAATTTTATTTGATTTTTTGTTTCATTTCATTTTATTATATTATATTTTATTTTATTTCACTTTATTTTATTTTATTTAATTTTATTTTATTTTGTTTAATTTTATTTTCTTCCATTTTATTTTCTGTTAATTAATTTAATTTTATTTTAATTTATTTTTTCATATTTTACTTTATTTTGTATTATCTTAATTCATTCTATCTTATTTTATTTCAATTATTTGATTTTATTCTATTTAATTTTTTTAAATTTACATAATTTTTTTCTTAATTTATTTTATTTCTTTTTTAATTTATTTTATTTAATACTTTATTTTTTATTATCTTAATTCATTCTAGTTTATTTTATTATATTTTAATTTTTTAATTTAATCCATTTAATTTTTTTAAATTTACAAAATTTATCTTTTTAATTTTTTTATTTTATTTTATTTTTTTCACTTTATTTTTTTATTTTATTTTATTATTTTTTAATATCTTATTTTATCTATATTATTTTAAGTTTTTCAAGTTTTTGTTATTTCATTTTTTTTTTTTATTTTTTTCTTTTCATTTTATTTTATTTTATTTATTTAAAATCTAATTTTATTTTTTTTTATTTTATTTAATTTTGTATTATTATATTTTATTTGGTTTTATGTTTAAAATTGATTCAATTTATTTAATTTTCTGTTTTGTTACATATTATTTTTATTTAATATAACTTAATTTTATTTACTTCAATTTAAGTAAATTTTATTTTATATATCATATATTTTAAATTTATTTTTAGCTTGTAAATATATAATTTATATGATGTGTAGAATATTTCATGTCCGATATCAATGAATTTAGCTCTTTTTTTGTCTACTTAAGCTATTTATATTTTTACTAGTATATACGTGTAAGTAGGTGATTATAGAGTGTTTGTCTATTTCTTGTATTTATTATTTTTATAAATTTACACCCATTGTAGTTGTTGTTGCTGCACTCACCCATCAGCGACAGTCGTTGCATACCCAATTGAAATTTCAAGTATGCGCTGTCAAAAAAATCATCCATAATCAACTTCGTTGAAAATGGTAATAAAAATACATACGCTTATTAATGTATTATGTTTATATATAAATACTTGTGCATTAACACTAAGAATAGCCTGTCATTGGATTTAGAATTATTGGCAAACGATGGAGTCTACTCTTTTGTATTTTTTTTCTTTTGTATAAAAATAAATTTCTTGGCGTTTGTAAAAAAAGCTGGATTGGAAAATGCGTCAAATAACAGTTTATTAACACATACATATCTACTATGTGCGTATGCATACAAGTATGTTTGTTTATGTTCCCACTTTACTAAGCCAATATTTGAGAGACATATGTTCAAAGCCATTATCTAATGGTGTTTGTCTATTTGCTAAATTTTGCATTTTTTTTTCTTTATTAATGCAGAAACAAAAACTACGTTGATAGTTTTAATTATTTATCACTTTAAATATTGATAATGTCTTGTTACGTATGAATGTATGTATGTATGCATTTATATTAACATAACATAACCAGCCGTACTTACTTATTAACATACATATCTAGATATGTCGCATTTAATGTCCGTGATATTTTTGTAATTATTCCATAATCAATAAACCTGCAGCAGTAGCAGCGGCATAAACATCTGTAACAAATGCAAATATGCAGTCTTAGGTATGAATGTGTATATGTAAAAGCTGTTGTTAGTGATAGTTTGTTCATGCTGTCAATCTTGTTATTAAACATATACTATGTAGTAATAACAATCATAATAAAAAAGAATTAAAACTTGTCCAGCCCTAAGTGTTAGCCTTGTTTGTTGTTTACTACACGATCACCCGTCCGTCCGTCCGATCGATTCTCACGTTTATGAACTAATCAATTCTAGTTGTAATTGGTTTCAACCGGTAAATTACACTCAAGGTAAAATGGTTGGTAAACAATATAGGGTTTTGTTAAGAAAATTCTTGGAATTTCTACGGATCGTTAAGGTAGGTTAGTTAGGTTAGGTTTTGTAGTGATTAATGAATTAGTTGAGCTCCTCCATTTGATGTAATAAACAACCACAGTTATCTTTACCTTCCGAATGTTAGTAAGTACTGCTAACTGCTCAGCTGTATTCAAAGGAATTAGATATCAAGTAGCGAGCCCGAATCGGTAAATTACATGGGAGTTGACGGGAAACTGGCAGGCAGGGCTCCTAACTGTGTGTGTTTTAGTCGGTTTCTTATCAATGGGTACCAATAAAGTTACCCATTGGTACCTACCTCAACAAATCTCGTGGAAGTCATCCTTGACATCAGGCCATTTAACATTTAAGTCTAGAGCGAACGAAAAAACGCCAACTTTCTATCAGGTCCAAACCACCTAATCTTTCCCTGGCAAGGGAGAATGGGCGGGAGGCCAGGCCTTTGGTAATAATGAAAATATATACATATATACTTATGGATCTAATTGCAGGACAGGTACGGGAGAAGAGACTGTGTGCACTACTGAATGGACTACCGCTTTAACAGCGGAATCTAATAGATTTCTTGCAGACAGCCAAGGCGATGAAATATGGCAACACAATGTTTAAATGTGTAAGAACAGGAAAGGAGGGAAAAACTATAACTACCGCGTACCCCATATATACCCTTGATATATCATATCCAAACGCTAAGTAAGGTGGAATTGACAGAGTGTAAGACCTTCATAAAGGAGAACGAAAGACTGGAGTAATACCTTCGAGACGGTACGCAAATGTATTATATCTTAATCAGGTATTGATATTGTATCTGAATAATTTTGTGTTTGGTTTAGCGTACAAATTTTTTAACAACAGAGCAGAGCTCAAACTTGACATGCATGGCAGAGATTCTCGGATTCTAGCCCTGACCAGACCAGTACACTAAAAAGGTTTTTAATTGGGCTCCCTCTCGGCAGGAAATGTTAATACCTCAGCATTCATCGATGGGAACCATTGAGTAAAAATAACTATCTCGCCCACATTGAAAATCTAAAAATGTTTGAACAATATCCGCTCATGCCTTATGCTCGTTTCTTTTATCGTTTCCTTCAAACATATCAGCGAAACGGTTTTTTGTCCATAAAAACGATAATTAAAATTACTTTAAAAGACAATTAAATACGAGTATGTATTTAGCGTAGTAGTAATTACTACTTACCATATATTCAGCGGCACGTGTACGAATCGCGTCGTTTTGTTTGACGAAATCATTATTGAAATCGTTAACCCGATTTTCTAGATATATCTGGCAGCATCCGACTGAAAGTGATCATTGTTTTTTGCCTTCCGTAATATTTTAATATTTTGTTGCATCAACACCTTCAATTTTTAGCGTTTTTAGCAAATACAAATGCTAATTGAATCAATGCAGATATTTGGCACCTCAGGCGACAGAAGTACCATCCTTTAAAAAAAAATGCAAAATGTTCTAATTAATGAACAAACATATCAAGTTTAGTAAGATGCCTAAAAAAATCGAAGTCATTCAAACTTTGAAGTATGCGGTGGTGTTGTTTTATAAAAAAAAAATCTGTGCTTATTTTTTATTTGCAGTATTAAAAATAAATAGAATATCTTAGATTTCCAATTTGGTATTTTTTTAAATTTTAAGCACACTATTGTTTTCATTGGCGGCCGCAGCAGCCGAGTTGGTTAACATTGCGTATTAGTAGTCGAGTTCTGTTTTGACCAAATTTCAAAAATTATTGAAAATTAATTAGATGAAAGTATTGTCCAAATGCGGTCGTCCTTCGGCAGGACATGTCAAGCTCTTCGAGTGTGTTTCTGACATGAAAATCAAATCAATCAAATCTCTAACTGTGTAGACTCATGTTAAACAACAGCAAAAGCTCCGGTACGATCGGAAAGAACCACTCGGAGCTGGCGTATGCCGATGATATTGACATCATTGACCTCAACAACCGCGACCTAAATTCTGCTTTCTCCAGACAGAATAAAGAAGAGTGTATAAATAGGTCTGGTAGTGAACGAGAACAAAACGAAATATCTCCTGCCATGAAACAAATAGTCATCGCATTCGCGAATCAGCTCCCACGTTCCTACTGACAGTCATAACTTTGAAGTCGAAGTTGGAACCAGTATTAACACTAACAACAATTTCAGCCTTGAAATCCAACGCAAAATAACTCTTGCCAAAAGATGCTACTTTGGGCTGAGTAGACAATTAAAAAGTAAGCTTCTTTCGAGTTTTCGAGCAAAAGACATTCTGTAGGATTTATGGTCATTTGCGCATTGGCAATGAAGAGAATAACAGTCGATAGAACGATAAGCTGTACAAGATATAGGGCAGCATTGACATAATGTAGGGAATGAAGAGACAACGGCTACGCTGGCTAGTTCATGTGGTGCGCATGGATAAGAATATTCCTGCCCTGAAAATTTTCGATGCAATACCCGTCGGTGGAATCAGAGGAAGAGGAAGACCTCCACTTCGTTAGAAAGACAAGTTGGAGAAGAACATGGTTACACTTGGCATTTCCAATTGACGTCAAACGGCGAAAATAAGTCATAAATGATGCATATAAGCGGAGGTTTTGCCAATGAAGAAGAAGAGTGTTCAATTTTGGTAGGAGTAGAAGAAAGAGTTTTTCACAGCATTAGCAGAATTAAATTGCTTGGTTAATGTCTTTTGGTTTTCTAACGAAGCCTCCCCAAAAGCTTTAATCTTTTTAAGACATACTAAATAAAAAGTATATAGTAAATAGCCCACATTAAAAATGTACTCTGATTGAACACCAACGTTTCCGTCAAGTCTAGAATCAGAATTCAAACGTATTAAAAATCACCTAGTAAATATTAAAAAAACGACATTTAATTAATTTACATACAACGTGACACATAATAATATATCTTTTTTCAAAGCTCATTTGTACATACATATAGTTATAAGTAAAATAGCATTTACTCCGCCAGCTAGTTTGAGATATCAAAAAATTTTCCGTTAACACTTATGAATAAATGTAACAAACAGCATAGATTGCTCCAACAGAGTGTGTATGTATTTATGCGCAGTCATATTATACTGTCGCATACATACATACATACGTTAATATATTACAACTAAATAACCAACATAACATTTATAGTTTTGAAGTGCGCAGCCCAACTCTAAAGCTCTTTTCCTTTCTTTTTTGTTAAATGTTGGCCACCCATATCCAAGCAATTACAAACTTACACATAAGTATTTCTATGAGCAACTATATATATTTTCATATACATACAACTAACCGGTCTGTAATAATATTTCTGCATTGAAATTGCTTGCTTTGAATCTAAGAAAAAAAGAGTTATTTTTAGACAAGTGTACTAGTATCCGCAGAAATATTTACTTCTGCCGGCAAACAACTATCCAACAAAACGTAAATGTATGCATACAAACATACATACATATATTCATATTCACTTTGTACATATTTAAAAAAATACGCTAAAACCAAACCCACTCACAAGTTTTGCCATTTTCAAAGTGATTTTGCACCAAAGTTGGCGCGCATGCGCAATGCACTTCCATACATACGCGTGTTGCAAAGCAAACTTATTGCATACGTGTACATACATACATTCATTCATTCTTATTACCCATAGCCACAACTGACGATCACTTAGTTATAATCAAGCAAGATTTAAATTAAAAAAAAAAAAATGTGGCACCACCTGTATGAGAGCAAAACAAAAAAGATGAGGAAGAATTTACTTGTACATTTAAATCTGTAAATAGTATTGTAATGACAATAAAAATTGCGAGAACATGCAGTACATACATACACACATAGTTAAGTAGTTAACGAGTCAACTAAAAACTATTAAATGCTGCACTAGGCTGCACGTTGCAAGATTTCTTGTTCGCGCCCTCAAGTTGACTGACAATGACTTTTATTTATAAGATCATTATGTGTAGTATATATATGACGAAGGAATTTATATGTATTTCTATGTATATAAAATTTAATATATCTAATTAAGCATTTTTAATACGCAACAAACACGTTTCATTTCATATATTTCGCAAAGCGTGTTCTCAATGAACATTTTTTTATGCCTTCATTTGTAATGTATTTATACTTATTTATACAGAATACGTAAATTATTATGAATATAACGCTTAAACACGACTTGCTTCACTTTCAATCATTCTAATTAAATACCGCGTTCCAATGCTCCAATGCTTCATGCTGTTGGTGGGTGTCACCTTATCAATCGAAAGTGGTTTCGGCCACATCCTTTTTAATACCGTGATTCATTTTGTTTGCAAAGCATAAATTCTTACACTGATGCTGTACGTATTTAGAGGGATTTGCAAATATATTAACAAAAACGATTGGCATTATTTATAAATTTTTTGAAAATATTTGTATAAATACTTGTTTAAAAATACTTAATTCATACCTAAATATAGCTAAAAAGAGCGTATAATTAGATTTTAATATCTTTCAAATTACTTAAATTTTAATTTTGCGTTTTACGTAAACTCACTCCAAAGCTCGAGTTCCAGCAAAAACATATATAACTTTCTTGAGGTCATACCGTAGGATAAGGTTTTTAGTCTAAGATTCTTTAACTTTATGGAACCCAAATGCATGATTAACAATTATAAAATTTTACTAAATAAAATATTAAATGTTTCAGCTTAACAATATAAAAATTTATATTGAGAAAAATATTAAAAATAAAATTAAATTCACATATATATAAAGGCTGCTTTTAAGATTTGTGGTTTTCTTTGAGGCAATACTTTTTTCGGCTGCCGCTTTAGCCGAGTGGTTAGCATGGCGTGCTGAAATACTTATATGTAGAAAATTAAATTTTCTAAATGCGGTTACCTCTCCCCAAAGAATGTATTTCTGGCATGACATAAAAAGCTCCTCATAAAAATTCATCAGACGTTCGAAGACGGCTTCGGCACTCCACTTGTTTGAAAAATATTAAAGCGCATACCACAACTAGGAACAATAACATTATAACGTGGTTCCAATAAAAAATATTCCATAATTCGAAAATTTAGTCTACCTCTCGCAAGAAACTATCAGGTCAAGACCTATTCATCCAGCAACATTTATCAAATTGAAAGACCGTTTAGAGAAAAAATGTTTGCCTGAAGCTTGTCTATGGATTTGACTACCTTAGAATAGTCCCAAGACAGTAGCCGTTCTTATTAGCAGCCGGAAAAGAGTGGATAAAATCCAGATTAGAGTTAGTGACAGCATTATTTTGTCAAAGCCAGGCGTTAAATATGTAAGCGTCATCATTGACCATCGTCTAAGCTTGCCACCTCCTGCACGATAATAATAAAGCAGCAGTAGTTTCACGTATGCTAGAAGAAGTGGATTTAGTGGGTTAAGGTCTCATTCTGATGGGGTTAAGACTATCTATGCTTTCCATCATCCGCATAAAAAAATCCTAAATATATTTAAGACATAATACTGTGTTCAATCTGAGCAGGAATACGGAGCAATAGAGGCAATCTAAGAGCCGAGATGTAAATACTTACAGATATTTTTATAGCCTCCCAACTGGAACGGCATATCCGTGACAAGGCTAAAGTTTTAATTAAAAAATTTTATAAGCCGTCATTTTTAACGTTGAAATTTATGTAAACAAAATAAACATAATTTGTAAAATATGCATAAATTCATTAAAAAAATTCGGCAAAATTGTCATTAAAAATTCAAAAAATTGCAGCAACGAAAATATCAAAAAAAAACCACTACACAAGAAAACAACAAAATTTTCCTTATTCATTTATATTTATAAAAATAACTATTTATTTACATAAATGCGCCACACCAAATACTTCTGTATATAAATATATACATACACCGACATGCAAGTACAAGTGTCTGTTACTCTAAGTCAATTCTTGAGGCCTTTAAGTTTCTTGACATCTTGCCTTAACCTCAATACTACATTTCTAGTTAAGTCATTACAAATGTAAACAAATCCATACAAAGCACACATTTGGCTAGCCAACAGACAACTACGACTATGTAACTGCGATACAGTATACATACATATATATGTACATACACTTGCATTTGGAATTGAAAAATTGTAAGCAAATTCGTTCGAAATTCAAATGCAACACAAAAAAGACAACAACAACAACAACAACAACAACAATAAATAACTGCAATTCCAAGAACTCCGAAAATCCCCGAACTCAACATTCAAGAAAATGAATTTTCAAAAAAAAATAAATAAATAAATACATGTATGTATATAAAAAAAACTTTAAAAAAGCTCAACATTTTATTTGTTACAACATAGAGCTTAAAGAAGAAGCCTAGAAAAAGAGTGCAGCTCTCTTAAATAGCTTCGTAAGAGAAACTCACACTGCCAATAGCGTATAGTGATGTGTGCCAAACCGGCAAACACCGGTTCAAACCAGAATCGCAATGAATACGAAAAGAAAAATTATAAATAAAAACAACAGCAAAAACATTAAAAACCAACAACAATAAAAGTTAAACAAAAATGTTGAAATGTTAAGACGTAAACACGTTAAGAAAAATAGAAACAAAACAAAAACCGAAAAAAACGAAAGCTGCTTTTAAAAGCCAATAGCAGCAGCAACAACAGCAACGACAGCAACGACAACAACAACAATCAAAGCAATGTTAATCTACATACCATACAGCAGCAAAAACAAGTGAAGCACGCTTGCCGCTCGTGCTGATCTCTGTAATCCAGCGACCCAGCGTGTGTTTGCAAATAAACAAATACATTCATGCACCCCCATACGAGTACGTACACCTCGTGTGGCCAGACACACATATGAGCAGACAGTCAGGCAAAGGTAACCGACGCGTCGATGCACTTGTGTTGAAGACAGGCAGCGCTTTTAACCACAAATAAGAATTGGCTTCAGCCAAATACATATAAAACAGCTGTTTTAATTATAAAGTAACTATATACAATATGTATGTAGGAAAATGTAGGAATGATGTAAATACAAGCAAGAAAAACAAGAACAGTTGTAAACAAAACTTTAAGCGACAAACAGAATAAAAGTTGCTCTATAAATGTCGCGAAAAATTACAAATGACAATGTCTGTTGTTAGCAAAATGGGAAAATTCGAGTAACTGTTTACAAGTTGCACTACACTACTGTACCATATATTTACATGCATATAAACTGTACTCGTAAATACCATGCAGGGAGTAGGTAGACTAGTATGCTAAAATTCTAGTTAAGGACGGGTTCCACCAAAAAATATTTTTTTTTGTTTTCAAACAAATTTTGTTGATGAGTGACATGATAACTGTAAAACGAATCATCTGAAAGCAAAACTCAAATCGGTTTCCTATTTTGTATCACATTGGCTATGGTCCGAATTACAATGAAACATTTTTACAAAAAAAAAAAAAAAACAAAAAAAAAATGGCGGACTTTTTAATTTTTTACCCTTTTTTGTATTTTAATTGTTTATAAATTTTGTAAAACATAACGAATATTTTTGGTTGTAGTACCGACCATAGAGAGACATTTTAGGAGTGAAATGCTGTTTAGTTCATGTCGATAAGTTCAATATCTTTGAATAAAAGTGTCACCCAATTGAAAAAACGTGGTTTCAATAAAAAGGCGATTAAAGTGATCGAGCGGCCGGATTTACCGCTCTCCCTTCTCTCTATACTTATTTCTTGGTATTGCGGACCTTCGAGACTTATTCTATATTATTTCTAAGGGTATTTTCTAGTAATTTACAGAAAAAAATTTGGTTTTTTTAATTTTTTAACAGGAACCTGGCTTAAATACTAATATTTTGAAAATGAAATCATACCAGTTGGTTATTTGTATAGAAGTCCACCAGTAACGGGAATGATAATAATTTCCACCACCGTGTGTTGTTGTTATATCCAGAAATGGCTGAGTTCCATTCTCAGTGCGATAGCTGAGTGTTTAAAGTTTATATCTGGATCGAATCTCCCTGCAGGCAACCTCATTTTTGTTATTATTAAATTTTTTGTTTTCTGTTGTGAAGTATAATTTCAACATTGCGGCACCGATGATCGAGTGAGAAGCATTGCGGACTGCCATTCGGAGGGCCATCCAAAAATTGTGGAAAATTAATCTAAGTTAAAAATTGCGCCCGCCCCTCGGCAGGGAATGCCAACCACTCCGCGTGACTTATGACATGAAATAAGACCTCCTTATAAAAAATCTATCAGTGGTTGGAAGCGGCTTAGTATAAACTGTAGGTCACTCTCACCTGATCTATGTAAGCATGTTCGCTGCGCTATACTTATACATTCAAGCATTCCATTTACGTGGCGGTCTTTGAGTAGCGAGGTATATAATAAAATAAAACTTATTATTTGGTGTTGTTGTTGTTGTTGTTGGAGCCGCAAAAATATTCCTCAAAGTAATTTTTGGGGAATGTTGCGCGAATGACAGTCCTTGGCCGGATAAAAAATCCGGGTCGTTCCGGTATAAAGACCCGACTGTCGCGGGAACTATTGGATTTTGGTCGCCTCTTACGACAGGCATGCCTTACCGCGGGTAAATTCTTGAACCCCTAACCCGCAGGGTTCCTTATTATTTGGTATTATATGACGCTTGATAATGGGGGTTTTCTCATTCTTTGCAACATCAATGAGAATGAAAGTTCCGCAAAATACAGAGAGTCACAACAGCGTGTGGCCGGGTCTGCTAGTATAGGTATATATAAATTCCACATTCCTAAGTTAATTGATATTCAACTAGTATAGAGCTAATGAGTATGAGAAAGAGAGTATCGGAGCACGTTTTCAAGGTTTGGTAAGAATTGTTGCTTCTATTATGTTTCTCTGTAATTTTTTGACCGCAAGTCGTATGCCGCGGCAGAGTTTCGGCTAATTAATATTACATAATATTACAAAGAAGTCCAAAGAATTCAAAAATTGTGTTGGGTACTTCACTACCACATCTGCTTCCACGACGTTGTCTATCGATTGATATGTGACGTATTCGCTTACTCTTGTTAGACATCTTAGTTTGCTAGGTTGCATCACTCACTCAGCCACCCATGATCCCTCTAACTGATTTGGATAATTGGGAATACACTGTGAATCAATTCTTCTTTTGACATCACTAAATTACAGAAGTCATCGGGCAATGTAATCCGCCCTGAAATCCGATATTTTTCTTTGACACAATTTGTTCAATAGAAATTTGATACAGACTGTGAGGGCATGCTTTCATCCGCCCATATTTCGCAAAGAAGCTTTCTGTAAGTCGCCGCATCTTTTCGTAGAGTTTCCAAAAATTATCCCTCTCGGAAAACATCTCAAGTTCTTCTTACTAACGCATCTTTCTTTTTCTTGTCTACAAATGCGTCCCGCTTCTCTTGTCGGTATCTATTCCACCCCACACGTGTCGTGGTTGATCGCAATGTTGCGAGGAGACAGCCCAATTTTTCTGCACTGCGGCGCGGCAATCTTCATCGTACCAACTGTTATATTGCTTAGAAAACCTAATTTATTAGAAATTTATATATTGAAATTTAGCGGTTGGACAAAAAGTTAAACATCAAAGAAATATTAAGAAGAATCGACAACACACAAGCAAACAAAACATAAGGAAAAAGAATGTGTGCTACACAGCAGCTGATCATTCATTAAACACGGTATTTAATTAATTACAACAGCAACAGGTAAAAATGAAACCAGCCAAACCGGCCTCATTATGACAAAACACAGCCCAACTCAGCTCAACGCTACACTTAACTTCAACCCATACAAGTGGCTTATGCCAGAAGTGGGTAAGTCCGTTGTAAGCATACCAAGGTGCTGACGTCATTAAAACCCAAATTCGTGTCATGATGCCCAGCTGAAATCCGCGGAAGAGCAGCGGCAGAAGATGTTAATTTTAACAATCAAAAAAATTAAATTTCGATTCTTCGTTTGTGACACGCGTAATAACAAAGCAAACAAGTTGGGACGAGTGGCAAATAAATAAATAAAATGTTATGTCGATATTTACAGAACTCAAGTGCCTGTGAAGAGAAGGATAATAAAAAACTGGTGAGCATATTCTTGTAGCTGCTTTCACCAATTTTGATTGATCCGACAATTGAAGATCTCAAGCACACCTTTATTAATTATCAATCAGCAGGTAAATTATTATTGCGTCAATAATTTTTTTCCTCTGTTCATTAATAAATTTTTTACAATGCTTTTATCCTTTACACCTCAGTAAAAGGCCATAATATTTATTTTACAACCACAATTTTGTTTTCAATTTACTTCAGAAATATTCTCGAACTTACTGTTATAGCAATAAATTGTATAAAAATTTATGCAAACATACAAATTTATTTACATTGAAATATTGCAATTTTTGTTATTTTTTTGTTATTTTCTTTAAAACACTCAGTCGAACACTCGCTCATATAGATTTCACCTGTGTACATATATAAATATAAATTGCACCTTTAACGTTGTATTTGGTTGCATTAACAAAATGCTAAGTTAACGAATGCAACAGTTATTATAACGACAATTCAGACACAATCAGATAAATAAACAAACCAGCGGCGCCAATTAAGCAAATACAAAAGACCATTTTAAAGATTCACTCAAAAACATAATTCAAAATGCGCACTTGCACTTGCGCAACCGCCTTTGTGTTCACAACACAATTAGCTTTTGAATCTTTGTATTGCTCATTAATATCTTTGTGAGTGCTTACGTATTGAAGTTAGTTAATACAATACATATTTTTATGTAAAAATATTAATAATTTGTTTATCGAAATGACATTTGCATAATTTTCCATCCATTTACCGTTGTTTTTGTGAAAAGTTTATTTCCTTTTTCCACTGTTTTGACTTTATATCAAGTTGAGTGCGTTTGTATGTATGTATCTCTCTTTAAAAAAGGTACGAAATGATTGATATTTACTTTGAAGATTGATTCCGGAAACTCCGAGCGTATTTATTTAACTTCACTTTCTTGTTGTTCTTCTTCTTGTTCACCTAGTGTAGGACCTCAAACTCAGTAGGGGTTTTTCTCTGCTTTCGACGGCGGGTATCGCTTCGAAAATTCAAAGCTGGGGTTTTGTCGCCCATAAGAACGGCATGACAGCTGTTTTTTAAATTTGCTGAACTATGTCAAAACCTATCTCTCAAAAACTCCTAACGTCGACTCAATAGATGTCGCCATCGTTTCTTTCTTCCCCAAAAAATCCAATACCGGGCCTCAAATAACCGTATATTTTTGATAATGATTTAAATTAAACTATAATTTATGTTGGTCGAAAAAATGGATGGACCGCCTCCGAACGCCTGACGGTTTTTTATAAGGAGCCATTATTTCATGTCAGAAATACACTCGGAGGGGTTGACATTCCATGCCGAGGGGCGACCGCAATTGGAAAATTTAGCTTAATTTTTTTTTTTAAATTAATTTTCCATAACTTTTGGATGTTGGTGGCACCGGGGTTTGAACCCGAGCCTTCTGAATGTCAGTACGAAATGCTAACCACACGGCTACCGCGGCCGCAAAAAAAAGACATTAATTACTTTTGTATTAAATTGAAGGCTTTATTTAACATATTTAGAATTATCCGAATTATGTCAGATATTCACCATTTTTCTCGATCTTTGAAGGTAATGGCCATTATGCCTCTCTCATAGAAATCCTTGTCCCTACTTGCAAAACATAAGAACAATCGGTTTTTACAACAGAGTCTGATGGTAATCAGTTGGTGGGAGGTACGGACTCTAAGGTGGATCTAAAAGAACTTCCGAACCAAGCTCTCGTAGTTTCTGGTGAGACATTATCAATGAGTGGTCTAACGTTGTACTGATAAAACACAATTCCCTTCCTGTTAGCCAAATCTGGGTCAATTGCTGACGGTACATACAGATCCAAATCAAGAGTTAAGAAAATGCAATGGAATTCACGAAATTTATAATTTTAAAAAGCTCTTTCTCTATTTCCCCACAGGTATAATTGAACCAGAAAGTATTTTAGCAATTTCTTTATAGGTAGCAATTGCATATTTACCTACATACGAGTTTGTATATACGTAAATAAGAATTGAGAGCAAATTCGGTTTAGTGGATTAAAGCTTCGTACACAGACTTTTAAAATATAAATATGTATATATATAAAAATATCTATTTCTACATACAATATGAACATTTGCATTGCCAATACGTCAATTTACTGTTAGCTCAGCTGAACTCCAATCTGTTTTGACGCCAAAGGTTACTGCCTTTCCTTTAAAGTTTCTGTCTGAACTGCACGACGAATACGCAGCCATTTTTACCATAAATGTGAGTGTGTATGTGCGTGCGAATTCATCAATTGAAACTCTCAATTCGTGTTGAATTTAATATACTGAATTGTTGAACGTATGACAGCTTTTATGAAAGAGCCCGCATGTGAAGATCTTTTTTAGACGGAGTAGCAGACGTGTCTGAATTCCATGATACTACTTATACACACATACATACCTATATCTACTGAAATGATGCAACTTGCCGCTGATACATCAGCATCAATGGAAGTTAAATGTTCGCAATGTGGAGTGCCGTTTAGGTGGTTAGCAGCGCTCGGTTATTGGGTGATGGTCAAGGACGGGCATTATCCAACTAATACATATATAAATGAATGGATCAGGCATACGAGTATGTGCATATTATGTTTACATACGTGTATATTTATAATATTATAGAAAAGAGGTTGTCTAGCAGCGATTGCTATAAAGTCAATGTAGAAGTAGCTCGATAGCAATATGATGAGCTTTTGAGGCATCGTTGCATGTTACAGGTATACACATACCATACATATTTACATACATATTTTATAATGGGGAAAACAAGCACTTACAGCAAAATACTAAGTATATGTACACGTATGTAAAGAGTTTTCCAACAAGACTTATTATTTTGAATAGCTTTCTATTCCGGTAGATGTTTCTTCAAAAGCGGTAATTACTTAACATTTGACAAGTAACAACTACGCCAGTAAAAAACATGGAACGATACACGCATTGAAATTATTAAAATTCGCTTTAAAAATGGGGAAAACCTGGTAAAGACGGTTCTTCGTAAACTAAAACATTTTTCGGTCGTCGTGAAGCATCTTGTCGGACCGCAATGCTTTTGGGACAAGTTAGTGATGTGGAGAATAAAACATGTGTACGTCGCTCAAGAACAATAGAGAATACTGCTGCTGTAACCCAAAGTGTTGGAGCAAGCCCAGATTTATCTATTCCTCGTCATTCTTTGGAATTGGGCATTCCACCAACGTCATTACACAATATTTTCCATGAAAACTTGGGTCTTAAGGATAATAAAGTTCGGTTAACGCAAAAACTCAAGCCGGCCGATCATGATCTTCGCTTATTAGGTCATTGAAATGCATGAGAATGATCCGAAATTTCATTGAAAAATCATCTTGATGGATGAGGCCCATTTCCACGTCGATGACTTCGTCAATAAGCAACACTGGGGTTCAGAAAACCCAAGATTTATTGCCGAAAAGCCTATCCATCCTCAACGTGCAATTGTTTGGAGCGGTTTATGGATCGTGTTATCGACAGTTACTTTCAACAAGTCGGCACTACGCGCCACACAAGCAACGAAACTCTCGAAGCAATTGGTCACCGAGATCTTATGATTTAACACCTTGCGACTTCTACCTTTGGGGTCACGCAAAAGATAGGGTCTACATCAACAGAAAGAAACTTATATTCTAGACAAGAATAAAGAGTCCCCGTTCATCAGAATTTTCTAACAAACTCAGTTCTCCAAGGAACCTAAAAGAATGATTGCAATATTCCATATCGTCTCATTTAGAAAAGTATCTTTCGGAGGATGGTGCCTTGTACTATTGTACTATAAACAATTTTTTACCTATGGTTCAAACTTCCAAAGTATCCTCTGGGTAGCCAACAAACATCCGTTTGGAGGCAAACTAAAGTGAGGTGGTGTGATATTCAACACCGGAGCATACTCCACCAAGGGCTCATATCAAGGAGGTAATCTGGTGACCGACTTCGAAAGCAAACTGAGTTTTTTGCGGCGGAAAAGTGATAAGGATAAGGGATTATCCTCCACAATATCGAATGTAATTTCATATTGAGTATATTTTATAAAAGATTATGGACCACCGTCAATGAACTGACTTATGGGATATACATCATACGCCAATTCTGGGAAAAACGAGTAAAAAAATCAATATACATCATCTCTATGTCGATTTCAAAAAGGAGTTACCTTTACGCCGATATGTCTGAATTTGGTATCACCGCAAAACGTTTACGGTTAAAAAAACTGAAAAAAGAGCAAAAGAACAACACTAATAGCTCAGTCTGTATCGGGAAACACCTCTCCGAACCAGCCGGTACTAAACAAGATCTCAGACTCTTTCTCGTCTGACTTCGATAAGAGTATAACGAGTGTTCCAATAAGAGGTGTTATTTAGATATTCAATGAAACTTTTCCTTAAAAGATCGATGGTTTCGATGCTTATGTGGCACAAAGCGCCGCCTTGTTGAAAGTAAACATTGTCCAGATCAATACCATCCAATTCCGGCCATAAAAAATCATTAGGGTCCACGTTAAGGATGGAGAGGCTTTTCAACAATAAATCTTCGGTTTTTTTCCTTATATGCTGGAAACCAAAGGCATAATCGGAGATACTAGGCAATTGAATAGTAAAGATAGTAAAGTCCTCGATCGAAGAACAGAATCTCTACAAGTCTCTGCCGCAAGTCCTGCTACTATATATGGCTTTGAGGTCAGTATGATTACAAAATCTGATATGTCGGTGCTACGTGTTTTCGGGAGAATTGTTTAGGAGATTTATGATCCTTGGTACGTGGGCAACGGAAAATAACGCATATAATGGAGCGATGAGCTGTACGAGATAGACTAAGGCATAAGCCGAGTTCAGTGAATAATCAGACAGCCGCTAAATCCTGTCATTCGTATGGATGAAAACACTGCAGTTTTGAAATTATGCGTTAAGTACTCGCCGATAGAAGCAGAAGAAAGCTTTCCCTCTTTAAAGATCAAACGGATTTGCCTCTAACGGCAAAAAGAAAAACATCTGGCGTGCTGTCGGTAACTCGGTTATAATGGCGTAAGCGGTGCTTAAACCAATAAAGAAGGAGAAGAAGAATAATATATAATTAACACAAGTTAATGACGTTATGAAGGCCATTCACGGAACCTAACTCAAAGTGACAGTTAAACTTTCAATGATAAAAAATGTTATTATTATACATATGTATTACATAAATAAATAAATTTGTATTAAAAATTGTAATTTATATGAATATTTATAACAACATTCACGATGTTTACTATAATGGCTTACGCTAGGAAATACCAGTCAGATGGCCAACATGCACAAAATCCCAACATTGTCAACGAATCAATTAGCAAGAAACTAACATCATATAAATAATTATTGACTATTATCGCAATAAAAGGAAAAAATAAATTGACCACCAGCTGTTCGTTGGAAACTCTCAGCTGTGTTTTGAACAGATTAAACACTTTGGTAAATTTTAACAATTTATTGGCAATTAAATTATAAATAATGAATGTATTTATTTGAAAGAAAGAAATTGACGCTATTTGTAAGCATAAAGTTATTAAAAATTATTAATATATTAATAATTAATTAATATATTAATTATTTTAATAAATAGAAAAAAGCGGCTAACCGCATAAGCGGATTTCAGCCGCCTCCGCGCGAAAATCGCTTCAGCAATCGATCGATATTATCATATTTACCTAACGAGTGTTTGTATTGTACTAAGAAATTTGCAGAATTTCCAATTTTTTTTTTTATAAAATTTAGCTTTTAAATTCTTGAGGTATTCCAGCCCTTTACCTGTTTTTTCTATAGATAAGTATAAAATTCATAAGTACTCCAAGGTTTTTCAATAATATTAGTTTTATTCGCACTATATAAATATATTTGCACTACAATAAAATATTTGTGATTTTCGATATTTTTGTTTAACAAATCTATGCTAATTACTAAATAATGAAAACTTAGCGTTCATAAAAAATTAGCACCTTACTTAAAAGTACAATTAATCTGATATTTTATTGTATTTCTTAAATAAAACACCAGCTAAGTGTGAAGCTTTTTAAATCATTTAAATTTCCGTAAAAAGTATTGCCGAGAAAAGTTAGCCAAAATTGCATCTGGAATTATCGCAGCCATTTTTGGCTCCATTTTTCTGTTCTGTTGGTTGATGCCTTAATATTTGATCTTAAGTCGAGCAGGGTGCCGGAGAGTAAAAACCTGTTATATGAGAAATTCACACCTGCATCCAAAATTTAATGGTGCTACGCCAACCAAAATGAATTTCCAACCCTCATATTTTTCCATTTGATGCCGAATTATATATAGCCGTATTAACAATAGTAACAAAGTACGAGACATTAGTAATGGAAGTGTGTTAGATTTCAAAACCTGAATATACTCATACTGGACCCAAAGAGGTAATTTAGCCATTGAGCATACTGAATTTATGGAGGGAACACTTATCTATTGTAGCTTATAAATGGCAGTGAAAATGGAGCACGAGGAGATGACGAACCTAATTCCCCAAACGATGGAACAGATATTTCATTGCCCCAGTATGAAGAAGTTCGAATAACAATTTCCCTCCTGAAAAAAACACAGCGCTAGATGCCTGCTAGCCTGCACCATTGTCAAACTGATTGGTCCTTATCAGTGTGGTTTTAGACTTCGAAAACTTACATTTGACCAAATATTCAACATGCGACAAATCTGGAAAAAGATCAATGGAAGCGGATCGACACACACCCAGTCTTTGTCGATTTTAAAGCAGCCTTCGACAGCACGAAGGGGAGCTACCTCCACGCCGCTTTGGTATACTCGAAAAACTGCTGGGGTACACCGATGATATTGACATCTTTGGCCTCAACAACCGCGCTTTTCTGACTTCTCCAAGCTGGATAAGGCAGTGAAGCTTATGGCAAGACTATGCCTGCTAAGTTACGTGGTCCGGATAGAGTGAAAGTTTTCGGTGTGGTATCCGCCGAAGGAAGCAAAGATAGAAGAAGACTTCCAATCCGTTAGAAAGATCAGATGGAGAAAGACCAGGCTATATTTCGTATTTCCCAATGAATGGCGCACTGTTGTTAACTCAGCTGTAATCTACGCCAGTAAAGAAGAAGAACTCTAAGCCAAGTCCAAACGATTATTTTGAAAATTAACATAAATATATCGAGTTGTTTAGCAGTATGCTCGGAAAACAGAAGAGTCTCTTAATATCAATTCGATTAGTAAATCGTTGTTAATTAATTGGATTGCGTAGCAGTCACGGTATTCTACGCAGTAGCATTACTCGATGGATTATCTGCACCGAGCAGATGTTTGCTAAATCTACTTAAAATGGCATCACTTCGGAGTTATCAACGAACTAGTTGAAGAGTAACGCATATTCCATTATTTATTATTATTATTTATTTCTTTTTTTTTTTGGTTCGAATCTAAGACACTTTTTAGCTTGCTTAAAAATTCGCTAATTGAAAATCAATTAACAAACTGTTGGTAAAAATCAATTGAACATATTTTACAGTCTCGAGTTAGACCTGACTTCACTGATGTTTGGTGAACAACTGCGCGATAATTTTTTCTTCTATAGATTTTCTAGAGCGTACTTTCTTAAGTAAATACATATTGAGTTTTGTTATTAGCGATTTTTTTCACCTTTAACAATTAGTAAGTATTTAAACTGCACTGAACTGGCATGCACCGGTAAGAAAATTAATTACTAATAGACGGTATATGAACAGCTCTTAAAGTGTCGAGAAGAATAACTTTAATATTTGATATACTCGTACTGTCTCATTATCGCCAAGTGTCATATGAAGAGTCCACTCTGCACGGCGACTAATTACAACTATCAGCTGGTGAAATGGATTGTTTATAAAATAAATAAAAATAAAAATGTTATTGTATTGATGACGTTTTCGTTAAAATTAGATTTTATTTATAAACTTTTGACTATATTTAGTAACTATTATTTATCCAGAACAAAGCGAGTGATTTTGAAATCAAAAGGAGAACTTTTCAAACTCGTGTTATCCACTTCAAATGATATTGTATAAAATGAAAGAGTAAATAATGGAAAAACCGTGTATAAACAAAACAGCATAAGGAGCTCACAAGCCGTCTTCAAGTGTTTGTATACAAATACTGAAGCTAAATATAAATTGTTTCTTATTTAACGTTTCTTTCATTTAAATTGCGTCTCTAAAAGGAACGAACATATGTACCATGTGTATAAAAGAGTCAGTTGTTGAGAAACAAAAATATTTTAATCTTTTTCCACAAATTTTAGTAAAAGAGCAATTAAAAAAACGCAATTTTTTAGAACTTTTCATGAGTCATAATTCCAAGTCAGGATTTCCGCTTCGTTGAAATTTCATCAGATTTTATAAATTTTTATATTTTAATTGTTATGCCTTTATCTTCTGAAATAAGGAGAATTATATTTTTTTTTTCTAAAAGAAATATTTACATAAGAATAAACTGTTTCTTTGACTATGGATGCAGGTCTGGTCACTGCCATTGCAGAGACTGGTAATAAAACAAATTTTGATTCTAATAATCTAATAATCGCTCAGGAACAGGTTTGATCTGTAGGGTAGGTGATCGAAACTCACCTTATGGTTAGTTGTTTTTGCGATGGCGTGAGCATTCTTAGTCATAGCAGGATGATGGATTTTAGAAATAGTTGTATCGGAACTCCAATCATTTCTGTGAGTTGTTTCATCTTTAGTTGAGCATCGTAAAGAACCATATTTTCAACTATTTGAGTAAGTTCTGACGTAGTCGCTGTGATGCTTCCAACCGGTCTCGAGTCGTCTTCAAAAGATTCCCTTGCTTGTTTAAATAAACTATGCCACTTGGACATCATGGATTTCATCTCATTCATTATCGTCGCAACTGATTTTCATTACTTGATAAGGAACATATTAGATTTTTTTTTACCGGATTCTAATTTCATTCCTGATAACAATGGAACCTCGTTTTTATACTAACTATGATCTAAAAAGCTTAATCACTCCCTTATAACAGCTACTAATTTTCTTCGTAGCCAGCTCAGAGAGATGCTTCCTGAGCTTTTGACCATCTGAACGTCAGTTCTCACGGTCGTAGAAGTTTTGCTGTAGAAGACTACTTTAAAATCGACGAAGAGGTGGTGTGTGGCGAGTTTCAATAGAGAAAAGAGTTTCACGGGTATTTTCCAAAATTTGTCGCACGATGAATATCTATCTGGTCAGTGACTGATTTACCAGGTCTAAGACGGCAATGATAAGGTTCAATCGGTTTGTTGGTAGTAGGCTTTAGTCCTTCACACAATACGACCTTATATGCGATATTGCGTGGAATAAGTAATTGGCTGTGGGGTCTCCCTTTTCGTGGATTAAGCAGAGCATACTTATTTTCCAATCGTCGGACATGCTTTCGTTCGACCATATTTCACGAAGAAGCTGATGCATACAGCTTATCAGTTTTACGCCCCCGAATTTGAGTAACTCGCCCGGTAATCAATCGGCGCTCGCCACTTTGTTGTTTCTTTCGAACTTCTACATAGTCGGGCAATGAAACATCAGTTCCATCGTCATCGATTGGGAAATAAGTTTTGATATGTCCATTTTCACTGTCATTTAGCTGGATAGAGAAATATTTCGTTCATAATTTCAATATACTCTAGACATAAGTGGCTAGATTACCACTCTCGGTCCTACAATGGTTTGCTCCGGTCTTGAAAACTTCTGTAAGTCGCTAAACATTACCCTTGTCGGCCTCGGCCTTTTGTTTCTTTGCCTGCAAATGCATCTTGCTTCTAATCTTAGTTCTCGGTATCTATTCCACCCCGCAAGTGTCGGGGTCGATCGCAACGATCCGAGCTAGGCAGCTGGTTTTTTCTCCGCTGCGGCGCGCCAATCATCAATTCTTAGCCTTCCAAAAGTAAAAAAAAAAAAGTAATTTCCAGGAAGCAAAATGGGTCTATATATTTTTTTATAATATCATGCCTTAAATAGTGATAGAAAAGACCTTCGACGAAAAAATATTTGAAATATTCATAAAAACTGCAATTTGCAGCTTCATTTCCTCTGTACAGTGACTTGGCCGATCAAAGTATTAGTCGTACATACCATATACTATTATATACTCACTTATTATAGCAAAAACTTCCACGAGAGTGTTCTCAATGCCTATAGCAACAAACATAATCAAATACCCTCAAATACTTATAAATGTAAGTACTATTATTAAATTATATTAGGTATATTAAATTGTGAATAATGATAAAGACATGTACATATGTATGCATAAACATCAATATGTTTGGCTGTATGTTTGTACAACTTTACAGTGGCATTCAATTATTTTATTGACGCTTGTCGATAGTAAGCGATTCTACAGCACGACTGCACTGCAACACTTCAATTAACGAGCACATAAAACGCAATACGCTGACAAAATCACTCAGCGTGTGACAATCAAAATCATGAAAATATTAGACACACAAGCAATGTAGTTTACTTATTATTTAAGCATTTACAAAACAAAAAAAAAATTTAAATAAACCTTAGAAGCTACCGTCAAATTAGCGCATGCGATGTGAATGTGATAAAAAAGTCACCCGCACATAACAGACATTATGAAATACTTACATACACATACGTGTATACATACGGATATATTGCAAATAAACATTATGAAGGGAAGCATGTAAATCTCACAACGTCATGTGCATTTGTTAGTAACGCAAATTAATTTTATAGCGGAAATATGATCTTTAAGCATTCATTGCATTGTTTGCATGCAAAATTACTATGTAAAATTATTAAAAGAAAAATTATTGAAAATTGCATGCAAACAAACTACATGCTCCAAACTCGCAATTCAGTCCGACTCTAACTTGGAAATATATTAAGACAACTTTTGGCATTTCTTGGTGGGTTATAAATACTTTTCAGGCTCCAGGAGTCCACTCCCCACTGCTGTTGAACTTTATGGATTCGCATTCGACGTGCAGAAGTGCAGGCTCTTCTTCATTCCGCATACGACTGCAATAGCCACAAAACTCCAGAGCCGCAACAAAATTCTCAAAGCATTAGCCCGCAGCACCTGGGGAAAAGACAAAGAAACATTGCTGGCAACTTATAAGGCAGTTGACCAGACGGTCGTAAACTATGCTGCCCCAATCTGGGAACCGGTGGCTAGCAAAGCGCCGATGAAGAAACTGCAAGACTGTCCAAACACTTTCCTCAGCACCGAGACAGGAAACCTTCTGATGTCAGCATAATGCTCTGCGGCACAACCAATTTCTGCTGAAATGTTAACGTAGGGATATTGAAGTAGACTAAACTAATACCTATCCAGACTTGACCATGACATACCCAACGTATGTGCTGCACGCAGTGAGTCCCCGTACTACATTAACCAACTGTTTGCATATGCCCAAAACCTAACCTATCTAATACCCCTTTCCTTTTGGTCCGAACCCGTCGAAACAGCTCGTTTTGTGTACCTTCTATTAGATGACTTCGATAACTTCCACTAATCTTGCCTGCTCCTCGGCGGAGTTAATGAGCCGCTACAAAAACAACAACGTTGGAAATCTTATAGAAGAGAATTTACGTCAAATGCACTCATTACAAAGTACCGGCTAAGGTAATAGGAGTTCTGAAAAGTTACTCTCTGATAAGATGATAAGCAAAAAGACTTGAAAGTTTTCTAGATAAAAAAAACGTATGCTGGTGCCTTTCAAGCGTTGGACTAAACAAATTTTGACGTTCGGCCTTCCCTGACGGCCATATCCTTCGTACTATAATTTTCAGTAATCACTTTATTATTTATTGTTTCAAGTTGTTTTTTGGTTAAGGTTATTTGAACAAACAAATAAGACAATAAATGCGTACAAATTAGTTGTTTATTGAATATAAATGTCAAAGTTTTTAACTTTTTACACCAAAATTGGAATGTAAAAAACTGTACACTTGTTTAACAGATAATTGCGGTAAACAAAAAAAAGGCTACTATTTCGTTTGATAGAAACAAAGGCAACCGCAACCACGCGTGCTGCCCAAAAATACTAAATTGCTAATTCCCCGCCCATCGATACTTTTTTTTATTTACTTTTCTTTTTTTTTTTTGCCAATCATGTACGCACTATCAATTGAGGAATAATTATAATAATCGCTACATACTTTGTCGTGCATGTAAAACACTGTTATACGCATGTAGGCGTGTGTTTACCATATATGAATACACATGCTGTATTTTCGCATGGTAGAAAACATGTCCTTCACATAGTTTAAATTGTCGTAGCACTGGCGAACGTGCTTTCTTGTGAATTTTTATGTACAATACGTGTATGTGTGTATGCTAATACACACTTATCGCTCTTCATTGTGCGATTTCCGCTAATTACTATTGTAAAGATGAGTTCGGGTGTTTTATGGCTAATCTGTGTGAGTTGTGATAGTTTTGCTAATTTTTGCACTTATTTTTTTATTTTTTCTTTCTTTTTGCACTATGGCGCGCCCAATTCATAAAACCTTCGAAATATATGTATAATAAAATCAATTAACAATAACAGTTCATGACACCATAAGCTACTGAAGAATGGGGATTTAGACCCCATAGTGAAATTAAATTATGTAGTATACCTGCAAAATTATTTCCCATAGTCGCCCTAAATTACAATCTATATAATACTATTGACTCTAAATCTATGACATATAAATACATATATATATGTATATCTATTTAGGTTAGATTTGGTTGTGTTGACCAGCGATGTATGGTATCAATTACATTCAGACCCGAATAAAACCCATTGTTATGCCACAAAAACTTGACCTCTAGGCTTCGCTATCCATTCATTCATTACATCCATGACTTTGACATATTTTCGGTAGAGCATCCAGCAGTATCGTCCTGAAATTTTTAAGGCGAACACTACCCAGAGCAGAACAGTAAGATAGAAGTTGGGTGATCATTTCCACCTCTCATTCCACCTTGACATGACCTGCACATATTTCTTGAGACCCATTTTCTGAGGAGAAGATCTGCTTGATCCTATCTTCTGTAGCAAGTTCACGCACCTTACAGTTTCCTTCGATAGCCCTATGATCAGGGACCCGCGTGAGAACTAGTCGTTTCTATTTGACCATCTTTTGTAGAGATCGACGACTGTTCAGCGCAATTTTGGAATTTAACTTAAGTGAGTGCTTTCACTGCTGCCGGACATCGCTGAAAATGAAGATCTCCTTATCTTTAAAGACTGAAAAAGTGTTCCATAGAAGGGTTATTTAAGAATACACCACCGCCAACTCTCCTCTTATATATTAATAAATCCGTGTTTAATTCCATGTGGCTGCCACCTGGACTTCCACTCTTCTCTGTTGGAGATTCGTGTTCTCAAGTAATGTTCAGTGAATGTTATTGGACCTCATCGGTCTGTATAGCTTGGTATAAAATCGTACTATCCAATAATTTCAAGTGTCCCATTAGCTGAGTGGTCCATTTATTTGACTAGTTAAGTATTAAATATTGCATTTCGAGCCTCATTTGGCGTGCTCCTTAGTGCATCACTGATACACATTAACACACATCTTTGATTTTGACCTATAAAAATAGCATTTTCGTTGGTCTTACTGTATGTATAGAGGTCAGTAACAGCCACCATATCATTCCGTGGGCAGCTCTTACACTATTATAGCCGAATCAGGCCGTCATTTCGATCTTGTATTCGCTGTTTGACGCCAGTTGGAAGTATCAAGTGAAACCATGTCGCTCTCCACGTGATCGTTCCAACGGAGTGGGGATCTTCCCTTTCCTCTGCTTCCACCAACGAGTACTGCATCGAATACTTTCAAAGCTGGAGTTGTTTCATCCATACTGACGACATGGCCTAGCCAACGTAGCCGCTGTCTCTTCATTCGCTGATTTATATTAATGTCACGTGTGCGGAATTCGCCATAGCCAATGCGCAAAGGAACACAGGGCCATCTCATCGCTTGTCGAACTCGTTCATGCTTCTGCACCATATAGTAGGACGGCAATAATGAGTGACTTGAAGAGTTTGGTTTTGGTTCGTCGAGAGAGGACTTCACTCCTTAATTGTCTACTCGGTCCAGAGAGCAGAGAACTACCAAAATATAATTTAACAAAACCTTTTATACCAGAAGAATGGGGATACAATTTAAAAAGTCAAAGTCACGTTTCCGATGCTGCTAAGTTACTTCAACTCATTGATTGATCCTTTGTCAGCAGCTTAGTCAACTGTACGCACATACATAAGCATATTTTAAATTACAAAGTTTACGAGTATATGTATGGGCTTGCTGAAATCTTTTGTCATTTTATTTTATTTATTTTTTAATATCGTTTTGTTTTTCTTTTTTTTGTTATATTTTTATACATTTGATTTTATTTTTTTCGCATTGCTTTTTACCTTTACCGCTCGCTTCGTGGTGATTATTATTATTATTATTGTTAACATGCTGTACATTGTATTGTATTTGCTTGTATTATTATTTTCTGTCATTGTTGCCGTTATTGTTAATTTTTTTTTATTTACTCTATTGTTTTTTTATTTTTATTGCAGTAGTGTTGAAATGTTTTTTACTGTTTATTGTTATTATTATTTTTATTGTGGTTATTGATATGTTGGTTTTATATTGTCGATGTTGTTGTTTTTGTTGATGTTATTGTTATTATTATTATTGTTATTATTGTTATTTTACGGATGCCACATGCGTGCATGCTAATGAATATGGTCATTTTGTATGTTTAGAGTTTAGTGAATCGAGTCGCGAAGTTTTCGAATCAAGTCAAAATTATTTGAAAACAAAAAAAAATATTTCATGCGTATTAAATACCTTAAAAGCAGAGGAACAGGTTTTGGGAAATTATTAAATTTGAAATATTAAGGAAGGACCGAATATAAATTTAAAATTTTATTTTATATAAATCTATTTCGTCTGTATCTTTTTCTTTGTATATTTTTATTTTTTTATATTGATGTGAAAGAGCGATTTTATGTGCGCAGAATGAGAAGATTATAAGAAGACTTGGCCTCGAGAGATTATTACCTGTTTCCAAAAATGAAAAAGGAGCTTGCAGGTGAATACATTAAATAGGAAAATTGTTTAATTTATCTATTCTCGCCTACTATTCCTCAATCAGCCAACATAAAAACACTCCCGCGTACATTGAAGTATTAATTTTTTGCTATAAAATCCATTTTTATTTTTTTAACTCCCACGTTCTACCTCTTTCGGAGCTAAGTACCTACCTGTGTATTTAATTCTTATATGAATATGGCTTTATGTTATATAAAGCAAAATTAAATACAATATCTTGAAAATTAAGCCAAAATGCAAGGCAATATGTGTCATGAAATTTAAAACAATTATATGAATCTCCACTTCTGTGTACGTTCATACGTTTTCCTTTATTTTCTGTATGTTTTTAATATCCAGGTCAGTTTGGTAAAGCCCGCTGACTTAAAAGCAAAACCGGTTTTCTGTCTTCCTTGCATTTCCTCTTATACGAATGCTTTTAAAGTACAGGGTGATCATTTCTGTTAGTGAAAACTTCTTTTCAAAACAATTAACTCTTGACTTTTTTAAAGGAAAATCGTTGGAAATCTATTTTTGCGTGCTACATACATGTATGCATACTAATAGGCAATAATATGGGTTGCTTCTGATTGAGTTATTTAAAGTTGTTTTCATATAAACTTATAAATTATATTTAGTTACAAATTTAAAAATCTTTTTTGACTTACCCTATGTTTCTGTGTTATCTTGAAGTCATGCAGCCGCCTCTCGGCTGCCAACTTATATAAGTAAACAATTATATGGTTGGTTTGACGATATGTAGGTACGCACATATTCAAGTCATTCAGCACGCAGTATCGACAAGTGGAAGATTTTTTACGGTATTTTTGGAAATCATACCTAAAAAACAGGTCATTCAAGCATCACGTTTTAATAAGAATACATCCAACCTAAGAGGAAATACAAACTTATAAAGGAATGTGCATGCACGTGCATATGCTTATTTCATTATGCAAATTTATATACAATCATACAATAACGTATGTACATATGTATGGGTGCTTATGTACACGCGGAGATATGCTTGCATAAATTTTAAGAGTTTTGAAATATGTACATAGGTACATACATTGTATTGCAAACAAGGAAATGCTTATGAAATATTTTACCGTTATGGATGAGGTCCTCATATAAACAAAAAAAAAAAACGAAGTTTACTAAAAAAATATATTTTTGCATAAAAAGCTACCGGCTTTCCAATTAGCATAATATGATACATAAGAAAAATAATTAAAATTAATTATGATTAATGCTTGGAACCATATGATAGCGTTGTGCTATCGCCAATCGGACGAAAAATATCAGCAAGAAAAATTTAGATGACCTAAACGGGCTTAAGTCGAAAGTAAACCAGGAAAACCAGTCATTGAGGCCTTGCTGCTCCCGTCCTTCACATACTACCTGAACCTAGCAGCACATCAGCATGGCTACCGAATAGTTCACAGCACCACAACCGCCATAAATACCCAAATAGTCTACGGCCTTAACCAAAAATGACCCTGTGCTCGAACCATCCCGGTAGCACGGGATCTGTGAAAAGCCTTTGACATTGTCACCAACACAGGGCTACTATCGGTCATTGAGAATTTCTCATTAACGCCTATTTTGATGTCGTGGACTATGGGTGTGAGTGGTTAGAGTTTCGAGGTCAATCTTCCAAATTCCGTAAGATTAAGCAAGACGTTCCGCAGGGTGACAGATGTTTCTCTCGTTTCTGTTTAATTTTTAAATGTCGCAGCTCCCTTTTTCCCCAGGGGGTGTTACTCGTCGACCTATGACTGATAACTTATGTTCGAAAGTTACTTGGCTACTCTTTTTATCAGTTGGACGAAAGAGTACCGTCTCGAACTCGATATGAAAGTCGTTACCGTAATAATTCTGACAAGTATCTAACAACTCCAAACTTCTATATCCCTGTGTACAGGGAATGAGAGAGCCTTTTCAGCTATCTCTGTAAGAAATCTACAACAGCTCAGCACACTTTAAGGGTTGATCGTGATTGCCACTGACAGTTACTAAAAAACAAATATTTACCGGCCTCTGTAGCATGATTTGGTTAGTTGGTTGTTCGTTCGAAAGCTGTTGTTGATAACCTGACCCCGCATGACATCACTTAGGTCATAGTTTGGCTAATTTTGTACCAACTACCCACCACGGAATTGATAAATTTCAAATTTTTTTCCAATCATGTTTGCCCATTTTTTTTGGGCGGAAGATGTAAGAAAGAAGTAGTTCGAATAGCAATCACTCGCTTAAAAACTAACTAAGCAAAGAGATGGATAGATTACCAGCTGAGCTATTCAGATTGGAACCTTAGCATGCTCTGCAAAATCCATAAAAATGGAGACCCAAACTAAATTATTAATATGGCTTTAAATCTTTTAAAACTGTCATTGACCACATATTCATCATGCTCCAAATCTTGGAAAATACCCAAGAAAAGAGGATCGACACACACCACCTCTTCACCGATTTTAAAACAACCTTCTGGTTAAATTGTAAGGGCCGATGTTGAATGTGAACCACACCTAAACGCCAAGTTTTTTTCCGAATTTAATTTGACATTTCTCTATTTCAGACTTACTCAATTTGAACCATGGATAGATACACAATCCAACAACGTGTTAAAGTTATCCAGACTTATTATGAAAATTTTCGAAGAAAATCATCTTCAGTGATGAGGCACATTTTCACCTCAGTGGATTCGTCAATAAACAGAATTGCCACATTTGGGCGAATGAGAATCCAAGAGTGATTGTCGAAAAACCAATGCACCCACAAAGAGTGACTGTTTGGTGCGGTTTATGGGCTGGCGGCATCATCGGGCCGTATTTTTTCCAAAATGAGGCCGGTCAGGCAGTTACTGTGAATGGTGTTCGCTATCGTCAGATGATAACGAATTTTTTATGGCCACAATTGGAAGATATGGATGTGGACGATATGTGGTTTCAGCAGGACGGTGCCACTTGCCACACAGCTAACGAAACAATGGCTCTTTTGAGCAACAAATTCAATGGCCGTGTTATCTCATGTAATGGCGATGTCAATTGGCCCCCAAGATCATGTGATTTGACACCGTTGGACTTTTTTCTCTGGGGTTATTTGAAAGAAAAGGTGTACGTCGATAAGCCAGCAACAATTCAAGAGCTAAAGGATGAGATAATTCGGCACATTAACGGCATAGAAACTCCATTATGCCTCAGCGTCATCGAAAATTTGGACCATCGTATGGAGGTGTGCCGCCGAGGTCGCGGCGCTCATTTGGCCGATATTTTGTTATATACATAATTGAGTAATACCAATATATCATTATAAAATAAAATTTCAATAATTTCCTAAATAGTTTGTGTATTATTCAAAATCAACATCGGCCCTTGAAAATTTAACCACCCTTTACAGCACGAAAAAGAATTTCTTCTACGTGACCATTTTTGAATTTGCGGGGATAAAGCTTATATGGCTGCGTAATATGACATTAAGCAACACCAAAAGCTCTAACAGCGCAAGTTCTGTTTTCTCCAGACTGGATAAAGAAGCGAAACGTATAGGTCTGGTAGTGAAAGGACACGAACAGTCATCGTATTAGCGGCTGGGCTTCCACTTCACTGTTGACAGTCATAACTTTGAAATCTTAGATAACTTCGTTTATCTTGGAATCAGCATTAATACAAACAACAGACTTGAAATCCAACATTAATCAGTATTGCAAACGGGTGTTACATTGAACTGAGTAGGCATTTGAAAAGTAAAGTCCTCTCTCTCTCGACGAACAAAGGCCAAACTCTACTATTCGTCCTGCTATTTGGTAGTATGACAACATGACAACAGCTGATTAGTTGGCGTTGGGGCTATTTGAGAAAAAGGTTTTTGCAGATATAGGTCAGTGAATCAAGACCAGGTAGAGAAAGACCTGGCTGTGCTTGTAAATACAACACCAAACAACGAAAAGAAGGAATGAATCGCGCGCTGTTATTATCTGCGCCAGATGAAAGATATAACGCCTCAATCGGTTAAAATTAAGACACTTAAAGTGGTAGTAGTTTAGGGTTTTGTCCTCTTCTGTGACTTGGACTAAAGCCCAACATTTAAGCCTTGGAAATAGTTCTTTTGGTTATTGAATAAAGGTTTATTTACTGATTGCTTTTTATCAAAAATCTTAGAAACGAGATACCAAACATTATATAAATACATATGTTAATATCATTATTATTTATTTTATTTTGTATTTTTTGAAGTTGCTTACTTATCCCATTAAATTTTAAATGACTTCCTCATATAATGAACATAAATTATTTTCTTGCAAATTTTTTTGCAATTCAAAATTACTGCTATAAAAACAACAAAATGTTTTACCGGTATTTAAACACACAAATACCAATATTCTATGTATAAATAAAAAATTCATTGCTCCCATTTGAATACCTATCGACCCGCATAGTTGAATGACCCAGCATTATTCGACAACAAACCACCACTAAACAGATGTTTAAGTTGTCAACATAATGATCATCACCACCAAAAAATATTCGGTTGGAAACCTCCTCGGGCGGTATTCATACCAATTCATCTTGATGCCGGCGCTATTATGCAAAACATTATATAAGTAGCCATCAACGCTTTAAAAATACATAAATACATGCATGTGTGTGTGTATGCGTAGTATACACGTATATTATGTATAGATGTTTTGAATTTCGCTCCAAACTATTGGCTATTCGATATCGGTGTCAAGCAACTCTCGTTTCTGCAACCCTGAAATTATATCAATATAAACAAATCGATCAGTCGACTTGTAGAGTCAAAACAACTGAATTTATTTATCGCCTGCTTATGTAGACGTGCATATGTATGAATGGCAGGAAAGAGTTGAATAGTTAAAATTTGTTTTAGTAGGCGCTCAAAATAGGGTGAGAGAAGAAAAAAAAAGCAGATGCATTTTTTATTTTTATTTGGTTAAATTTTAAGGTGTATATTTCTCTTCTTTTTTATTATGTATGCTTCCTTGACAGATTTTTGACCCAAAACCTCACATATAAATAATTTGGTTGTGTGGGAGCTATCATGATTTCGTTCCAACGGGACAGACTTTCAATAAAGAGTATTATTTGAACGTTTGTGCGAAAACATCCGTCGCAAACAGCTGGAATTGTGGGCCAATAATTTCCGAAAACTTTCATGACGATAATGCGCCATCGCACCGAACTGTAGTTGTGAACGATCTTAAGACCAAAAACTCGTTCGATGCCATCGATCAATCACCATATTCACCGGATTTGACCCCATGTGACTTTTTTTTGTTTCCAAAACTCAAGTTACTACTCCGTGAAACCCGTTTCGACTCGATTGAGACTATAAAAGAAAATTCGCAGAGGGAAATGAGGTCGACTGACTTCAGCAACTGCTACAAACAAACTGGTTGCCACATCGCGCTCATTTTTGGCATAATAATTAATGACAATTGCCGCAAACTTTCTGGTTTTCGCTATTGCTGCTGTGAGGAAGAGAATCGAAGAAGATCCGAATGAGTCCATCCGCAAACGCTCGCAACAATTAGAGCTAAGCTCATCCGCTTTGTGGAAGAAATTGGGAAAGAATCTTGGTTTTCAGGCTTATAAAACCCAACCCCTGCAAGAATTGAAGCCGAAGGACCATCAAGTGCATCGCACGCTCGGCGAATGAGCCCAAAACGAAATGGCCCCAGGAACCGATTTTCACGAGAAAATTTTGTTTAGCGATTAAGCTCACTTTTGATTGAATGGGTATCCTTTCATGCCTGAATTTGAATTGAAGATGATCCTGCATGCCATACAGCCAACGAAACAATCAATTTATATAAAGTAAGGAAGCTTTCGGCGAGCTCATTATCACTCATAATGATAGCTCATGGGCCTATGGCGTGGCTTTTTTTAGTCTTTTTGAAAACCACATGTCTAAAAAACCCCCTTACTTTGTACCGATGTTAATACATGTAATATAAAAAGTATGATATTCCTTACATTTTTGGTAGAGCCAAAAAAGAGGTTCAAGTGAAGTAAACACTCTTCAACGGTTTTTTTGCGGTCTATCTACAAACCTTAAAGCATACATACATAGGTATGTATACTCTTCTTTAGGTAGTTCATAGCAACTTACGCGCTGAATACAAACAGAGCAAAATTCTTTAAATTTATTCATCACAAATCATTTATTTACCTTTACGATTTTAATTCAAAACAAGCCTGCAAATTTATTTTAATTTTGCAAACCCATAAATTAATATTTATTCATATATTTAATATATGTTTACAAGTATTTGTACTTAAATGAATACCTATGACGGCCGCGGTAGCCGAGTGGTTAGCATTGCGTACTGCCATTCGGACGGCCCGGGTTCAAATCCTGGTGCGACCAATATCCAAAAGTTTTAGAAAATTAATTTATATAAAAAATTAAGTTAAATTTTCTAATTGCGGTCGCACCTCGGCAGGGAATGTCAAGCCCTCCGAGTGTATTTCTGACATGAAATAAAGGCTCCTCATAAGAAAATAATCAGTCATTCAGAGGCGGCTTAGCATAAACCATAGGTCCCTCCACTTGTTGGAAAAACATCAAGACGCAAAACTACAAATTGGAGAGAGAGCTCGGCCGCAAATCGCTTCAGCGGCAACAAAACGCCAATTATATATGGTATATATATATATAAATGAATACAAACGTATTTATGTACATATGTAAGTACATCTGTATCGATTGCGCATATGGTGGAAGCAAAAGCAAAAGTTGATATAATTCCAATGCGTATGCAGACAAGGTGAACTACTTTGAGATTTAAACTGGTTTCTGTGCTACGATGAACGTAAGCACTATCTTAGGTAGTCAATGAATATACACTCCTGTGTACATATGTACTCCTATATGTAGAGAGGTTATAAATTGAATATCTTATCTAAATATAAACATATATATGTAGGTATGTATGTATTTATGTGCATGAAATATATATACCGCAAACTATTCTCGCTTCACTGCCACTGTCATATTGTCTTTGACGCTTCACTTAATTATCATTTGTTGTCTTCACACACAGCAATTTGTACAAATATATTATTATATTATTGTTGTTAAATTTAGATTTATTTATTAGATTAAAAAAAATATTATTGAATAAAAAGGTTATGTGAAAGAAGTTTAGGTTCTTATCCAATAATTGCGGGTCACTTAAAGTCATGAGGATCATTCAGTTGCATATTTGTTTCTTTAAGAATAGTTCTGTCACTAACCTCAGTAGGTTTGATTAAAACCTCTTCATTTGCCTCTCTTCTTGATGACCAAAACTATCTATATATGTATCTAACGAAATCTATTACTTCTGCATTTTTAATCTTTTTCTCCTTTCTTGAAAATAAAATAATTAAATTTGTGTAATAATTTCTATACCCGCTAATATCGTGAGGCGAATATCCTGCAAGTATCGGATACTCCAAAAATTAATTACGACTTTTTATTCACAAAAATATTAAGAACTCAAGTACTCAAATAAAAGTTCAGTTATGAAAACGTGAACGGCTCTAGCCAATTTTAGTAAATAAACATTCCCTATTTTGATATAAATTCCTCCAAAGCATATACCTTAAAGTTGTGGCCAATAAGTTCTTGCCCGGGTGGTTAGTAATGCGGATGCTGGTTGAGGTTGTTGTAGATAAAATGGTAGATAGTAGAGCTCAAGATTTTGTTCGAACATTTTCGAGCTGCTTGAGCATTTGAGTACACTCGTTCATTGCTTATTGCTCGAATATTTTCGTTATCAGGGAATCTAAAGCTTTAGTAGATAGTCAAACACGCTCTACTGTTGTAGAACTAAGTTCACTGTCAATAAGAGTAGGGCATAATTCGTTGGCGAACGCTACCCGAACCCGAAATACTCCAAAAATAAACATTATTTCCCAGTTGAAAGATCTGACTAAGCCTGGCTTTCAGTTAAATACTTAACAATAGCAAAACAGCTAAAATATTTTTGCTTGCTGCTTCTATTACAACATTATATTTAAATGGTTAAAGAGTTACACAAATTTCATAGCTTTATTAATTTCCATGACACATCACAAAAATTATCCTAATTTTTCTGGTTGATTCGCAAAAGTGACGAAGCCTTGAGAAGGTGCCCACTCAAAGTTAGATAAGCTCGGCGCTTTAAGCTTTAAACTGTATTTTCAAAGTGGGTTGTCAAAAGTTATCGAAAACTACTCAACCGAACCTCCCGCAACTTTAAACCGGTTTTCGAGATACAATTCACTAGGAATTGGATGAAGGGTTTTTTTAATCATAGCTATTTAAAAAAAAAAAAGATCAAACTTGCACTTTTTTGTCATTTTCCATTGAAAGCTTCATAATTTTTTTTTTCAAATTATTATTAAGACAGTAAAAAACTTGAATAATATTAATATTTTATTTTTTTACCTATGTATATATATTTTAGCCGAATAAACCCATGTCTTTTAAATATTTTCATTGAATCTTTTCGACTTTTTTGTTATTTATTTTTTTTGCTGTTCCAGAATTTATTGTACCAAACAAGATCTCAGTCAACCCTTCAATAATAACCAAAAGGCAAATAATCTTGCATCGTGTTACGTTAGAAAATGTCCTTAGAAGCTAAAGGGCAGTAGATAAGGTGGCTGCAGGTAAGTAGCTAGATAATTGGATAGAAAATATAGTCTTTAGATATTTACAGCGTTCGGCGTCATGCAAAAGACTCTAAATGCTCCATGTTCAGCGAATCAAGAGGTGTGAAAAAGTCTTATTCTTACAATCTACGAATTCAGCAACCCGGCGCTCTCTTTTCTGGACAGTAAGGCGATAAAACAGATTTGTTGTATAAAGCAGACAGTTCACTGTTCATATTTTATTTTTACAAGAAAAGACAACAGCGGTTTGAAAAAAATTAAATTAAAAGCTATTTAAAATTAGTTTGGTATTTCGGACTGCGTTTGCCATTGAAATTGGAGAAGGAAATAAAATTCAAATATGAAAGAGAAGAATTTTTCAATTTCATTATAAAATTAATGTTTGAAACCATTATAAATTATTTTTAATCTTATTTAATCTTTGTTAAAACTCATTGCTAAATGGTGTCTAAAAATGGTCTTGAATTATTTCAAATAGCGGCTTAGTATAAACTGTAGGTCCATCGTATGTTGGAAAACATCAAGATGCAACAAATTGGAGTAGAAGATCGACCGAAAATCGCTTCAGTGGTTACAAAGGACCAATATACATATTATATATATATATATATATATAATCATCATTATAACTTATTGAGTAAAATAAGATCGCGATGCAAGTTCGTACGTGACTCATCGAGAGCAAGTTCTAGTTAATTATTCGTTGGAGATTTTATAGGACAACATTTCAAAAATTGGATTAGAAAATAATAACAAATGAACATGTATGCAAAGCAAGTGAATCGAGATTGTATGTGTGCGCTTGTGGAGATCCAGTTTCGCCATGTTATGTCAATAATTCAAGGTCATAGTTGATATTCATACAATTTATCATACCAAAGCTAATAAAAAGATAATACCTTTAAATCATCTGAATGTTATAATATGTAGATTAATGTGAGTTTAACAAATTTTGTATACAAACTAACAATCACTTGAAATTGAAGGGTGCAATAAATCATAAGAATTTTTTTTATTATATTTCCAGATGAGAAGGGTAAACATTAGCATATCCACAACTTAACTAATCGATCTTCAAATAGGAAATTAAAATACAATACATTGTTGCAATACTGTCATTTTCCTTAAAAAAAAAGTTAATTTATAATAATTAGAAAATGTGAGTTTGACTAATTTTCCCTTTGTTAAATGCACAATTAAATATTATTTAGTAATATATTCAAATTGTAGTAATGATGGCAAATAATAGTATGTGAAAAAAATATTGCGTTCTCATTAGATAAGTGCAAAATCTAACATATCAATAAAAACATTTCGAGTTACAAAATATTTATTCAAAGAAAATATTAACAAATGTACGTAGGAGAAGTAGAAGCTGCTGCCTGGTACACTACTCTCAAAATCTAATATACACAGGAAAAAAATTCAAATATATAAGAGAAATCCTTAAAATTGTTTAGCAAATGTCTATGTTTGCAAAAGTTGTTAACAATTTGCCGAATATTTGTGGAAAATTAGTATATGTTTGCGTGGCATAAACACCGAACAAAATTTTAAAATGTATAAAATTTGAGTTTACGCTAAATATTTGCATACTTTCGTTGATAAATGTTGCATTAAGTAGAATTTTATATGTACGTATATAAGGAATATATTACAAATTTCCCAGTTGAATGCGAAATTTCGCACTGGAAAACTACTAAAGATTTCACACCTTAAATCTTATACATTTAAAATTAATTGCAAACAATTGTAATCGAACAAACCAAGCATTTGAACATTCGATTACCAAATAATAAGGCAATTTGTTTTGTAAATATTGCTGGGGTATGTAAGTTTGTATTTAAGGATTTCAAGGTATTTAATTGCTGATATCACTGGGAATATGTGTTGTGTTTGTTACATATATTTTGAAAGACATACTAATTAAATTAACGTATTAAAGTTAATTAAAGCAAATTAAATTTAACAAAAAAAGAAATATTGTAAATGCTAAACGTATCTACATATATATCATCCCTTTAATTAACAGAATGTTTTGCTTCATATTTAAGGCAAACAACTGCTTTCTAATTTATATTATATACATTACATCATAAATAGTTTACACTGCTCTTGTTTACCAGCGAACAGTATATTCCAGAAAAATTAAAAAATAATAATAATACATAATAAAATATATTAGAATAAAATCAAATAAATTAGAATAAAATAAGATAAAATAGGGCAAAACAGTACAAAATTAAAAAATATTAAAATAAATCAAAATAAAATAAGAAAACGAAATAAAATATAATAATTAAAAGGATTAAATAAAATAAAAATATTAATAACATAAAATTAAATTAAATTAAATAAAAAAACAGAAAAAAAATATTATAAAACAATATAAATTCATTTTAAACAACATAAAACAAAAAATATGTAAAATAAAATAAAATAAGTTAACTTAAATTATATGACATAATACAAATTAATATAATTTAAAAAACTTAATTAAAATAAAACGAAATGAAATAAATCAATAAAATGTAATATAAAATAAAATAAAACGAAACAAAATGAAGTAAAATAAAATAACTTAAATTAAAATACAACGCAATAAAATAACACAAAAATAATATATAATATAAAAAAATAAAATAAATAATAAATTCAAAATAAAATAAAATAAAATTACGAAGATTAAATAAATTAAGCTAAATTAAATGAAAAAAAAGAAAAAAAATAAAATAACAGAAATATGTTGCTCTTCCCTTTTTATTCTATTGATACTTTATTTTTAATTAAACTATTGTTCCACTAGAAACATACATATGTATGTGTACAGCTTGAAAGTATAATCTAAACTTGGAAGTTAATTGAAAATAAATTATTATAATTTTAACCAACAATTTTAGCCTTTACTCAACAATTATCTAATTAAGTAATATAATTTACAAATTAAAATATGCATAAGTGGAGGTGAAAGTTATGTATAAATACGTAAAAAGAGCAAAAAGAGGGAGAAAGTGTGAATAAGATACAATGGATTGCAAAAGAATATGCATGATTATGGTATTTAATTTTACATACATATTATATTCATTAAAAAAAGCGCAGGCGCACGTGCACTTGCACCATTTCATTGTCTACAGATATACCTCCTCGTTACACAGGCGTTGAAAATAATTTCTTTTCACCTACTCGCATGATGACTAATGCATTCATCAGTAAATATTAACTTACACTTTACTTTCCTACTTTCGACACTTTTACGCTTTCATAAGTATAATAAGTTTTATTCCAAGAATCATTTATGGTAATTAATAATGTGACATACAATTTTATAAAAAGAAAATAAAGACTTTTAATAATAAGTAATTATAAAAATTAGCAGCAGTAATTGAGAGAGAAAATAGTTAAATTTTTTATGTTAACATTTAATTTGGTTCATTAAAGTTTATTACAGCAAATCACGACTTTTTCACGCGCAGAATATTTTGCAGAGCATAAAACATTAGAGCATTTATTTATTATTATTTATATACTGAGCAATCTAGACAGCTGTGTCGCGTCGCTTTATCAAATTAGCTCAAGTTTATTTAAAAGAATAGCTTAATATATTTATATTAGGATTTTCTTGCGATGTTTTTCTTAACTAAATTTGCCTGCAAGTTTAAGGAAGTTTTGTAAATAGCTTTTAAGATGAAAAGAAATAAGGTAGAGCATGTGTAACAAAATTAACTTAGCCAAGTTGTAGGTAAGCAAATTAATTTCATATTATTTTATTATATTTCATATTACTTTAAATAATTTATTTTATTTTTTTATTTTGCTTATTTTATTTTATTTTAATTTATTTCGTTTTTTTTTATTCCATTTCATATAACTTTATATATTTAGCTTTATTTTATCTTATTTTGTTTTATATTCTTTTATTTTATATTATTTTACTTTATACAACTTTATTTTATATACTTTATAACTTTATTTTATTTTATTATGTTTTATTTTATTCGAATTCAATTTTCATTTGTTGGAAAAACATAAAAACGCAAAACCACAAATTGGAGGAGGAGCTCGGCCGAAAATCTCTTCAGCTGTTTCAAAGCGTCAATTATATATACATAATTTATTTTTATTTATATCATTTTTAATTATTATTTAAAAAAATTTTTTTTTCCATTTCAAGTTGTCATTAATGCGCAATATTTTGTTGAAAACTTAATGTAGCGTTTAAATCAATTGTAATCAAATTCTTAGCATTAAGCTATTTTATTTCTCAGAATAGAATATACATTAAAAATAAATATCGAATAATAACATAAGCATGAAAAAAATGTGTTAACAGCTTAAAGGCCATTAACGGCCATTGGCGTCGCATTGTTTGTTTGTAAAAATGTATGTTGGAGTAGAATAATTATTTGTTTATTATGTTATTTAAATGCCAAAAGTGTTTTATATTAATTGTTATACAAGTTAATAGCTAAGCAAATATTTATGTTATATCTAACTAATAATAAAAATTTTTTATTTATGAAATGAGTAATGAAAAATAATGAAACATTTGAGTTGGTTAATGTCTTTAATTTTTTTAATAATTTGGGACATTCATTTCTCGTTTTGAGATTTCCAAAAATTTTAAATTTCCTATGATTTATTATTATATATGGTTGTAATAAGCTTTTTTCCCGATTAACTAATGTAACTAGGAAATTTTCAAACAACACTTATATTTGTTAATAGCACTTTATTGCTCTTATAAAGCAATTTTTGGCTGAGCTCTCCTCCAATTTTACATGTTCGTTTTGAAATTGAACGGCGTAGAGCCTTAGTCAACTTCGAAAAGCTGTTCGATAATTATAAAACAGCATAATCCTGCAGCTGAGAAGTTAAAGTTTAAATATTTCAAACTCACAAATTACTCCTGAAATTGTCTAGCATCACTTCTGTCTGACTTATTGCAATATTTGTCATACTGATTAGGTTATGTGTCCGAATAAGCGTAAAAACTTCAAATCTTAAAATTTAAAATGCAGCTTAATTACAGTAAATACATATATATTATAAACATCATGTGATATGAATTCACCATAGTTATTGTTTATTTATCGTTAAAAAAGCCCGCAACTGACATTATACAAACATTTGTATTTAACTCGTGGACGCCCACATGGCGTATGAGTGATGGCATCAGCAATAGAAATTTAATACACGTATTTAAAGACTCATACGCCATGTTGATCCTCCTCGTGTTAATCAATGCTAATAAGGTGAAAGGTGGACATTTAGAAATATTTTCCAATAGATATGTGTAAACATTGAAATAAATTTTTTCGCGTTTATTCAGTTTGACTAACATAGCTAAATACAAATACATTTGTATATGTAAATAGGTGTGATAAAAAATTTGATTACATTTCTAAAGCAGAAGCCTGGTTTATATTGACTTATTGACAAACTTAATTGATTATTAGTAATAATAGCTATCTAATTAATTACATAAATAGCAATAATAGTTATTGTTTAGTAAAACAAACAAACATCAAAAACTACAAAAAATACTTTGATGCTTGACATGTTGTGATAAAAACTATGTATTGTATAAACTTAGACTTACGTAAGCTTAGCAATTACAATGCGAGTGAGGGTGATTATTATGCAGTGCACAGCGTATTTATTTAGCTCGGGAAAAATTAATAATAACTGTTATCAAATAGAAAGTATTTTTTCAGTTTCATTTAGAAAATAGCTTAGTCTAACTGCGTAATTCGTAAAAGATGAAAAGAGCAGTGAAAATTTTAAGAATTTTAACTCGAATTTTACTCTTTGTAATAATTATTTTCGTATTTTCTTCATTGCTGAATGTACCACGTACTATAATTATATTATGTTTGTTCTTTTAACCGTTATACCTATCTCTTTGTCCGCCAATGTAGATTATATCTGTAGCACATTGAGTCCAAACTGAGTACACATAATCCTGACTATAAAACGACATAACTGAAAACGCATCCTACAGATTTGGAAAGAAATTTGAAATGAAATTCTCGACTTCACATCTCAACAATAAGGACCGAAAATAACTTGATAGATATTTCACTCTTAATGGCTCTCAAATATCTACCTTACTTTATTTTATTTTAATTTATTTTATTTTATTTTATTTTATTTTATTTTATTTTATTTTATTTTATTTTATTTTATTTTATTTTATTTTATTTTATTTTATTTTATTTTATTTTATTTTATTTTATTTTATTTTATTTTATTTTATTTTATTTTATTTTATTTTATTTTATTTTATTTTATTTTATTTTATTTTATTTTATTTTATTTTATTTTATTTTATTTTATTTTATTTTATTTTATTTTATTTTATTTTATTTTATTTTATTTTACTTTATTTTACTTTATTTTATTTTATTTTATTTTATTTTGTTTTATTTTATTTTATTTTATTTTATTTTATTTTATTTTATTTTATTTTATTTTATTTTATTTTATTTTATTTTATTTCATTTTATTTCATTTTATTTTATTTTATTTTATTTTATTTTATTTTATTTTATTTTCTTTTATTTTCTTTTATTTTCTTTTATTTTCTTTTATTTTATTTTATTTTATTTTATTTTATTTTATTTTATTTTATTTTATTTTATTTTATTTTATTTTATTTTATTTTATTTTATTTTATTTTATTTTATTTTATTTTATTTTATTTTATTTTATTTTATTTTATTTTATTTTATTTTATTTTATTTTATTTTATTTTATTTTATTTTATTTTATTTTATTTTATTTTATTTTATTTTATTTTATTTTATTTTATTTTATTTTATTTTATTTTATTTTATTTTATTTTATTTTATTTTATTTTATTTTATTTTATTTTATTTTATTTTATTTTATTTTATTTTATTTTATTTTATTTTATTTTATTTTATTTTATTTTATTTTATTTTATTTTATTTTATTTTATTTTATTTTATTTTATTTTATTTTATTTTATTTTATTTTATTTTATTTTATTTTATTTTATTTCTTTAATTTATTTTATTTTATATTATTTATTTTTTGTTCTTTCATTTCATTTCGTTTTATTTATTTCATTTTATATTATTTTATTATATTTCTGTTTCTGTATTTTATTTATTTTATTTTATTTTTCTTTACACAAATGTAAGGAGTAAAACGAAAAATTTCACATTTTTAAATGTGTCACTCGAGTTCATTATGAAATTACAATTTCGCTATCAATTATTTTTACTCCGTTTAGCATTAATATATAATTTTTGTTTTTTAATGAAAACGCATTGCCTGCAACGCAAGCACTTCGTTAGCAAAACAAGTAAATTGTTGAGAATTTCGTCGCTTTTAATTGAGTAATATTATAGTTTTCCCTATCATAAGCTAGAAATTAGACAAATGTCTTTTCTCACAATTTTCGTTTAATTGCCAACTGAAAACATTCAATCAGAACAAATATTTATATATACGTGTTATGTAGTTACGTTTGTAAGTGTGAGTAATAAGCACAATTAATTATTTTTTAATGTTTATTAAATGTTTTCTGTAAGCTCAAATTTCAAAATAATTGATATCCTGAGTTATGATATTAACTATTTAAAATTAATGTAATATATTACAAAAAATAAAAAATAGCATAATTTGTTTATATTTTAATTTAATTTTTCTTTATGTTTTAAGGTGTTTTGATTTTATCTTAGTAAAGTAAAAATGTCTCAAATAATAAATGCGACGTCATGCTGATTTTTGCTCTGTCTTGGATTTCACAATTCTTTGAGATAATGCACGCATAAATCAGGTGTTGGTCTTAGTTATCATTTTCATTGTCTGATGATTAATCATTCTCAATGTTTAAATTATTTACTTAAAAACTAGTTTTGATGAAGGTTATAAAATCGTATAAGTCTTTATAGTAATCAAATAAATAATTACTCATGTTTTTGGAAGAAATACCTATAATGTGATTTAGTTACAGTACTCGATGAGAACATTCATCAGAGAGATTACTTAATTGCAATAAGAGAAATGTGACAAAGAGCAACAGAAGAGTTTAGTTTGCCTTTTGTCCATTTGTGTCAGAAAAAGGAGCCTATGCTAGTCGGAAAACTAAGAATAAGACATATACTGTTCAAAAGTGGATGATGTTCGCTCTTTAGTGGCGAAATTTCTTGTTTTGGAAACATTTTCTGTACTTCCCTGGTAAGTTCTATAAACGCGATTGGATTACGCTAGATATTGTAGCATTAGAAAGGCGATATTTTATACTAAAAAATAAAGATAATGGAAGAAGTGTTGATCACTTAACTCAACAGTGTTTATAATTGCGGTCGTCCCTCGGAAGGGAATGTCAACCCCTCCGATTGTATTTCTGACATGAAATAAAGCTCCTCATAAAAGACCTTCAGCCGCAGGAGGAGCTCGGATAAGTTATATACTCATATTTATATATTTATATATAGGTATATTTATATATAATATATAAAATATACGTATTCCACAAGTTTACTTCGATAAAGCCGAAAAGGCGAGTCAGGCAGCTGAAAATGTGAATATTGTTTATAGTTCTGATACTGTAACAGTCAATCATGCAAAATTTTGGTTTCGTCGATTTCGTTCCGGTAAGTTTTTAAAAGATGCTCCACGGTGTGGAAGGCCATATATCGAAAATGTCGATAAAATAATGGGAATCGTCGAGTCTGACTGTCATGCGGGTACTGTTTTGATTGCCTAGGGGCTAAGTATTGCACTAAAAATAGTTAAGAGAATTTTTGCAAGAAAATTGTTTTTCATTAGGACAACGCTAGACCACACACATCGATAGTGGCTCGCCAGAAGCTGTGAAAATCGATTGTTAAAATTATTTTCCAATAGAACAAGGGTTTCTATGAGAGAGGCATAATGACATTACCTTCAAAATGCAAAAAGTTTTCGTTCTAAATGGTGCATATACAACATAAATCGGTTAATTCGAATTATGTTAAATATTGTCTTCAATTAAATTCAAAATTAATGGATGAATTTTTACTAGACCAAAGGATGTATTTTTTCTTGTGGTTTTAAATATACATATACCTATCGCTTTACATACAGATATACATACATACGTACATACGTAAATCTTTTTGATATATAATTGTATCTTAATATTCTTATCACTTATCTTGGTTTAATCCTAAAAATTGCAAATCATGCGAAATTCAGCAGTTGAGGCCTTCTCATGTGTACAACTGCCTGCCTGAGCGCCTCCGTAATTTGCTCGCAACAGCAGCTCGAGATAAGCAATTGCATACAAATAAAACGTATTTCAAATTTATTATATTTTGTAATTATTCTACGAAACAAAAGTAAATACATATGTACAAATATATCTACATTTATATTTATATTACATTAAATTTAATAAATATATACATACAGATCAGTGTGAACTTGCACGTACATATATACGTATGGGTAAATATAATATAAAGAGAAGAAAATCATTTAAGAGTAAATGTAAACTAAAGAAGATTAACAGATCAAGTGGAGAAGCGTCATATATGTACCATATATGTATTTATACATACATACATATACATATATATGTAAAGAAAATAATTTCGTAATAATGCAAAACAATGCAATAAATAAGATTCTTTAAACTGTGTAGAGTAAAATACTCCCATACACACATACATACATGGATAGAGTAAACACCAGCCAAGGTTAAGACAATTTTGTTGAGCTCTTTTAGAAGAGATTTATTTACAATACGATAAAAAAACAAGTATTTCCGTTACATATTTTATTTGCGTTGATTCCTGAAATAGATTGAGATTTAAGATCTGGCATTTTCATTTCCTTGTACTTTATGCCAAAGTTCAAATCTGTGGAATGACAGCGACGATCTTGGTGGCCTTGCCACGTTTAAAATTATAGTTTACTGAATGGCAAATCTATGGTCAAGGGACCACATTGCAGAAGGATTGCCCAGAAACATATGGTTCAAGCAGCTCACGACTTTCGGGTAGCCAACAAACATTCGTTTGGAGGCGAGCTAAAGTGAGAAGGTGAATATTTGCAGTTGTGCGAAAGGTTTGGAAAAAACCACATTAAAAATGAAAAACAACAAAATGCCTCAGATGACAGACTCCCCTTTTAATTATGACCCCTGCAAACGTTTTAAAGATAACGAGTTGAGGGCATGCACCCTGAATATTCAGTCCCTTAATTGGGAAGTTGCCGCTGCCCAGTTAGTTGATGAGCTCGTAAGGCTGACATCATCACCATCTAAAAAGTGCAATGGACGATACTAGGACGGAAGAAGATGGATACTTGTTACAGTGGTCATATAAAGAAGTGAAAATTTGGTGTTGGATTTATGGGTGGAGAGAGACTCCGTTGCCGAGTACTAGTTTGAAATATCTGTGTCTGTAGTAACTAATTTCCACGCAATGGAACTCAATACGCAATCAAATCAATCATGTTGTGATTGACGGAAGACATATATCCAGTGGTCTAGATGTGTACATATTCCGAGGGCCTAACATTAACTCGGGTATTTATCTATCTTGCCGCAGCGAAGAACGCCCATCAGCAGGCACAAGGAAGGTTCGACGTCGAAAGGCTGCAATCACAACAGATATCCGTGCGGTTTACACTCAAATTGTGCTTCTGCTTTTCTCCAGACTGGATTAGGAAGCGAAGCATATGGGTGTGGTGGTGTGTGAGGACAAGATGAAATATCTCCTGTCATCAAATACATAGTCATCACATTCGCGACTCGGCTCCCAGTCCTCTGTTGATTGACAATCATAACTTTTAAGTCGTCTATCTTGGAACCAGCATTAACTACAACAACAATGTTAAGCCTGAGATCCAACGCAGGTGCTACTTTGGACTAAGAAAGCAATTGAAAAGAAAAGTTCTCTCTACGAGCAAAAGCCAAACTCTACAAATTCGGGCATCATTTTCGTCCTTGTTGTTGTTGTGGTAGCGGTTAGCCGACCCCGCTTAGGAACAGACTAGACCGGCTTAAGTCATCGAGGTCATTTAACGGGATGTCCAGGAAACGAGCTGATTCGACGCGTTCGGATCGGGGGGTTAGAATAGTTAGTTTTAGGGTGCCAGTATTACGCGGAACACTCAAGGCAGCTCGAGTTCTTCCTCTGCTATAGGTGGTGGTTTGACTCTGAGAACGCCATTCATAGGGAGAGAAGTAGAGAGTTCATGTAGGTGTTGCTTGTCTGTATGCCGTCCTGTCCAGCGATTGCTGTAAATGTTGCTGAATACTGTTCTTTAAGTCGAGTACTCGCTTTCTGATATGCCTGAGTGGAGGCTCGGCTTCGGTTGCTCCCCACAGTAGCATCCCAGCAGAAATTGGCTGAACAGCGAAATTTCGACGCCATTGACTTTCACATCAAGCTCTAGCTGGTACTCCTTAACCTAGCTGGTGAAGATGGCAGTCGAGAATTTTGCTGGTTATAGTTGTGATTGTCTTGTAATGAAGAAGTGGGAAAGGTCGTCGAGATAGCTCACTTTCGAACATGAATCATGAATATCTTGGCCAGACGCCAGTATCGAGCAAACATCGGCATGTGAGATCAGTGAAACCCCTTCCGGTGGAGGAGGGAGTTTCGAAATATAAAAGTTAAACAGCAGTGGGGAGAGGCCACCACCCACCCTACGGAACCCTTGTTTAATCTTTTTGAGTTTCGATGTTTGACCACGAAATTCTACCGATGATTTATTACCACTCAGGTAGCCCATGATCTACCTCTTCAACCCCGGCGTTAATGAATAATTGATCGCGTCAAAAGCTTTTGACAGATCCAGGTCTGGCTTTGGTTGAGACCATTGACTATAGGATTTGTGCTACTGAACTGAGATGGTGTGAGAAAGTTGAGAGCAACAAGGCCTCAAGAGCCTTTGCTATTAGGAAGAGGAGAAATATCGGCCGATATGACTCTCCTTTGTTAGCCCCAGAGGGGAGGCTGCAAGATCTTAAGTGCTCCTCCCACTTCTTTGCTTATATGGGTCGACTTGTCGCCGAATCTACTGATTGATATCCCTGATTAGGAGATTTCCAGCAACGGCGTTACGAATGGAGTCACGCCTAGATGTTAGTCCCACGTTTCCGTCGGGAAATTAGGGCAAATTTGCGCGATTCGGGGTGAGGTCGCCGAAGATGGGACACCCCTTGGCCGGATAAAATCTTCTTTTAACTAATTAATGATTCACAATAAGAAAAAATGTAACTTGCATTCAAATTCTTTAAATTTGGAAGGCCATCTGGGAGTCGTACAACAAATTCAGTTGAAATTGAGAATGTTATCCAAAATGCGCAATTATGGCTTATGAATAAGCCATAGAAGCAAAAGAACAACTGCAGGTCCATAGATATCTATACCAATAACGTGCAGTTGTCAACGGTAAATTTTCTTCAAATTCCTTCGTGATCACACTTAATTCTATAATAATCTCTTTTTATTACCACCACAGTTTAAAACAAATAATATTGTTGTCGTCATAGCAATAAAAAAGCAAGAAAATTAAAATAATAAATATACAGAAGTGGTAAAACACGTAAAACTTTTAATGCTTTGTGGCGCGTGTGACTAGCATCTCATGGCAGATTTTATTATTTACTTTCAAGTAGTCAAAAGCGTACTTATGCCTATATAAATAAATATATTAAAAAATACTTATATAGTATAATTTGTCCTCTTTTCGTTGTCTCTTGGTTGTAGCGTAGCAATTAAAAGAATAATGACTATAATTTGCAAATATATATATAATTCACAACTCTAAATTTTTTTCACGTGAAGATCACGCATACGCCATGCCATGCGCCTTCTTCAATCGAAATTGAGCCCGAGCCTAAAATCATGCTACGATTCACAGTAGAAACTTTTCACTTTGTGAAGAGATCACATCAGAGAAATAAAAAAATTAATTACATGTTGAAGGAATTTCTATTATCTGCATTTAATATTAGTGTACAGTTCTAAACTTATTTTGTTAAGGTTTATTCGCTTATTTTTAATAAAAATTTTGAGCGACAAGTGAATAAAGCTTGGCGACTATTACTACGTTTATGCTTTATTTATACTCGGGTTAAGCCTACAAGCATAACCAGAATGGAGTTAATATCAGGGCAGCCAAGCCCAGCTTTGCTAAATTTTGGTAAAATTTTAGGTAAATAATTGTATTTTTGGCAAAAAGTTAGCAACACGGAAACTCTGTATCAATCAGGTTAAAAGCAAATCAAACTGATTTCAATTCAGCCCGCGTTTATACTACCGAGTTAACGCTTCTACATATGTAGAGAAAATGTATATAATCTACCCGAGTAGACGCCTTAACTCGTGGTGAAAAAGTATTTATGCTTGCGAGTTTAATCTACCCGAGTAGAAATGAAGCATAAACGTAGTATATGAAACGCTCTGTGTTGGCTTATTGTTGTATTGTACTTAGCGCGAAGAAGCAGCATGACGTCTGAATTCGCTTGCGACGAATTATTTATAAAACTGTCAAATCTGACATCATCAACTGTCATACGGTAATTTTTTCGCCAAGAAATTAGCAGTATCAGCGAGCGTAGTAATTTTTGCGATTTTTTCCGATATTTCTACAAATAATAAATAAATAAATCGTAACAAAATGACCAACGCATGGAGAGCAGCTGGACTTACGTAAGTATTAAAAAAAATTATTGCTGAAAGTAATCTGCCAAAAACTAAATTACGAACGCATGTTACGTAATTGCAATTGAAGATTATTCAATTTATTCGCTTTTGCAGCTATATCCAATACTCCAACATCTGCGCTCGTGTTGTGCGTGAGGCGCTGAAGTCCAATCTAAAAGCCGATGTAAGTTAAAAGTAACAGTGCTATGCAAATAATATAATTAAATTTCGTGTCCATTACAGGCCGCCAAGCGCAATGAGACACATGTCAAATTCACTCCGTGGGCTAATGGCAAACCAGCACGTAAGTATATACATGAGTTAGTTATAATTTAAATTTTAACAATAACAGATAAATATGAAACTTATTAAAAGCAACGGTAGTTGACCAAGCTATTTCAATTTTTTATTTTTTTTTTTTATTTTATTGTTTATTTTAACTCATTTGAAATTGACTTTACAGATGAGAAGTAAAATCTTCACAAGCTATATACTTCCATTAGCTAAAACAACAAAATGAATGTAGTAAGTGAAAATCACCCAGCGTCTGGTTGTGTTTTCGCCAACTAATTTTTGAAATATCTACAGTGCTACTAAAACTATATAGTTTTTGTGTATTTCACAAATATTTATATATACATATATATGGTTTGTTTAAAACAACACAAAAAGCAACAGTTCAATGCAAAAAAAAAATCCCCTAACGTAGCCTTAAAAAAGCTGAATTGATCAAAAATCGATGAATGTTCTAAAATCTTATAGTGTCACTGTGATTCCCCGCCGAAGTTAAAAACCACTTTACTAAAATCATTAAACAAAAATCCCAAATGTACTGTCATATTTACCCCCAGCAAAAAAATATAAGTGTGTAATGTACAACCCTAACGAATTGGTAGCCCTTTTTTCTAAATTGCTTATCAATTTGCGGTTTTCGAACTTATGTATTTCTTTATATGTTCGACCTTTGTTTATTTTGCTTTGTATACATTCTTTGTTTATCAGCTCCCTTTAATATATGCCTACTCTCACTCTTATTTATATGAAATGCTAATCAATTTATTTATTTACAGGCCGCGTTGAAGAATCTGCCTAAGCCATTCCTTTTGGCAAAGCTTTTATCAGCACCAGCCAACAACATCATGGTTAATTTCATTTGAGTTACAGGAATTTCGGTTTCTGTATTCGATTATTTAATAATTAATAAAAGAACAAGTATCGCAAAACTCAAATATTTATATTTTTCTTTATTATTAAAGTATAGGTACATAAAATGTATTAAATACGTTTACAAACATATTTTAAAGCTATTGTTAAGTAGAGAGAATATATTTAAAAATTCAAGATAAGGATCCACATTAATTTTACGAACACTATTCGTTGTCATCCTCTTCGGCAATATTGTAAAAATGATGCCAGGTTTGCAGTTCCTCAAATAACCTTCTACCTGGACTCTCTGTTGAACGACATTGACATGCTGCGATGAGTTTATAATCTGGCGCCAAGTGACCTTCTTCTACACCTCTGTAATTAAATAAAAAAAAAAAGTCAATACAATCCTCGGAATGAAGTTAGTTTGAGGTCTACATACTTTTTCAAGAAGTTTTTACACGAATTCATTGCAGCATCACTTGGTAAATGCCGCATGAAGCAGCCAATAAAGGCGATACCCATAGATTTGGAATTGTATCCAATTGTATGTGCACCAACTACACCCCAGCCACGTCCTTCATACACATTACCATCGCAGCCAACCAGAAAATTATACGCAATGTCATTCCATTCGCGTGACTCGATGTGAAAGCACTGGACAAGAAATTTTTTTAATTATTTTATAAAGTAGTAGATATATAAATAAACGAAAATGGAGCTTTAAAATCTATACTATAATATTAAAATCACAAAATACATCTAAGCCACTTATCAATATTTTCCTACTCATTAATTATTAAATAACTGTATCTTTCTTCATGATACTTCTTTATCGGGTGCTTCAAAATATCTTATTCTGTGTCTGCAAATCTTGCCAAATTGTTATCAACACAACAACGAAATACCTTAACATTATCTTAAACGTAGCATTTTGATTATTAGCTGTGTATATGTATATTTGTTATTTAGATAAATTTTAAGTGCTTCAAGCCCATTTATTATATTACCTGTATGTCTCGAATGATCCGTATGTTTATGGCTTGCTTCTCTGAGCTTTCTGTTGCGGTATGTGCTGTAATATTTCTTTAAATATATCTACATGCTTTGTAATTTCTATAGCAATACGTACATACAATTACTAACTTCACTGGCTCCTGTATGTAATCATACTCTTCCATGGGCTTTTGCGCAAGCCAAGTACCTCTTGGTATAACAGCGCACAGTTCCTTCGGTATTTTATACTCTGAAAAGTATACATATGTACATATATTGAATATTTGCAAGTAATTGCGTATAGTTACAACAAAAGTTATACCCCATATATCTTAAAATTTCGTCACCTCACATGGAGTGTACAAAATCAAAATCAACATAGTGTCTACAAATTTCAACCACTCACTTATTCGCTCGATAAATGCATCCCGCTTTACACGCTCCTCTTGTTCCTCGCTCGCCCGTGTTATTAGCGAGTCGTTTGATTGTCCTTGCGCTGCCGTAGTCGTTGTTATGGTTGTTGCGTTTGAAGTTTGTCGCGAAATTGTGGGCAAACGTTTTTTAATGCGTTGTATAATCTGTATATTACCATTAATGTTCGTGACATTGCCTATGCTCACATTTGATGAGTTCTCAATATGCACATTCTCCAAAGTTTGCACACTATTAATAGAGTTTAGTAACTCGCGGAGATTTTCTATTACCACGGCCATGTCGGTAGGTGCTTTTAATTTTAAAAAGTTGAAGTAATGAGCAAAATTAAAGTTGGTTATAATGTGTGTATTTTAGTACTTACTATACTGATTGCCCAATACTGTAGTAGTTAACGTATTATTTGTTAAGTCAAAATCTTCTTCCGCTTCTGTTTCATAATATCCATCACTACTGGAGATTATTGAAGATTCTGCTATAGAAGAAATATCATCATCATCTTCGTCTGTTGTTCGAGTGACTTGTTCTTGTTGCTCAATCCATTCCCTTGTAGCGGCTTCTTTCGTAGCATTAAGTCCATCAGTTTTGGACATGATTGCGTTTGCTTACGAACTCAATTTAAATTTAAATATACTACAGCAATCTTTGTTTTTATAATTTTAATCAATAATCACAATTCAAGCGCAGACCTCGAATTATCTTATCTGCTTAACGAAAGAAATTTTTTAGTTTTCTCACTTTCTTCAGATTGATGGTTCTCGTATGGATATTTTTTCGCTATTTACTAATCACTATACATATTAATAATAAAGTTTTGATGTTTCACTTCTTTAGCTTGCAATTTATTAAAGCAATTAAACTAAAGAAGTCTAACAAAAATACCAAAAAGGTGCTTAACAATCAAGTAAGAATAATAACAAAAAGTTATGTTTTGAACCAAAGTGACCCATTCGTTTTAGTCTTTGACCAGAGAAGGTAAATTAAAAAGTAAAGTTGTATTTACGTTCTCTGGTTAAAGGTTTATGCTGCAACTACCCATCGCTCGTACCTTCCGTCCGTCAGTTTTTTGTTTTGTTTTATACATAAATGAGCAAAAAAGGTGATATTGCTTCCTTTTTCTTTTCAGGTTATGTTTTTAGGGCTATCTCGATAAGAATATTTAGAAGGAAAAACCCTCCACTATTGTTATGTTTGGCTGTGTGCCAATCTAGTGAAAATTGTAAATTTTGACAGCTAACAATGAATTCAGGCATTTGCCATACAATATGAAAATCAAATAACTTCATATTCCCATGACCGTCCATGAAGTTTTGTGGGAATTAATTGTAAAATTTTTATAAACGCGCTGGAAGGGATTCTTAAATGTATCCGAATTTTCCTTTCAAAACCGAGCATAAATGATTTGACACAAGTATTACCTGACGGCTAGCCCGTTGCCGAAAGCTCTGAATTAACAGCAAGTCATTAATTGAATTCATTGCTTTTGTTTCCAATAATATCATCATTAGTAAAGAAAAATATATTATCTTTGTATTCTCTTCATTTTTACCAATGCACAAAAAATATATGCGACTTCCTCACACGTTTTTATGTGGTTTACGTCAAAATTTACAATCTCATTTGGCACAGCAAATTGTACATTTTTTCACACCATAGTACATTTTTCCCACCTCAACTCACCATTGAAAAAATAGATACCGATTGGCAAGCAGCCTCTGTAATTAAAATATAAAGCGAATTTGAGATATGTGGTAGCACTATACATACCAAACTGTCCCTACAAACTGTTCCAACAATTCTTGTTCTTCCCTTTAGCATTTGCTCATGAAACTAACTTCATCTAATGACATTTGCTTGTCAAAAATTAGTTCATTTATTTTTGCTCTAGTTTTCATTCATTTGCATTTATTACTGATAGATATAAGTTGCTCTTAAGTTTGGGTCAAAAATAATGGCTGAAACTACGGAAAGTAACAGCAGTAGAGATGAAGATGAGCAGGAGAGCAGTGAAGACGAAGTGAATACCACACAAGGATTGCAATCTACCTCCACCGGCTATCAACATTTTAGTTTGCAACAACAGGTTGTGTCACTTTCAGCGGAAAGTGATGATAGTGATGATACACCACCAATGAAAGGAAAAGATGTTGCTACACCTACTGAAAGCACTGCCAATGAAAGTGATGACAGCGAGGATTCTCCTGCAGAGAAACGAAGTCGTACTGCCGCTCATGTTGAAGGCACTATACATGAAGAGAGAGATGGTGATGCCTCTGAACTCATATCAGATGGAAACATGAGCGTTGTGGCCTCTCACTATAACGAATTAAAAGAAACTGGACGTAAGGAACGTCTTAAATCCCGCATTGTGTATATGCGTAATTTTAACAATTGGTTAAAAAGTCAGCTTATTGCAGAGTATCTGCAACGTATAAAAGAACATCAACGTATAGGTGATCCAATGAGGGTATTAGATTTATGTTGTGGCAAGGGAGGGGATCTATTGAAATGGGAAAAAGCAAATATTACACATCTCATTTGTACTGACATAGCTGAAGTGTCGGTGGATCAATGCAAGAAACGTTATGAAGAAATGCAATCGCGTGCTGATAAAACCAAATTCGCTAATAAGTTTTCAGCCGAATTTTTCGCATGTGATGCCACTTTGGTGCGACTGAGGGAGCGCTATAAGGATAAGTCACTTAAATTAAACTTAGTTTCATGCCAGTTTGCATTTCACTATTCTTTCGAGTCTCTGACTCAGGCCGAATGTATGGTGCGCAATGCAGCGGAATGCTTACAACCCGGTGGATATTTTATTGCGACCATACCAGATGCTAACGAAATTATGCGTCGATTACGCCAGTCTCCAAATGCACGCAGCATCGGCAATGAACTTTACAAAATCGAATTCGCATGTGACACAGATCCACCACCGTTCTTTGGTGCTAAATATCAGTTTCATTTGGAGGGTGTCGTTGATTGTCCAGAATTTTTGGTGCATTTTCCGACACTGGTTAAACTATGTCGTAAGCATGGCTTAAAACTAGAACGAAAAACTACATTTGCAGATTACTACAAGGAAACATTAGAAAAAGGTATTGCATGAAATAGAAAGTTAATTATAGAATAATAATTGAATTTTTATAGGTCGTCCACTCCTTCAGCGAATGAACGGATTGGAATCTGTCTTTCCTAATCGGTGTGCGAGAAATCCTGAATTTCAACACTTGCACAATTTTTCTAAAGCAAATTCCTCAAAACCCGTAGGAACGCTTTCGAAGTCGGAATGGGAAGCTACAAGTAAGTTTTTTAATTTTTTTTTTGTTTAGTCGTTGGACGCTAAGTATAGGGGACGAGGTTGAAAGCTCCTTAGAAAATGTTTTGAATAACTTATTCATAGCCGTCAATTATAAATTTATTTTTAAATTGTTATTAATTGATGCTTTTTTGCAGCACTTTATCTTGTGAGCGCATTCCGAAAGTGTAAGAACACATGGGATAACGAAGGCAAACCCGTATTCGAGTTCGATTAGGTACACCTAATAAAATCAGGAGCCTTTCATTAGTTCTAAAAATATTTGTTTACATTTTAAGTGCTTGTACTACTGCAAATAATAAAAATTATGAATTTTACATATTCAATAACGTAAATAATTTCTTTTTATTCAATCTACAAGTACATATTTTTTGTATTATAAGTTAAATTTACTTAACTTCTACGGTTTATTTATAATATAGAAATCCACACAGTAGCCGATGAGTAAACACTAGAGTAAGTCAATTTGTTATAAAACTAATCAACTCAGTCATCGAAACAAAGATGTGAAAAAATTTTGCTTACACTAATGTAGACAGTTCAAATAGTATCATTCGCTAAACGCAGACCAATTTTCTTTTTATAGAATGGATTTATTGGGCTGGGCATTGAATTTGGTTTCAGCAATCCTTTTCCCGGTTTCTTTGATGCATCATATGGTAAATTTGGCGAACTTTTTATTTGCTTTATGTACTCGCTAGGATTCTGTGCAGTGTTGTGCTTAAGTGCTATTTTTACACGCTTGATGCTACCCGTTGGCGTTGACTTGTTCGACAAGTTTCCTCCATTTTTTGCATTCACAGGCGTTGATGTGGTGCTTGTTGGTTTCTTTGCTAGCGGATTCGGCACAAGATTGGCATTGGCATTCTTCAATTGTATTTTCCGCGAGGGTATAAAGTATTCTATTTCACCTTCAGATAAAGGTGCATCCCATTCGGATTTAGCATCTTTCGTAGACAGATCTTTCTGTTTTTTGGGCTTTTCTTTCACAACTTGCTCTTTTTCTGTCAATTTTTTTGACTTAAACGATTCGTCTTTATTTAATTTTTTTGTTGGTTTGGACTGATGGCTCTTCTCTTTTGTATGGTTTATCCCCATTGCAACATTTTCGCTTTTATCTTCATCTATTTTAGCAACACGATTAGCAAGGGATTTTTCTTGTTCAACATCTTCGGCGGAAGAAAGAGTTTTTTCAGTATTTTTCTCCTTTTTTTGTTTCTTTTTGGGCACGATATCTTCCTTGCTTAACTCTTCCTCTACCCAATCATTCATCAATGCATTTGACTTCCTTTTACGTTCTTTGAGGTACTGCTTCGGTATTGCTTTCAAAATCGTTTGATCAAAATTCGATTCATCAACTTCGCTGAAGTTCAGTGATTTTAACAGCTTACGGCGTTTTCTTTTATTCAGCTGTTTCAATTTACGCCCAACACCAAATAATTCATTTTCTACGTTTTCTAACTGTTCTATTTTATCTTTCATCAGTGGTTTTCCTGGCTTTGCTTTAAATCGAGGCATACGTTTTATACCTAACGGAAATTTACCACGTTTATAGATTTCAAAAAGACTTAATTGCTTTCGCAAACTTTTCCTAACTTTAGTGCTAATATCATTGTCTTTATATATAAGTCTCTCTAGTTCATCAATAACATAATTCGCATCTAAAGGCAACTCTGGCATGAACACATCAACGTTTCCAGCTCGCGGATCCAAATGTTGCTCATCTGATTTAACTGCAGCTGCACCATCATCATCTTCCTTGTTCGCGGCACTATCGTCATCGTTATCATTAGCAACTTCTTCAACTAATTCCAAATCATTGATTGATTCCGTTGGAAAACCCATTTCTTTCCAAGCGTTAAACTTATCTGTATATTCACGACCCAACGAGCTCTGATACAGTAGGTGTTTCAACACTTGTGACCGACAGTGCGAGACTAGCTTGCCATCTCGACCCTTAGCTAAATATATAATGAATGGACGTACAAAGTGTCCTACTTGTTCTGCATCTATTTCGCCCCCAGATACTTTTGCCAATTCTTCAAAGAAAATATCCAGATAATGCATTGTCAAGCCAATAGCAGGACTTTCACTAGCTAAAACTGTCAAATTCATATGTTCATTGTAAAGATTAATGGAATCTTTCGTCCATCCATCACTTTTTAGTACTCGGAACATATAACGCAGCATGCGACGAACAAGCATCATAAATTTGTCCATACGCCATTGATCAATGCCAAACCACTCATTACACATAGTTTTCATGAAAGCACCGAAAAAATTTACACTGATTGAGACGTCACCTTCGAAGCATTCAATAAGTTTACCCAATTGTTCAGCCAAATCTTCTTGAACTAGTGGTTTATCCGACATCCACATATTATAGTACAATCCTTTCCAAATTCGTAGAAAATCTTCCTCTGTGAATGGGAAAGAACTACGCGCACGTAATTGCAACCATTTACGTAGTTTACGGATTTGACGATTTCGTTTGTTAAGATCATTGCACGCGAGTGAGCGCACAATTTTTACTTCCTGTGCTATGATGCGCACCTCTTTGGGTATTTCCTCCTGTTCAACCTCTTCGTTGGCTGAATCATTTTCTTGATTATCGGCCACATGTTGAAATTTTCGTGATTTAAACGGCTTCTTCATCTTTTTCGTTTTCATTATAACCATTTTAGTGTGAAATAAATTTGTGAGATGTTTTTTCGCAAATTGTGTTTAAAAATTTCTACCACGTGCTGCAATCTACACGACAATAAACTTTTCATTAGTTTTGCAAATGTCAAAACATTGCAAGTTACTGGCAGAGCTGCCAGACTCCTTCAAAATACGAATTAAAGTGTTGAATTAGTAAAACAAATTAATTGAAAAGAAATGGAAAGTAAATTAAATCAAATACCAAATGTGTTAATGGAATTGGACAAAATTAGCTTTTATAAAACAAAGTGAATTTACTTACATTTTACATAGACTACTTAGTGGAACATACTCCAGATTGTTCTGAGAACAGTTTATTTTTATTTATTAACAAAGCTACTGAACATATCTACAACAAATCAAATTGACAGTTCGCAACCGCGTAATGTTTAATGGTTTGAGTTGAATTTTTATTTTAGGTGTCTTTTTATTAATAACTTTAGCTAAGTCAGTTAAACTTTTAATTGAAGGATAAAAATACAAATGTAACTTTCTTTCAGTATCAATAACAATGGACCCGTATTGCGAAGAGACGATGGACAAACTAGCAGAATTACAACAGCAAACGCATTTTTGCATCAATAATTATGGTTACCATCATAAAAACAACGAATTTGATGTTTTACACCAACAAGAGAAAAAAATCCGATTTGGTACTATATATTTTAACGAATTTCTAAAAACGTTAAATGGTTTTCGAAATACTATTTTCGAAATGAACAACAAATGTGATGAAATTGATGTAATTTTATCAAATTTAGAAAAAACTGATGTTGCGAGCGGTGCCGATAGTAATAAAGAAAATACATTTGGAGAAAAAAATAAAATTAATTAAAACGATTTAAGATGTTCATTTATAAACTTTGTCTAAATAAAGGATAATAAAATATTGTTCCGTAAATGTTATTCTAAGGTGTTACATATTAATGTTTACAAAGAGAGATCCCATATAGTAAAATTGTAAAAGCTTCTCTATTTTTATTAATAGTCTAAAACCCACTTGAAGCAGGCGGGACTAGTCTAAGCTTTTGATGTCATTTAACGAGAGGTTCAGGAATCCAGCTGATTCCCCGGATTCCGTCCAGAATGACAGGGGGACGGTTAGATGAATAGGTTAAAAGGGCCGTGGAAATAGATGGATTCCAGCATCAAAAGAACGTTTCTATGATCTCGATTACTGTTCGATATTGGCATCTGGCTAAGATATTTATAATCTCTGTTCGAAAGCGAGCTTTTACCTCGGCGACGTTTGAAGCTTTTTACTGCACGACATGTACAGCGATATCTTTGGTTACCCTCTTCACCAGTTGAATGAAGAGTACCGGTTCGAAATGGAAGTGAAAGTCGATTACGTATAAATTCCGACAGCTAGTAAACCCAAATTAAAGGGAGTCACATTCGTTATCGTTCTCTCCACATACGACTGTATTTGCTTACACAGTGTAACATCTGTGCTCCCAGTTAATGAACATAGCAATATCTGCTAGCAACAACTTTGTAGACTCTCCTCCGTCAACTATCATGAAAGACCCGGCTTTCAATACTAACCACCTCATTGCATACCTTCTAAAATCCACTCATCTACCGATCAATCTCTTTGTGGTGCGAACCAAAACCGAAACAGCCTGTTTCCAAGACGTCCCGTTAGATGACCTCGAAGACTTAAACTGATTTTGCCTGCTTCTAAGCGAGGGTTAATATATGCTACAACAACAACAGTCATTCGGTAGGAAAATCGTCCGAAAGAGGCAATACCTCATAGAAACAAACATGAGGGCAAACAAACCTCACCAACCAAATGAACCCTGCAGAGCGTAATAGAGAGACACTAGCTGAACCCGCAGGAGTTGTTTTGGGTGAAATTATGTTTTTTACAAAGAAAGTTGAATTTATATACTCGTAGTGTTAAGAATTATTTATTTACGATCAGTCCACATTTTTTTCATTATATCGCTGCTTGATAAGCAACATTTTTTGTTTTCTGTTCCGGTGTGTAAATGTACAGGGAATACTCTAGTGAAATAGTGAACACGCCATGTAAAGCTGGCCGTGTGAAAAACATGGCATTTCCAGATTTATGCCACATACTTGCAGCGACTGCCCTCGTGACCTATTGATTGTCGCTGTGAAAATCTTTTACTAACCATCTTTTATCTTCTTTTTTCCTAAATTGTTTTTTTCTTTCTGATAGATTTGAAAAAAAAATAAATAAAAAAAAAATTTATGAAAAAAGTCAAATCTTGGTATTTTCCAATTTTCCGACTTTTTTCAGGTTTTTTTATTTCTAAACTTTGCCAAATCTACTACGAATTTTATTAAGATTTAAAAAATAACACGGCAGTTCCAGCGCTAGGACAATGAACGACCCCAGCCCTAATTTTATAAAAAAAAAACAAAATATCTTAATTCTGAGCAAAATGAAGCGGCTTTAAATAGACTATAAGGATGTTATTAAACAATTTTTGAAGCACCTGTAAAGGACGTCTTCGGAATAAACCCTCAATAAGGAGTTCAAAAGATCATAAGCTGACGAGTAACAGAAAAATTTAGAACTTTTTTAAATACGTTCGTTCCTCACCAGGCAGATTTTACCTCTTTGACTGTATTTCTTATACCCACAACATACATTAGCTTATATGGTATACATACATATGTAGGTACGTAAGTCACAAATAAGTTTTATATATTTTCTTCTTTTATTTTAAATCCATAAACTCAACACGCGCCAAGGCAACAAACGCGTCATACTTTGCATTATATACATACATATACATGCATACAACTGTATACTCATACTCTCAATGCAGTTCCACAGAACGTCACATTCCACTAACGCCTTTGCCATCATTTTATTACAGAAAGATTTATTTTTATTTTAATTTTTTGTTTTTGTCTTGCCGAAAACTGCACAGCAGCGGCAGCACCAACCATTCATGGAAGCAACTAAATTCCTTCCAGCTCAAATAATACGCGTATTGCGTCAGCTTGTCTATAAAGTCGACGAAAGCCGCGTACACTCAGCATACACCCCGGTCATTGTATGTATGAACATGTGTAGGTATGTGTGTATATATACTGATGGGTTCACGCCTTACATAGTGGTACCTGGCTGCCTGTTGTTGTAGCTTACTATTCCATTATGCGGCCAAGCCTTCTTTACTGTTATAACAGCTGTTTTTGACTCGCTAGCTTTAGCCTGGCTGGTAGTCAACTTCGTCATACTTATTTTTTCTTTGAGTTCCATGACATACAAAGCTTTTGTGGGCTTTCCACCGTGTGAGCACTCCTGCCGGTGTCTCTTCGGTTTTACATTTATTTTATTTTTTTCTTCTGATATTGCAGCTTCTGCTGTGCTCTTTGCAGAATTTATTTTTTGTTTGTATAAGTGAATATATGTACATAGCTCTCACGTTACGTCTACATTTATCTATGTACCTATTCTTTTTTGTTGAGGAATCCAATTTAACTTACCACTTCTGTGAATGTCAGTTCATGGAATTTACTCGCGCATTTCTGGCGTTTTCGTCATACGCTTGTTTTGAAAGGGCCTCATGCAGAGGAAGGAACCAACCAAAACTGAAAAATTCTGCTTCAAACATACATACATACATACATACATATGTATGTACATATGTAAACTGGCATCTTTTGGCGGACAAAAAGGACAAACTCAAGGGCATTTCTTGAAAAGCCGTCTAAAGGGAAGAACGAGCGAATGTGAATGAGTGTATTTGAAAGAAATGAAAGTGGGTGTCTTTATTTTGTGATGTGCGTGGGTAGATTGCGCCAATTGCGTTTTAAAGTAAAGTGCACAAATGTAAAGAGGAAAGTAATAAAATACCTAAAAACGGCCGGCCGGGATGTGCATATACATACATATGTACATATTTAAAATTTGGCTGATGAAATTAAATGTTAATATTTCAAAAGTGTAGTGTTTTTTTTGCCTTAAATTTCATTCTAATTACGTAAGGGACGTTTATTAACTTTTTTTTTAATTTATTAAATTTCTTCACTACTGTCTCCATGTATACGTATACATACATATGCCTTTCTAGCCCCCATAAATGGCAGCCACTTCCTGCTCAACTACCGAACTTTCTGCTTTTCTAAATATAATACATGCATACATACATACTTACCTATAGCCCCTGCTGCGCCTTCTGCTTTGTGCTCTGTGCAGTTCTTGAGCTTTGTTACACATTGATATGCTGTTGTTGTGCCACTCCTACGATTTGCACCAATAGCAATTCATATGCATTAGTGGTGAAAATATACATATCTCTGTATGTTAAGATGTATATATGTACATGTGTATGTATATCAAAATGGAAAATATATTTCCACGCGCGTAGTATGAATTAACGAGTAGACAACAGCAATGGTGCTGTCAGTGGTATGCAACAGACGCTGGCGACCGGCAAGTGGCACAACACCATCAGCGACGACTGTAACTAGAGGCGCGTGTTGACTTATTGTCGGGTCTAAGCAGTATTAGTAAAGGATGACAAAATCGCAATCATTGTTTTCAACTACTTCATTACAAAAGTCGAAGGAGACGAAACGTATACACACCGTTTGGTACTTTCTACGTACAGTGGCGGACTAAAGTCTACATACGACCCCTTTTTTTGGAATCCCTACCGTCCCATAGTTTTTACAGGAAAAGTATTGATGTAGTCTTGCTTTGAATTTAATTGTAAGACAAAACCGAAAATTTCATATTTGTTCAACATTAACTTTCAATGTTATTAACAAAAAACTCAAAAAAGCCGTTGACAAAAGTGAACATACGTTTCATTAATTTGTTTCGTTTATTACTTCAGCTATTGTTTTCAGCGGTCAAGTACCGCTTTTTTTTTTTTTTCTATACTTTTCTTGGTATTTGGCTTTATCTTTATTGTTTTCCATCATTTGAAAAAAGAAATACAATCGCGAAAATGTCGTCAGGAACGGAAATCCCGGTGGCTGTGCAAAAATTGATTATAAAACACAGAAATGATAAGAAAACGTTCGGCAAAATAGCTAAATTGTTAAATTTAAGAAAAGCGACGGTGAAAACAATTTATAAAAACTTGCAGAATCGGGCTCGTTCGAGAGTAAGCCGTGAAGTGGCCGTCCAAAGAAGCTTACCCATAGGGACATCTCTTTCATCCGTAATAAAGTAAGCCAAAATTCCAAGGTACATGCTACCAATTTGGCCCAGAAGCTAGCGAAATGATCCCAAATTGTTGTGCACTTACGCACAATAACAAGAACTCTTAACAACGAAGGATTCTACAGCAGAACTCCTCGCAAGAAGCCTCTCATAAGCGAGAAAAACCGCGCACATCGGTTGGAGTTCGCTAAAAAGCATCTAAAGAAGGATCATGAGTTCTGGAAAAGCGTGCTATTTACGGATGAGTCAAAATATAACATATTTGGATGCGATGGCAGAGCAAAAGTTTGGAGAAAACCCATTACTGCCATGGATCCCAGGCACCTTATTTCGACCTTAAAGCATGGTGGTGGGAGTGTCATGGATTGGAGAGCAGTTGCAGCGTCTGGGGTGGGTAAATTGGTCTTTATTGAAGGAAATATGGATCGCTTCGAGTATAAGACCATATTGGAAAATAATTTGAACCTATCTGTGGACAAACTGTGCCTTGGCTCGAGCTGGATCTTTCTACAGGATAATGATCCTAAGCACACAGCGCAAATTGTAAAGGATTGGCTGCTGTATTATGCTCCGCGGCAGTTGCACTCATCACCACAAAGCCCGGAATTGAATATTACATAGCACGTATGGAAAATATTGGAGCGGAAAATTCGAAAACACCCTATAAGTAATGCATCAAAGCTCAGAGAGAAACTTCAAGAAGAGTGGCAAAACATTACAGGAGAAGAGCTGGAAAATTTGGTTTTTTTCAATGTTAGACGCTTGCAAGCGGTGATCGATGCGCATGGTGGCCCAACAAAATATTAACTTAGTTATTAAAATTAATATGATTACCTAGAATAGCTAAGCAAAAAATCGTATGTTCACTTTTGTCAGTGCCTTTTTTCCATTTTTTGTTAATAACTTTGAAAGTTAATGTTGAATAAATGAGAAATTTTAGTTTTTGTTATATACTTGAATTTAAAACAAAACTGCATCATTATCTTTTCTGTGAAAGCTATAGGACGGGTTGAATTCCCAAAAAATGGATCGTATGTAGACTTTAGTCCGCCACTGTAGCTCCTCTCCTATAGCTCATACAAATGCTACACTAAAAGTTGGCCAACTCTATTTGCTTGCTAGCTGCTTTTTTCTCTTTGCTGACTAAATTAGAACTGTCATCCGAAGCAAAAAAAGCTTTGTATCTGTCATTGGCATACATTTTATCGTCCACTCTGATGCTTTTTTATTGAAATATCCTACGCAAGCGATTTTTAAGTCACCCTTTACTGTTTGTTCTTGTTCACTTGCCCTAATAAAACCTTTTTCTTGTTATTGCGCAACAAAAATTTCCCAACCTCTCACTCGGTGCAAACTATTGTGAATAGCTTTTTGACCTTTTTCTTATTTTGACTTGACTAATTTGCATGTGAGATGTCGTCGACAAAGTACTTCACCTGTAAAAAAAAGCAACATTATTTGGTTCATTGAAAATTTATTTGAGATATACTCGTAATTTAAGTGCTTAGAAGAGGTCCAGCTGGTATTTTAGCAAAGTTTAGAGTTCAATTAAGTAGCACAGATTATACGAGAGTTGGAAAATGCTTAGGTAAATATAATATAAATTCCTTATCACGGATTGAATGTACACTAGATTAGGACTTAGGTACTTAGGTACTTACATATGTAGATACATATGGATAAGTATGCTTGCACGCGCGTGGCATTCCAAAATAAACTGTATAAAAATAACTTTACCTCCTCCACATAATGACTTTTATGACAGCATCGGACCACATGCAGTTTGCAGTTACTTATATAATTAAATATTATGGTATTAGGATTCATATGAATACATTAACATACATATGTATGTAAGTGTTTACTACCTAAAATTTATGAATGATAAATTACTATTGTATATTTTGTTAATAATTCTTTTACTTTTACTACGTGATATGTAGGTTGAACTTTGGATAGATTTGTGAATATGTATTCTAAATATATGTTTGTATTTTGTGGATGTAAATCATATTTATCTGGCGGCCGCGGTAGTTATGGAATATTAATTTAAATAAAAAATTAAGTTAAATTGAAATAAAGGCTCTTCATAAAAAAGCCATCAGCCGTTCGGAGGCGGCTTAGTGTAAACTGTAGGTCTCTTCATTTGTTGGAAAAACATTAAGACGCGAAATCACAAATTGGAGGAGGAGCTCGGCCGAAAATCGCTTAAGCAGTTACAAAGCGTCAATTATATGTATATGTATATATGTATATATAAATCATATTTACAATTAAATAAAATATAAAGCACTGCTATTTTTGGAGGAAAACACATTATTAATTTTTTTTGGCTATTTTTTGTATTAGGAATAACAACACAGTTTTTTTGTTTGTTTATATTGTATATCAATATCGACATAATAATCACCTTAGATTTATAGTGTTTGTACATAGCTGTTGTCGAAAAGGAAGAGGTATTTTTATATATTTTATATATTATATATGGATGTACATACATACGAGTACATATATAGCAGTGCTTTGCAATCGTCGTGGGACTTTCGGTTGATTGTAAGGAGCCTCCGAACAGTCGATGGATTTTTATGAGGAGCTTTTTTTCCATTTCAGAAATAAATACACTTGGGCAGCTTGATATTTACTGTCGAAGGACGATCGCAATTTAAAATTTTTTTTTTTATAATTTTGCACTTCCGAATTACAATATATGCGCTGTTAACCACTATTGTGGCCGCGCATACATATAAACAAAAAAAATATATACATACTCGTATATACATATATTTATTAAATGATTTAAAACTAAACTTGACTTCCCCTTTAGAAGTAAGCTAAAATGATGGATCCATTGTAAATTTCAGGCGCTTGGGCTGTTCACAATAGTGTAATTCTGGCCGTTAATACGGTTAGCCCCAAAGAACGCATATTCGGTTACAAATCGAGTAAATTAAAATTACAAAATAAAAAAAAAATTAAAAAAAATATACAAAACATTAAAAAAACAAGAATAGTTTTAACTAAAAAAAAAAGAAGTTAAAACGTGCTTCTAAAAAACGAGTGCGGTTAGTGGATTGATAATTCGCTAGAAGATTTTAATTTTTATAGAAATTGACCAGATTGAGACTTAGTTCTGACTGCATACACAGTATATTCTTCCCACTATATTGCCATTTCAATCTTTGAACAAATCACTATTGCAAATATATGATATTTTTGAAAAAATTAAAGAAACTAAATTTTCAGAAATTTTATTGCATCTCACTGCACCATCGAAACAAAATTTTGTCCCACCTAAAATTCGATACTCAATGGAAATTACAACAGAATTGCTTTGAAACTCGATTTACAATTTTCCATAGCCAGCGCAGAGCCAATATCGAATGCAGTTCATAATTATGGCCAAGTGGTGGTAAGTTTTGGTAAAGTATACGCACTGTCATAGGAAACTTCTGAAGTTCGTTCAGTTATTTCTGTTATTTGGATATTTATAGTAACTTCACATTATATTTTTCGGCCAAATATGTACATATGCATTCGATGGATCAACATATTCGAAAAAAAAATTTAAATTTGTTTGTATTTTCTGCAAATTGGATATACAGGTGGCTTCACGTTTAGCTTAACATGAACAATAATTCTTCTCTCTCCCGGGAAGTGGACCAGGAACCGACCCTTTCGAAATAATCGTATTTTTGGTTCGATTTACTTGAGCACGCAGCTTAACACGTGCTCTTGCTCTTAGACGTATTTTATGATTTTAAATGCACTTAATGGTATGAAATGATTATTATGTTCATTAAAGATAAAAAGTTACAATGAGTATTCAATAAAATTATACAATATTTTAAAGTGAATTTACTAAATTTTAATACTTCTCCCTCACTAACGTTTACTCATTTTTATTATTGGCTACCATTGATATTCATAAATCGAAATGGCACATTTATTTCCCGGAAATATGCCAGAAACGATTTTCCTCTGTATGGTGGTAGCTTTTTGCATAGATTATATATGTATATAATATAATCGGCACCTTGTATCCGCTGAGGCGATTTGCGGCCTAGATCAACACATACTCATATGTCTGTGTAATACCTTAGTTCAGGCAGCATATCACTGCTTCGAGGAATTCATACGTATTTACTATTTTCTGGAAAACTTTTAGAAGCGATAAAACGACTATTCTCTGAAAATATCTGATACGCACTTCCACGAATAGGTAGAAAATAACTCAGCGAGTGTAATATTTGAACGCATGTATATACATACCTACATAGCTAGATCAATAATATAATGGGGAAAATTTAATATTTTGCATTAGTTGATTCTTAATTCAGACTTTTCGCTATTCTTTCTTTATAATACTAATTAATCTAAATTGAGCAAAATGCATAAAAGCCACAGCAATGTGTGAGTGGGATTTTCTAGTATTATAGTAAAAATTAAATTTGCTTTTCCCCATTTTTCGAAGTACTAGACACAATTTCCATTAAATCCAAATCCATTAAGACAAAGAGAATTAATCAAACAATAAACTAAAAACAAAAAACTAAAAGAAACAGCTGAAAATAAAACAACAACATAAAACAAAGTTATGATAATGAATAAATAAAATATAGTATAAAATAATAATTCCAACAAAATATATCCAGCTCTTATTTAAAGCCTAACAAATAAACACTTCAAAAAATGTAATTTCATAGTTTATTTCTAAGCATAGAAAAGTCGTTTTAGCTAATATAGACTTAAATGTTTACATTTATTATTTATTTAGTTCTGCTATATATTAACAATTCGATTTAACCAAAAAACACTCAAGCCAATATTTACAAACGCTTAAACAGTTTATTATATTACCTGTGTACATATGTACATATATACATAGGAAAAGCTATTAGTATTATTGTTTTCATCTAAAGTTAAGGCATAAATTCCTGAAGAATTTTAAATTGTACAATATTATCAACGCCCATTTCCTTTCTGTTGCCACAAATGTTTTGGTATTGTACAATAATTGTTGTTTTTGCTGTAATAAAAATAGCTTACTTAGTATAGATAATGTATGTACGAGTATATAAAGAAATTCAGGGTGAATCATAAATGCGCATTAAAGTATTTTTGAAAAGTCATAGGTTTGTGAGATATCTAATAACAAACTTTAGTTATATGTACTTGCTATACCTGGTCACAGTAATTACCGTGATAAGAATATATGAATGTAGGTATATGTATATGTTAGGCGAAATTCTTAATTTTAAGGAAAGCACCTGTATGAACATATTTATTTCATAATAAAACTTCGTTTATAGCAAAATATATTTTCTTAAATTTATTTTTTCATAAATAAACATAAATAAAATGCCTTTAAAATACTTTATTCAAGAAATTTGTATTTTTGTTACAAAGTTTGAAACTTGGCATTAAACGTGAAACACTACATACATTATTCAAGTGAGTGCCTGGCAAATTTTTGCAAACTTCGATCCGTTTGAGGAATTTTCGACTGGTTTTTTAGACACATTGGACGGTATCTCAGCGATAACTTGACGAATGCGATTTTCAAGTGCTCAAGAGTTAAAGGTTTATCCGCATAAATAGGATCTGTCGCATAGCCACACAAAAACGAGTCAAGACAAGAGATCACCGGAAACTTTCTCTCGCAATAAAGTCATATTCGCTCGTGTTGTGTGGCAGGTGGAATGTGATGTGTGTGGTTTGGTGTTGCCCTGATAAAACAAAATTCCCCCCCTATTGGCCAAAGCTGCGCGCGTCTAGGCGGTTACTTTTTTCAGATGATCTTATTGCTGACAATATGGGTCAGAATTAAGAGTTTGACCATAGGAGAGCAGCTCATAGTGGAGCATCTGCCTTGCCAATCTCACGAAACACACAACAAAACTTTCCTGCCTGTCGATTCCTACTCGGAGATCGTTTGTACTGGCTCATTGCTCTTCGATCGTGACCGTTTTCATTTGACCTTGCTGTAAGTAATTAAATTTTCGTCACCAGTCATCATCCGCCTGAGAAATGGGTTGATTTTGCTACGATTCCAAACTGCTGTTTATGCAATGCTTTTAGCTCCTGGACAATCGAAACAGTGGTCATGCTTACACGATTATAGCCGAATAAATTACAGCGCACCATTGATCTATTCTATTCGCTGTTTGGCGCCATTTGAAAATACTAAGTGAACCCAGGCCACACTCCACCTGATCCTTCGAACGGAGTGGAGGTTTTCCTCTTCTTCTGCTTCCAACAGCGGGTACTGCATCGAATATTTTCAAAGCTGGAGTGCTTTCATCCATTCGAACGACATGACCTAGCCAGCGTAGCCGCTGAGCTATGTCAATATCATCATATAGCTCGTACAGCTCATCGTTCCATTGTCTGCGGTATTCGCCATTGCCAATACACAAAGGACCATAAATCGTTCGCAGAACTTTTCCCTCGAAGACTCCTAGGGTCGACTCATCAGATGTTGTCATCGTCCATGCTTCTGCGCCATATATACGGGTATGATGAGCGACTTGTAGAGTTTGGTTTTCGTTCGCCGAGAGAGGACTTTACTTTCCAATTGTCTGTTGGCAAGAGTGATTCTACGTTGGATTTCGCGGAGTCGCGAATGCGATGACTGTTTGTTTGATAACAGTAGATATTTCGTCTTGCTCTCATTCACTATCAGACCCATTTGCTTCACTTTCCAACCTTTATGTGATTATACATATATAATTTTTTCAGAGAAATTTCTCCGTTTTTTAATCGGTTCGTATTTCTTATAGCGAATTCCTGAAATAATTATTTCTTACAAGTCATAAATTAACTAAGCCGTTGAAATATTTCGATATACATACTCGTATATATGTAAGTAATTATAAATTCCTGTTCTAATAGTCAAATGCCAAAGAAATTTTTTATACTCCTATATACTGTATTGCGTTAAAACACTTGTAAAAATGGCATAACAAATATTTTTCAATTGATTTCATGGAAATAAATGACAAATTAAATTGAAATAAGTGGGTGTGACTTGAAAAACAACACCTTGGCAGCTACATATATCAAATATATTGTATTTCTTTTTTCAGCGTTAAATATTAATTCTCATATCTTCAAAGTTAATTGGAAGGGCTATATCATGAAATTATGAAGTGCTCCAATTTCGATGATTTTCGGTGTCAGTGTTTATTTGTTTGTACGAATGAATAATACCAAATTTCACGTTTGTAGATGTTTTTTTTTTGATTCGGACCCAAAACCTTATATCTGAAAAATCGAGTATAGGTATATGCTATGCCCAAACTCTTTAATGATGGTGAAAGTGGTAGGAAGTGCCTTTCCTTACAAGCTCGTCTACCATATCATTACACGGTATGTTACTGTGTCCAGGCGCCCATACAAAGAGAACAGCTTAGTCATGACGTTAAGTGATATACGGCAATTCTTTACATATTGACATAAGAATAATTCTCTATGAGAAGTACATAGTTCGTTTTAAAATAAGATTTAATACATTTTAATAGTTTAATGTTGTTAATTCAATCAAAGAGAATAAACAACAACTTGTTTCAGGATTGTGAAATTAAAGTCGTCAGCATGGATTTCACCATTTAACCCCCATTCACGTGCTAATCATTTTACATCATACACATTCATTTCACCATCCAGCTTTTATATTGTATAATTGGCGCCGCTACTGAAGAGATTTTCGCCCAAGCTCCTCCTCCAATTTGGACAAATGGAGGGACCTACATGCATACAATAAAACCTTGTCACTTAAAATCATCGTAATGGATATAGTTCTTCCATAGAGACCCTTCCAACCAATTTTTCAGATATGAAAACTAACATTAAACCTACCCAGACTTCGTATATTCTTATTCCTAACAAAGTGGGTCCTGCGGTAGTTAGGGTAAATTTATTAAATATCAAAAATCGTCAATGACGATATCATAATCTTATTTTTAAGAAATTCTGACAGAAAGTTTAAAGGGACCCGTCTTTATGAAGGGTATGAGACTTCGGCATGTCCAGCTCCTATTTCTTGGTTAAGTGGTAAGCCTTTAAGTCGTCATGAACAGATAATCCCGAATTAAAAAGATAAATTGACTTCTTGCAAGTGGACCTAAGTCGTAACTCAATAGGCAAATGGTAGATGGCTCACCCATTACCTACATACAAAATACCTATTTTTTATTTTACATTTAAATGTCTTTTCGAGTATAAAGAGCTATTAAACGTTTATTGTCAATACTTTTATGACGTTCAGCGAGAGTAAATAAGTGATTAAAGATTCATTATAATAATCCATCTCGTCCGAGGTTTCTGATTAGCGGCATTTCATAGATATACTATACCTATATACTCGTATGTGTGTATGTCTATTCATTCGGTTTAAATGAGATAAGCGATTGAAAGCGAAAGGCTAGTGATTTGAGCAAGCGCCTCGAATTAAATACAATATTGTACATCTATAACTAGTAATAAATACATACATACGTATATGAAAGTTCAATATTTTAATTGGTAAAAGCTATTTAGATTGTGCGGTATTGCTGTGCGTATTAAATATTTTATGTGCCTGATAATAAAGTTGTTACTGATTTCCGATTTGCATCCATACATACACGTATGTATGTTTACGGGGCTTGTATTTTCGTACATACCTATACAATAAGTATTTGCCTCTTTGCAAAAAATTTGTATGGCGAGCACTTATCACTTGTCTAAAGGAAATTTTTAATTTAATTAATGTTTCAACGAAAACATGTGAATGTAAAACGTGTAGGGTAATCGTCGCTTATCACTAGCCTGTTTCGCTTACTTAGTAAACATTTTTTGAATTTAAGATTAGCAATAACGAAAAATGTTGTAATTTTCCTATAGGTAGTTTAGTAGCTAATTTGGGGGCTAAGGCCAAATTGATAATAATTATTCATTAATTACTACTAGACTTTGTACTGCGAAAGTGTTTTTTTGCGAAAATTTTGTGTTCTGTACGAAATCATAGCTTATTCGAAAGTGCTTATGGTACATTATTCCTGTGGCAAATCCTAATTTTCTGAAAAGGGTGTTGAATTATGGGTATACCACCAACTAAACAAATCAGGAAGGGAGCAATTGAGTACAAGGACCCAACGGCGCATGTACAGGTTTTGAACGCCATTCATCAAGAGTCCGTAAACATCTTCTTGAACTCTGTTCCAGTGAAAGGTGTTCTTGGAGTTAAAGCACCACCCATTGCAGACGAAGAGCTCGAGTTGCAGTACAATTAAGATCTGGTTATTGTAGTCGACTAAATGCATACCTATCCACCTATATGTACGAGTAACTCTTTGCATGCTCCTTAAAACCGACTCATCTAACCCCTTTATACACTGGTTCGAAACCGTCGAAACGACTCATTTTCCAACAATTGAGTATTATATCAAAACCCACGCTCAATCTTTTCTTAGGTTGTCATGGCGGAGTGGTTCAGGTGTTTTTATCACAAGGACGATTAGTTAAGGAATATTCCCTTGAAGTAATAAGCCATTTATAGTACGTAAAGTAATACGAAAATACGTCCGGAGTTGTAGGAAAACAATCCTTCACTTACCAAGACTGTAACAATAAAAGGTAACTTTAGTTTTTCATTCACTTTGGTTAGGCGCTCCAACTAAATACATGACAACGATATCCGTCATGGAAAATGTGCAAAAATATATGACACCCCAGCTGGGGGCATTGAAAAATACATAAATGAATCAAAACCCGTTGGTAGTTCGAAAGTAAGCGTATTCTCGCGCAACCCTAAACCATTTTTTTGTAACTCTCATTAAAGCTGTCAGATGATTGTCATCATGGAAGCCCCAAAAATACACATATTTATCTAAAATGACAGTTAGACAGCAAACTCTAGCTTCGTTTGCGACAAGCTCTAAATATGTACTGTCCTGTTGAAGATCTCTTATGGAGATGGCTGATTTTAATAGATGATCCTTCGTAACGATCTCTGATGACAGCCACCAAAGGGCAAATGAACTTGCTAGACAAACTACGATCAAGCAGATAAAGATGAAATACAAATACTTTGGTATACCTCTAGCCTCTTGCAAACTGTTACTAAAATAATGCATTCACAGATAAGTCACATTAAGCTGAAACAAAACTTGTCCCATCGAAAGTTGAGGCAAACTTGGCATCGAAGAAGGTCAAATGACTTATACTCCATGAAAAAAGAGGGTATTTCAAAGGTCAGAATTTTGACGGAACAAGACCTCGTGGGACGACATAAAGAAAACCAAAAGATGCTATGGAAACTGACGAGGAGGAACCGGTGATTTTACATCTATGACTCTCTTCGCCGTGTGGATGAAAAACGGCCGTAGGGTTAGCGCTATTTTTCGTGGTATACCAATACACCTATTTAGGGATAAGTGTGTCAATGTTCTCGTTTCGGCAAACAGTTCTCCTAGTATTAGTACCTATGACTTTTTACTCATCTCATGTTAGAAAGAAATGTAATTTAAATCAAGGAAAACTTTTAAATAATTTATGTGTTACCTTTTCCGGATATAAGCAATAATAATAAAAAAGTTTTGTACTCGTATAATAAAACATAAACTTACTCGTTGCTCAAACGTTCCAGTTGCTCGAAATTGTTCGAACAAAATCTTGAGCTCTAGTCTATTTACATATGGAAAGAAATACTCGCTTTATAGAAATAATCTACGTAGGAGTAAAATAAAAAATAAGAAATGTTTTTCAGCGAAAACATAAATAAAAATGTGACTTGTTATAGTTAAATTCATACAAAATCGCAAAGCTTTTGCCTTCGTGCACTTGTACACGTTCTAAATACAATAGAAAAACAAAATAAATAGCACGAAAAAAAAAAATACAATGCACAATGCATGATTGTTGTTATTGTCATATTTATAATTTGCTTAAATTCATTTGGCATTTGTCATTATTATTGTTATTATTATTATTGTTTTTTATTATTCATTAATCATAAACTCGTAGGTGTTTCTATAGAATTCGGACAGCATTTAAATCACGTTTCTGCATTTCTCATTTGTTTTTAATTATGCTTATTAAATTGCCGAAAGTGGTTTTTATATATTTTTTTTCTAAATCTATTGTATGTTATTTTAAATATTATTGTTTATACCTTTCACTCGTGACAAACGGCAAGAAATTTCATTGAATTCTATGTACAATTAGTAATAATAAAAATATTGAAATGTTTACACAAAATTTCACATTAGTAAAATATGCATGCCATTAAGTAAATTAGCCATTTTTCAAATTAACAGTAAATAGTATATTTTCATATATGTTTGTATGCATATTTGTTTTACGCCCACATCTACGAGTAAACGTCGTAAAAGTTGGTAGGGCATAAAATAAACAATATAAATAATTTTTTATGACAATACTCTTCAGAATTCTGTTATTACAATTATTATTTTCAGGTGCTTCCCCCCGCATTCATTTTAACGAAGTAATTAATTGTGAATGGATGAAAGTTAAACTTATTAAAATATTTCGAAATGAAGTTAATTGCTAATAAATTCATTTTTCACAACTCATTGTGTAACACACTTTACAAAATCAATACTTAAACAAATTTCATCACGAGGCATTTATTTATTCACGTGTTCTAATTTGCATATATTGTATTTGCACTGAATATTGCTGCTAATTTCTCGTCATATCGGCATATGTATCTACATATGGATGTATGTATAAATTAAAAGTCAGCTTTTCAGGTAGACACTGCAGTAAATATTGATCTATAGCGTTGTGGCACTTGCGTGAATGTGACTAATGAGAGTACTTTACATAACTGTGAATAGTAATTGAAGTATGCACACTGATCACGTTTAACCGATGGGTGGCGATTTTAAGTATTTAAAATTTATTTATATATTAGTGGGATTTCTCTTGGTTGGTTGGATGGTTGGTTGAAAGAGAGAGGTTGAGGGTCTGAATGCAAGCGGCCGCAACTAAACCATTTAGCAGCTTCATTGTGCTTCCCCATGTATCCCAACTAAGCATTTGCGAAAAGTTTGCACGATTTTATAAATTGTTTTAGTTTCTTCCACAATAATGCGTGCCCATCCACCTCCCTGAGGTTGGAGTTAGAAGCATCGTGAAAGCTGTGGACATATCTACGTCGATTGGGTGCTTGAACAATAAGCGCCGGATGGCGATTTTTCACGTTCCTCTCACGGGAGATACGTAAATAAGCAAAAATGTTGCATTTAATGCTCTAAGAACACTCAAATAATTGAAGGATGGCCATTACAGCCAAAAAACTTACTGTCTGCTTGTCCCCGTTGGCCCGGAAATGTGATTGGATCTCAATTCTTAGCAAACGACAACCGCGAAGCTGTCACTGTTTATTCTGAGCGTTATGTTCGTACCAACTTTTTAGGCCTGTAATTGAAGAACACGATTTAGGCAATAATGGTTTCAACAAGATGGTGCCCCATGCCACATGCTACACGAGCGAGCTCTATTGCTAGATAAATTTCCCGGTCAAGTAATCTATAGTTTAGGTAATGCCAGTTGGCCACTGAGATCGTGCAATTTGACAAAGTTTGCCTTTTTTGTGGGGCTATGCGAAAGACCGTGTTTATGCGGATAAACCTTTAACTCTTGAGCACTTGAAAATCACATACGTTAAGTTATGGCTAAGATACCGTTCCATATGTGCCAAAAAGTGGTCGAAAATTGCTTCAAGCGGATCGAAGTGTGGGAAACCTCGCGAGGCGGTCATTTGAATGTATGGTATTTTACGTATGTTTAATGTCAATTTCAGGAAAAAGAAATATTTTTAATGCATTTTATCTACGTTTATTTCGAAACCCCAAAGTGGACAACCCTGTATAAACACAATCGTTAGCATCACTCATCTGCATTTTATTTAAACAGTTTGGCTTTAAAGTCGTTATCTCTGAACATAACGTCCTCTTCTTCGCCTTGGTGCCAAGGCTAAGACAATTCTATAGACTATGTGGGGTATTGGAGTTATATAAATTAATGCCATCATTACCCTCAGCAAGTATTTATTTGCGCACTTTTATGAGCAGAATTTACGTTTATTAACTTTGATAAGCCGCAATCTCTTTAACTTTTAGTGGGTCCAACAGTGTGTTTTATGGCAGAGTAGTAACTTGCTAGCAAAATGTATTGTAAATTTTTGTTTCTTATCACAAAGGAATATAAAAAATTTTAATTCTTATTTATCAGTAAATACAGAATTTATCACAGTGAAAGTAAAAGAAGAAATTCTTTATATATTTAAGTGTACATATAGGTATTATACATCTTTACAACTACAGGCTATGGGGTCTAATACGACTTGGGACCTCATTCGTTTGCACATAGAATTAAATTAGTTATCGTGGAAATATTCCTCTGGGTATATAATATTTTGCGCAATTTACCTTTTATTAAGATATTAAACATTTTTTGCTAGTTGTTTTCATTACGATATTAAACAACAACATAATAAAATCTGGAAGGAAGAAAAAAAAAACAAATGGTATGTGTATGTAGTTATGAATGTACGCAGGTAAATAAATATACTACATCATAAAAATAGACATGATTGATAACCGGTGATTGCGGTGAGATAATTGTTGTTGTTCCTCTACATCAGTCCTACCATAAATCCCAGAGTTTATTTATTGTTTTAGATGATTATTTGGCATTCAATCACATGCATAAAGTTCGAAATCAGATTACAATTACATTTTAAAAATTAATGATTGTGTTACAATAAATTTTACAACTATAATACACTCGAGTACTTTTATTGCCAAATATATATTATTCCATTATACCGACAGAACACCTCACTGTTTCACATATGTAGGTATGTACGAGGGAATTAACAAAAGTTCGGTCAGTTGGTGACTTTCAATTTGCTTTTGGTAAATCCTTTGCAATTACTTGATTAGTCTTCCTTTAAAATTCAGAACGATCGGTTAAAATGGAGACGAGAAAACTCAAGATAGCTGAGGATAGGTCAGACAAAATTCCACCACCAACGCGTTTCGGCGTAATTTACAGGCAAAACAAATATTCAGTGAATGCCAAATTGTATATGGAGCGATTGCACCGTCTTTAAAGACTATTTCTAAGTGGTTCCGAAGATTCCCGACCGGACATTTTTCCGTAGAAGATGAGCCTAGAGAAGGTCTTCCACTGATGACGTCACTCTAGCTCTGGTGAAGTCCAAAATTGACGAAGACCCATGATTGACACAAGAAACGATTGCTAATGAAATGGGCTTGAATGCCTTGGCTGTATCGCGAATATTAAGCAATCATCTGGGATACACGAATTAATCTGCTCGGTGGGTACCACGAATTTAAATTTGATTTCTGGTCATTTCCAAAAAAAAAAAAAAAAAAAACAAAATTGAAAAGAAAAAGTCTTTAATAGCAACGAGGGGATAATTAGTGCAGTTAATGCTGAACTTGATAAGCTTAGAAGGCAAGATTTTGAAGACTGTTTTCAGACGTTGATCTATAGGCTTAAGAAATCCATTGAAACCAATGGCGATTATCTAGAGAAGATAAAAAAAAGAATTCTTAATTTTTTTCTGATCAACTGGCCGTCTTTGCAAGTTTTCGGCGGCGGAGTACTCCCTGATGGAAGAAGTGACAGAGTAATAAGACCTCCCCTCCGTCGAAAATACCAAGTGGAGAAAAAGTCATTCTACGTTGGATTTCCAGGCTGACATTATTGCTGGTGTTAATGCTGGTGCTAAGATAGACTAAATTATCTATGTCTACCACGTTATGACAATCGACAGTGTCGTGGAGTCGAGTCGCGAATGTGATGACTGTTTGTTTGATGACAGGATATATTTCGTCTCGCCCTCAATCTCTACCAGACGCATAAGCTTCGCTTCTTTATCAAGTGTGGAGAAAGCGCGCAGTGAGTTCTGTTGAGGCCAATAATGTCAATATCCTTCTCAAGATTGTACCTTCTCTATTCAGCTCTGCCGCACTTATTATTTTCTCCAGCAATAAATTAAAAAAGTCACACAGTCAGAAGTACCTTGCCTGAAACCCCGTTTGGAGATATTATTCCCGATATTTGAATAACTTGGCTGGCAATCTATCGGTCATCGGCGCTTTGTTGATTTTTAAGCGGGCGATTGCTATACGAACTTCTTCACAGTGGGGCAATTAAGCCACTGTTTCAACGTCATCGATTGGAATCGGGTTCGCTATATCCTGGTATTGCATTCTCACTGTCCGTCAGCAGTCAGGAGAAGTGTTCCTTACATAAATTCAGTATAGCCTGGGCATCGGTCTTCACTTTAAGCTTTACAAGGGTGTGCTCCAGTTTTGAAACCTTCTGTAAATCATCGCATCTTTTCGTAGAATCTCGGCCTCTTATCTTCTTCTATAGTAACGTTGCGAGTTTTCTTTCTCACAGTTTCCTTATACTAAGTTGTCCATGAGTGTTCTCACAGTGCTGGAGGGCAAGTCGAGTAAAAACCGTTCGGCTGTCCGTTGTAATTGCAGATTTTCCACGTCGAACATTCTTTGTGTTTGTCGATAGGTAATACTAGTGCCTTTTGCAAATCTGCTGTTGAAGGTTTTCCGATCTGACATTGTTGCCAATATAAGAACATGAGATGATTGAATGCTCTCAGCTGCAGCATGAACGAATTTGAGTAAATTTGATAACAAGTCATCATTGCTGAAGTTGACATTCCTCAAAAGCTTAACGAAAGAACTTGTACTCGTAACGCTAAAAGAACCAATGTAATCGTCCTAGACCTGTGCACCAGCAATTCAACAACTGTAATTGGACTATACGGTGGTAGTATGGTATTACTTTTCGAACGATTATTATCGAAACTACAGAGTCGATGAAATGAAAGAGTCTGTCCAGCACTACCTCGGTGACTGTCCATGGGTCTTCAGGCCTAAGTGCGCTGATCGCTCTAATCAGCAGTCGCATCAACTCAACCATCAGCTCGTTTGAATAATCTTTCGCTTATATTATAGATGTAGAATGGAGTATTGGAAGCTAACTGGAGATATTTTAGCGGTTTTCCTGGACAAGGTCAAATTTTATTGAAGATTTCGCAACCGCCAATTAAGGGAATCACTTTTTATATCGATTAGCGCTTCTCATTAAAGGTTATAACATCTGAAATTAATATTCCTTACTAACATATGTACATACACGGTGTGTCCCAAAAATAACCGAACTTTTTGGATATAATATGGTAAAATACACATTATATTATCTTCGAAAGTTATTATTTATTCAAAATAGGTTCCATTTGACTCAACACAACGTTTGGAACGATCAACCAGCGCATGCATAGATTTTTTTATGTCATTTATAGAAATGTTCTTCAGTACCTCGGTTACGGCTGCTTCATTTTTTCAATTTTTTTTTAATTTTTTAAACTTCAATTTCAATTTTTTTTTCAAGTTTGACCCAAAATGACCCATTAGCACAATTTTGGTTTTATTGAAATAGCTGTCACTTTTACATCTGTCATCCAACTTACATGAAGTTAGGTGCGTTTGAAAGAGGATGAATGTACCTTTTTAATGTTGCAAATTTCCAATACATGGCGCTGTAGGTTGTATGATTTAAATATAAAGTTCGGTTATTTTTGGGACACATCGTGTACATACATATAACAGGAAATTGACACTTGATTAACATTTTTGTTTCAATTTCTCAATTGATGATTAATATAATAATAAATATTATTATTGTAATATACATGATGATGTTTACTACAATACAATTAATAACTTTTGCAAAACTAAGCTTTATTTAATCATAGCACAATTTCATAGATAAATTAGTAGTAAACAATAACATCAAATAATCTTTTCTCATTACACAATAATATTATTGTACATAGATCGATAGTGGGCGATGTAAAAAAAGGTATAAAAATAGTTTTACTTTGAATCATACATACATATGCATGTAAATAAACATTTACTTAAACTAATAACGTCAAATCCGTTCTCAATCAGTTGATCCATTGTATAATATTAGTAGTCTCCCACTAACAACGCAATTGTAATAATTATACTCTTACCTGGAATACCTATACTCATATGTTTGTACGTTTGTTTGTATGTTACTTGAACTGTACACCAATGTTTAGTTGTAGCTTTGATTACTGCTCTCATAATACTATATGATTACATATACAATATGTATGTACAGACTAGTATATATTATATATTGCTTGTTTTGTTTACTTTATTTATTTACTAATACTACTAACTAACGGAGCCTTGCGAAAATTATCTACACCTACTTTTTATCTTCAAACACCCATCAAAATGCGTCGTCAATTTGCTGTTACGCGCTTTACACCTCCACCCTTTCGTCCAGTGTTGCAACGTGAATAATGGTACACACCCCTATACGCGCCCATACAAGGCCTGTTCATACATATGGTAAGTACTGCGGGTAATTCATGTGATCATTTCCCCATTAGATTGGTATATTTCGCACGTTCCAACATTTTGCTACCGTTACGAGTGCAAGTTCTAAAAAGCTTATTTCTCTCACCTTTTTTTCGTACTAGTATTTCCTCTTATTGTTTATTGCTATGCGCATACACATATGTATCTATAAATGTATGTAAAATATATACTAGTTTTTTGCGCACTGCATGTTATGTACCTATATCAATATAATGTATTACACGCCGCACAGTGGGATAAATGGTGCTCAAAATGGAGATTAATTCCCACACGCCTTTTAGTTACGGAAAAGTTATTTTTTTTTTTAGTTAATTGATCATAAAGTAGTAAACAAATAATTTAATTATAGTTATTTGAATGATTTTTTTTATCAAAAAAAAAAAAATATGGTGAACATCGGTTTTCAACAATTTTTATTTATTAAAGGTTAAAATTTTATTTAAAATATATAAACTGCTTCTTCACCACCATAATCAAATTCATGATCATAATCATCTTCGCTTGAATTCTCATCATCGCCTTCAACATCATCATCATCAACAACTTCATTATTATTGTCACACTCGATTACGTTCATCTCTAAGGCTTCTTCAGGTAAATACTCGTACTGCATTTTTTTTTTTTTGTGGTAATTTTCTTCTGGTAGATATACCGGGGTGAGAACTGATTAAAAACCTTTTGATTATGTCTTCATATGATTTTTTTTCTGTTGCATTTGCGAGAAAAATGTTCTCTAAAAGTCTTAAAATCTTCATTTCGAGCTTCCTGAGCTTCTTCTGATAATTGTCCGATTGGTAACAGGGCGTAGGATATTATCTCTGATGAACGTATGATATATTATATCATATCAAGAATAACATTCAACGATATCTTTTTGAATGCGAGCTTTATTTTCCGAAACTAAAAGTTTCCCGCTTGCCACTTTGTTATGCCTAATTTATACGATAAGTGAAGCAGACCTTTAAAGAACTTAATCCACCCATGAAATATCGAAAGATCAAATAGTAAACTTTCTGTTTTTACATCTTTCTTCACCATTTCATCAATTTTATAAAAAAATTTCGAGCTAACTCCACATAAATGTCATTCTTGTGTAAATGTTGCTTCTGTCAATGCGTTGTATACTTTTCCATCAACCAAAGTTGTATCTTCAAATTTGATTTTTGAATTAATCTCCAAAATCGACACATTTTACCCCAATGTGCGCCGTTGCGCTTCAGATATTTAGAACAATTCGTTAAATGCATTTGGTTGGTGTGAGCGAATGATGTGTCATTAGGTGTTGATTTTATTTTTATAACATTATTTAGTTGCATTAGAAAAAGTAAGTGAACAATATGGTCCATTTAAGTTGCTGTCATATAAATATATATAGGTATACATATATGTACTTAGGTTTAATATACATATGCATGTATGTATGCATATCACCTAACATATCTAAGCATGCAGTTGTTATATCGTAAATTAGTCGGCGGAAAAATTAATATATTTAAACCTATCGAATTATTGAATAATATGAAAAATCCATACATTGTTATGAAAGACTAGCAGACCGGCCACACGTTGCAGAGAGTAAAAAGTCATCCATTATTTTTGCATTAAATTGAAGGCTTTATTTACCATAGTTATGTCAAATGTGAACCGTTTTGCCCGATAAGTTTTTGGCATTTTGAAAGTAATGTCATTATGCCTTCTTCATAGAAACTTGATGCGAAGCTATAAGGTGAAGGCATTAGGGCCTCCAAACCGAATTAAGAGTTTGACCGTAGGCGAGCAGCGGATAGAGATTCCTCAATTCCCTGCCAAAGCCAACAAACAAAAGAACATGGAAACAGGCACACGAGGGGGCGGAACCGATGTCGAAAGGTGGATTGCATCCGATGAAGGTACTGCTGTGCATTTGGTGGGATATCCGAGGCGTGATCTATTTTGAGCTCTTGCCAGTTGGAGAAACGATCACTGCCAACAAGTATTGTCAGCAATTGGTCGAATTGAAGAAAGCAATTGATGAACAACGTCCGATTGTGGCCAATCGCAAAGGAGTTCTTTTCCATCATGACAACGCCAGGCCACATGTTGCAAAACCGACCCTGGCCAAACTGAAGGAGATGAATTGGGAAATCATGCCGCATCCCCCATATTCACCCGACATTGCACCTTCTGATTATCATTTGTTTCGATCGCTTTATTTAAATTAATTAATTTAAAAATGTGGAAGACGTCAAAAACCACCTTGACACCTTTTTTCATCGAGAAACCGCGCGATTTCTATGAATCAGGCATCCGTAAATTGGTTGAACGTTGGGAGTGGATTGCCGAACATGATGGTGAATACATAATTGATTAATAAAAGCGCTTTCTTCAAAAAATTTCAATTTTAGTTTGCACTTGAAATCGGGCACGAACTTATGCACTCATCCAATATATCCTATCATCAAAGAAACAGTCCTCGCATTCGAGGCTCAGCTCTCACGTCACTGTTATAACTAGGAAGTCATAGATAATATCGTCTATCCTTAGAACCAGTATTAACACCAACAACAGTGTCAACCTTGAATTCCAACATAGAATCACTCTTGCTAACACGTACTACTTTGGACTGAATAGGTAATTGAAAGCTAAAGTCCTCTTTCAATGAACAGAGACCAAACTATACTCCTATACTATATGGTGCGGAGGCATGGACCATGACAACATCTGATCAGTCGGCGTTAGGAGTTTTCGAGAGAGAGGTTTTGCGTAAGATTTATGGTCCTTTCCGCATTGGAAACTCCGAATATTGTAAACGATGGAACAAAGGTCTATACAAGTTGTACGCCGACCATGACAGTTCAGCGAATTAAGAGAGGGCGGCATGTCATGTGGTCCGGATGGATAAGAATACTTTAGCTTTGAAAGTATTCGAAACAGTACCCGCCGTTGAAAGCAGAGGAAGAGGAAGACCTTCACTCCATTAGAAAGACCAGGTGGAGAAGGACCTGACTGTACTTGGTATTTCCAATAGTCGCCAAACAGCGAAAGGAAGGAATGAATAACACGTTGTTGTTAACTTGGTGATAGTTTGGGTAAGCTAGTAAAGAAAAAGAATATACGGGAAACTATGTTTTACAGCAAAGGAGATCCCTTGGAGATGACCCTAGGCCGGGTAGGAGCATCGGGGGGACTACGCCAGAACTAAGTTGAAAAATTGCTCTGAACAATGCACGACTAAAGAAGAAAAAACTCGCTGAATTGGTTGAATTATCGGATGCAACAATTTTTAAAATTCTGCACGATCATCTTGACATGACTAAGGCCAGGGTAAGATGAAAATGCTTACGCCTCCGCAAAAACAATAGCGCGTAGGGTGTTTACGTACATTTTAGGACCTCTATAATGAAGATGGAGTCGAGTAGTTATTGGAGACGAGACTTGGATTCATCATTATGAACTTAAGTTGAAACAAGACTCCACGCAGTGACATAAAAGGGCCACAACACCTCCAAAGAAATTTAAGATGTCACCGTCCGATGGAAAACTCATGGTAACGGTCTTTTGGAACACGAAAGGAATAATATTGATCGATTATAAAGATAAAAGTGTTTCTATAGCTGAAGTATACTACGTTTCAATGTTAGAGCGACTAAAAGAGCGACATTAATTAGAAGAAACGGGAAAAAACTGACAAAGATATTTTGTATCACCCACCCTAAAGCTCAGATGTGGCTCCGAGGGATTATTACTTGTTTCCAAAAATTGAAAATTAGCTGAGGGGTAAAAAATGTATCACTGATGATGAAGTTAAGGAGGCAATTTCGGCATATTTTGATGATAAAGGTTAATATATTTAAAATTCGTTTTTTTATTTCCTTCCCATAACGCCCCTTTCGCAAACATAAAAAACGCTACCTCGTATCAAAGAACATAACTTGTATTGTATTTTATTTTATTTTTTTCTGTTTATTTCACTTTTTTGTACACTTGTCGTCATTATACTGATCATACAATTATTGTTTCTCGTTATTTACTCAGATGCAGTACTAATACGTTATATTCATAAAAATGTATGCACATTTGTGACAACTATACATATCAATGTAGGTATGTACATATGTGTGCGCTTGTTAATTGCCACCCACAACTCTTGCCACTGTCGCACTTGCTAATCAAAGTTGATTACGGTCGACTGCACAGACACGAGTGTAAAATTAATAGCAATTTACAAACAATAACGTATAAATAAATAAATAAATATAAAAACGTCAAAAATTTCACATTCATTTACTTTTAGCGGCATATGTATGGTACATATAAAAACTTCATATGTACTTGTACATTAGTATTTACACAAATACATACACATATACTACATACATACAATGTATAAAATGTCTTTCCAATCACCTTCAGGCCATCGTACTAGAGCTTATCGCCACTCTTGGGAGTAAAAGTGAAAAATTTTTTGGCAAATTTTTGGTATTCACAAATTGCCACATGTAAACACACATACGTAAAGGTACTCGTATACCTAGTAAAATGATATTAATATTCGTATGTATACATACGTGTATGTACCCATGTCGATTTATGTAGAAAAATGTATTTTGGGAATTTCAAGTGGAGCGATAACCCGCACCAGACACCCAAACAAATAAATTCAACATACACGTAGATCCATATGTAGATATTTTACAGCTACTTTTATTCACATAAGTCATTAATATGAACTTTGAACTTTGTTTTATTATAAGAAGGTGTGTCACCGCGCAATTTTCATTGCCAAAATTCCATGGTATTATACAATGGAATTTCAAAATGAGTAAGTGGCCCAGTTCGGTATGCGCCATTACGTACTTATTTTTTCTCTGTCCACAGGATGTTTATGTTTACCCAATATTTTTATAATATTATACAAACATATGTACATATGTATGTACATAGTTATTATTAATCTATTTTTTGTGAATATATTTTTATTATCTTCGCATATTTTCATTAATTTATTTATTTGTCATGCTTGTGTTCTAAAGTTTAGTTATCAAAACTGAAATTTTATGAAAACAATTTTTATAAAAAAAACAGCTGACGGAAGCAGGAAGCATTATTATGCGATTCATTGCTCACATCTTTCAAGAGGCCTTCTTTTTCTTCTCCAGACTTGTTGTAGGCAAAGTTAAGCCTAAGTGATTTTAGCCCGATAATTCTACGTTAACTTTTTTTCTTTTCTTTTCCTCAGCTTCTACCATCTGGATGACCTGGCCTAGGCAGTGCAGCCGCGCTCTCTTCGTTTGTTTATATTAATAAATTTGCCGTCTCATACAACTCATCGTTACAACGTCTGCGTTACTTGATGTCGACCTTAGACAGAGAGCCACAAGTCTTTGTAAAACATATTTCTCTTGAAAACTGCTAAAGAAGACTTAGATATAATACGCGTCCTGCAGACGTAGACTTGTAGAGTTTGGTTTTTGGTCATTGAGAGAGAGCTTCAGTTTTCAATTGCCTACTCAGTGGCAACTATTGTAAGAAAAATAAACCCGAGTATTTCAAAACTAACATCGTTATTGGGAAAATAGTTTTTAGGGAATTCCACGAAAGTGAACATCCCACTGTCGCGGAAAATATTTGATTTTTGTCGCCTTTTTACTGCGATTGAACCTCCAACTCGCCGTGGGCCGAAATATTGTTCGGGCTGATGCTGGCTAGTGACATCAATATCGTTAGCTTAGTCCGGCAGTTGTACCAAATGGCACGAAGTTTCTCAGCGTCAATTTACAATGGCCGTATAAGTTCCGAGGAATAACTAAATTTAGATATATCGTACTGCTCGTTAAGGTAGATCTTTTTCGTGTTTTCATACTGGATCCGTACTTTAATTCTGTTTCAAAATCTGGTCAATGATAATGATAAAAACACAAGAGAGGATTTATATGCGATATGGGATCCACTCTTTTGCGTATGTCTCAGAACACACCTTCAGCCGACCATATTCTTTAAAGAAGCTAACGCATGCAACCATTATCAAATAGCTCTGTCGCGAAGTCATCGATTAGTTGGTCCGGGTGTGTTATCCATACAATCAGTAAGCTCTGATCGTCAGTTATCAGAGCCTCATGCAGAGCTCCAACCTTGAAATCATATGTTAATTGCCCCATTTTTTCGTTTTTGGTACTCTGCTTATCACCCGATATCTTTCCCAATAGGTACTTTTGTTCCTGTGCTGTGGTGCTAAATTCCTCATCATACCAGCCGTTTTTTAGATTTTGAGGAGTGTGAATTGTTTTAGATACCTATGTAGTTGTTGAGGGTGCACTCAGAGAATTGAAAACAGTCTCTTGTGATTGCAACTTTTCGAAGTCGAACTTTCCTTATTGTGCTTGTTGAGGCTCTCTTCGGTGCATGAAGGTAAGTTTGCATCTGGGCTGCGATAAAATAAAGAACTCCGTAGCTGTTAAGACCTCAACGAGCACATTTCTGAAACATGGGTGGAATGTCTTCCATATATCCACACATGACCAATTTGGTTTATAGACTTTCCATTCGGTGGCAGCCGAGGTGCTGGATCGCCGTTGGACAACATAAACAAACTACTTGTGCACTCAAACAATGTAATGAGACTCCATAGTGGAAAACACACATTTCCATGCTAATACTTCAATATAACTGGCAATAAATATGACTTTTCCCTATGTTGCTAAGTAAACAAAGTTTTTAATAAAATATTATATGATAATGATTCTGATAAAAAAAAAAAATTATGTATATTATTTATCACTGCTTTTCTAAAAATTGATTAAGATATATAAAAACATATACTCGTACACATATACATATGTATGATATATACAAGTGTCTCGGTTCCAAGTAAATAAAGTAAATTTTTAGTAGTGACCTCATGTCGGTTGCTTTCTGCATTTGTTTACTACGATATATTTTTTTTCGCTTCATCAAGTGGTGATGCGTAATCTTTTACCTAGAAATCCCCCTTACGTGAATATTATTACAACTGCTGAGAGAGGGTTGGGGCAAGCAAAGGCGGCTTCCATTAAGCACGTATAAACATATTTACTCTCATAAAGTACGAGTATATACGTGTATGTACATATTTCGATTCCATTGTTAGAACTTCCTTGAATTTGAGATGAATGCAGCAGTATTTGTGTAGAAACCAAGTTCGTTATCAAAAGTTCATTTAATATATGAAAAATTATATGAGATCATTCTAGAAAATAATGATGTATTATACATATATTATAAATATATTCCTACATATAAAGTGTTAAAGAGAACAATTGTGGTTTTTAAGAAGAGATAAAATGCATATAACTTAATGTTATGGCCAAGAATTCAGCTTTATTATATAGATAAGGGCTTACCATTATGTTTTAAGAATGACTTTGAGTAAGTAACCAACGCAGCTGGATCCAATAAACTCCAGTCGAGAGGCCTTACCGCAAGAAAAATTCTGAAACTCCTACCCTGCTGGGCTCTTATAGTAAGCTTCATCACTGAACAAAATTTCCTTACGAAAATCGGGATCGGTGGCAATCTCGTTTTGAGCCCATTCACCGAACGTGCGACGCATTAGATGGTCGTTCGGCTTCAGTTCTTCCACGAGTAGGATTTTGTGAGCCCGCAAACCAGGCTCCTTTTACAAAATTTTCCATATGGTGGATGAGCACAGCTTCAATTGTTGCGCGCGATGGAGGATCGACTCTTCGGGTCTTCTTCGATACTTTGCTTCACATCAGCGGTGGGCCTTGCACGGCCTCTCTGAGAATGCGCATTACTGGGATAAACATGGTGTGTGATGGAAGGTCGAATTACCGACTCTGATACGCGAGTATGTCAACCGAATATTAGACGCAGCGCAGGATGCGTCACGCGAGCTGAACCATTATTTTGGTAATAAATTTGCATGATTTGCAAACGTTATTCCGGAATAAGTCTGTTTATTATGAATTGGAAAACCAAATTTCCTCATAACCACACGTCTACAAAAACACCCTTTATAAACATTTGACACCGTTTGCTTGATAATGTAAATAATTGTGTACATTTGTAATTTTGCTAAAATGTATGTACATTCATATATATCGGCCTGTAAATTTTTTAAGTAATTTTTCTCCATTTTCGATTGAAGTAATTAATTTGCTTCGTCAAGAAATTATTGGATGTCATGGGCAAATTATACAAGTATTTATGTATGTATGCGGATGTATATCTCGTTTAAAAATACAATATAAATAGGTATGTACATATGTATATAAAACCTATTGATCTCAATATTCGAGATGAAAACCATAGAAAGTATTTGATCCCGAACTACACGTATGATAACAATCCCGATGACATTTCGTATTTGTTTTGTTAAGAAAATTTTAGAAAAGGATGGGAAATTCCGAAAATATTTGAGCATGAAGTCGTGCATTTCATTCCACTATCTTTTATATTTTAAAATTTTCCTCAGCATTTTTTTCAATAATTTTAAATTAATTTTTGAAAAGTGTAAAGATCATTGGAATTAAGAATTTTGTTTTTCTGCTCGAATTTTCCAAATGCTCTAAAAATTTCAAACAAATATTTGAGCGGCTGAGCAACAAACGAGTATCGAGCCCATATCAAGTTGCTTGCACTGTTCAATACCCATATATCAGGAAGGAGATCTAGTTTAGACGTAGTTTTCTCATCTTCGTACTCATCAGTGAACACTTTTAGGTGTTCACTATATATTTTGTGTTTTTTTATTTTTCAATAAAATTATAAATAAACACAATGAAGTATAAGTTTTATAAAAAGCCACACTTTCATTTCGCTAGCGACTGGACAAATCAGCCACATCGTTTCACTTAATTGAGAAGCAGAGTCCTCAATTGTCACTTGACACATTCAAATGTATGTTCGCTCTGTTGTTTAGCAATTTTATATCAATTGAAATTAATAGCGCCGCCACTACAACAAATATTCATTTGTACTATAAATGTACACGTATGTAAGTTTGCATGTGCATATTGTATGTAATCGTTTTTTTTTTTTTATTATATTTTTGTTCGATTTATATTCGTTATTCGCGAATGTCTGGTGGTATAATTCAATCGAAAGTTCTAAACTATTCTATAAGCATAATATTGGCGTTATTTTTCAATTTGTTTGTTGTCATGTAAAGGTACTATATATATATGTATATATACATATATATATTTTTACAAAAATTACGTTTTTATTATTACAGTAGTCACTAGTACTAGACAGAAAAGTTAGTTTTGATAAACCAAACCGATATCCTAAATTATAGGAAAACAAGAAAAAAGAGGTGTCTTCGGTCATGCTGAAGTTTTTATACCCTTCATAACCATAACAGAGTTATGGTGTTTATATAAGCATTAATAAGGATAATTTTCATATCTCAAAAATTGGTTTGAGGAGTTTATATTATGATGTTTATTGATATATACATAGGTGTTTGAAAACACAATTTTGGGTGCTTTTTTGCAGGACCAAACCCCTGATATGTGAACAAATCGCTTGTATGGAAGCAATATGATATATTCCTCCGATTCCAATGATTTTCGATGTCAATGTTTATTTGTAGACAAGAATGTACAATACAAAATTTCAAGCTCTTAGATGCTTTTTTGGAGAAGTTTTAACAAAAAACCTCATATCGGAAATAATCGGTGCAGGGGAGTTATAGTCGCCCGATTTCGAGGATTTTCAGCACGAATGTGTAGTTCACCATTTGTAGGCAGAATACCAAATTAGGTGTAAAATTTATGACTACAAATTTCAAAGATGCAAAATCGGTCATAGGTATATACTATATGCTGTAGTGGTCCGATTTGGCCGGTTCCGAAAAGAGATCGTTTAAATGTAACAGTGCATCTGTATATCAAGTATGATGGAGAGACGGGCGTGGTTAAATTAACTCAACTCGTCATTCTGACCCGGTCGGTATTCAATTTTATGGGTCTAAAAAATCTTCTAAAATAGTTCAACCCACTGCAGGGTACGCCAAGCGCTCCGAGTGTATTAAAAGCTCCTAATAAAAAGACGGTCAGCCATTTGGAAACGGTTTAAAAACTGTAGGATTCTCCATTTGTTGAAAAAATATCAAGACGCACTTTTCAAATTCAAGGAGGAGATCGGTCGTTAATGCTTCAGTGGTTATAAAGTGCCACTGACTAGGAAACATAATGAATTTTCGCATGAATTATTTTTTAAGCAAATATTTTCATTTATCTTACAACAGTTGTAAAATTACCACAAGCACTTACAAAAGAAAAATTCTTTGTTTGTGTATTACTCAACCAATATCTGCATAACCCAAGTTTATTTATTACATTCCAACCAAATAAGACGCAAATGAGATGTGTTAATTTAATTGCAATTTTTTTTTTAATGCTTACGTTCAATTAATGTGCATTAACACCGAATATGACAAATTCGAAGCAGCCGAAATCAAGTTAAAACTGCTCATTGAACTTGACTGGGAACACGTGTCGAGATATTGATCATGACATATTCGTATACGCATATGTACGAGTATGTATGGTATATGCATATGTTAATGCAATGACGACAGCCGAGTAAAAAATTTAAAAATAACATCGATTTTAGTGTGATTGCTTTCTCAAATAAACCAGTTTTGGACAGTGTTCGTGGGTAATCAACAAAGGAATGTACAATAAATAATTTTGGGGTAATTTGAGGACATACATAGGTTTTTATCTCCTTAGTTAGTTACAGTCTTATACCAAGTATTCTCTGGGTTGACAACAAACATCAGTGCGAACCCCCTGCGGCTGAGCGTGGTGCTTGGGACCTACCACATAAATACCAATGTGGTAAAATCACAATTATCCTCGGAGACTACCAATTTCAAAACGACTCCTGCAAACATTTTAAGGATCACAATTCGAGAGTATGCACTTGGAATGTTCAGTTTGTTAATTGAAAAGGTACAGCTACTGAGTAAGAGAAGAGCTATACCTTCTATAAGCGCTTAGAGAGCACCTTTGAGCGCTGCTCCCGCCATGATTTTAAAATCGTGCTAGGCGATTTTAAAGGCAAGGTAAGCAATTAAAATATTTTCTACACAACAGTTGGAAATTCAGTATGCTGGTCGAGTGTAAGGGATCCCGAAATATGGTTGTATGTAAAGCCAGTTTTCGGTATAGGGAAATTCATTAAGCTACATTTTGTCACCGGATTGAAAACGTAGTAATCAAAGCGATCACGTAGTTTTAGACGAAAGACATGAATACAGCGGTCTAGATACATACCTAACTTCCGAGAATCTTACATCGACTTGGTTAACTATTTTGCCAAAGCGAAGATACTCACTCGCCTCTGTAGGTCAAAGAATGCCCGTCTACAAACAGAAGGAAGTCGGAAAGCTGCAATCACAACAGACTGACAGCCAGTTTCCTCCACAACTTTCACTCCCACATTCTGAGAGCCCTTATCAGCAATTTGATATAGGGAAACGGTGGAGCGCCATTTCAAAGTCGGGAAAGATCTGGTATGATGAAGAATGTCGAACTGCAGTGGAGAGAAAACAGGACTGCCTACCTCTAAATGTTGCGTCGACCACAACACATGCTGGGTGCGATAGATACCCAGAGCTGAAGAGGAAAGCAAGACGTATTTGCAGACAAGAAAAGAAAGAGTGCGAAATGTGTAAGTATGAAGAGCCAGGGAAGCTAGACGGCAGAGATAATACTCAATCCCGAAGCATACTAATGTAGGAACGAAGGTGACCGATCTTCAGAGTATGCTAAGTTCATGGAGGGAACATTTCTTCAACTTGCTGAATGGCACCGAAAAGCCTCGGAGATTATGAACCGGAATTTCCAATTGGTGATGATAGAAAAGACGTAAAGTTATGCGGTTATAATGAAGTTGGAATACCTATTAACCGCTGAAAAAATAACATAGCGGTGGAAGCAGATGACTTACCGTCTGCGCTAGTCAAATATGGCGGCGTAGAATTGACAAGGTGCATGCATCAGCTTTTTTTCGAATATGGTTGAGCGAAAGCATGACCGATCCCACAAACAGATGAACCCAAGAGAACAATTGCCTCCTCAATATCGAGCGTACTGTGTGAAAGACTAAAGTCTGCAGTCAACAAATTGTTTGAACATTATCACTGTGGCCTTAGATCAAGAAAATCTACCACTGGCCAGATAATAATAAGGCGTAAAATCTTCGAAAAGACATCTGAAAAAATAATCGATAAATACCACCTATTAATCGATTTTAGAGAGTCGCATAACTTTAAAGTCGTATATAATTTCGCCTATCTAGGGACCAGCAATAACACCAATATTAACGTCAGCCTAGAAATCCAACGCAGAATCACTCTTTCCAGCATGTGCGTGGACTGAGAAGAGAATCCAAAGGGATAGCCTCTTTCGAGAATCAAAACAAAGTTTTAAAAATCGCTTAACGTTTAGGTGTTACTATGTAGTGCAAAGGCTGGAACTAGGGCGAAATTCGAAAAGTTAAAATTCGAAATTAGTTTAGATACGTGTAGATATGGTTATGATGGCTGGATGAGTGAAAACACTTCAGCTTTGAAAAAATTTAATGCAGAATCCAGCATTAAACCAGAAGAAGACCTCCAATCTATTGAAAGGATTAAGTAGAGTGTGATATGACTGTAACTGTTTTTGTCCAAAATATTTAATTAATCTGGTTTCAAAAACGCTCATCTTGTGAAAAATTTTATTTCATATTATAATGTACATGAATAAATGAATTTCGTTAAAAAATCTCTTTCATCATGAGTACTTCCTTGTAAGGAAATTTTAATAAGTATACATATATACATACCCGTAAGAGTACATACGTACATATGTATGTATGCTAAAAAAATGATATTTACTAAATAGCAGGCTCGGGAAAATATTTAATGATTCCGTTGACACTTTCTATACATAAATAAATACATTTTACTTTTGACTTTAGTATAAATATTATAATTAAAATCAGAAATTTAGATTTGACATTTTTTCGCTTCATTATTCTAAGTTCGCTATGCCAGAGAACAGAGAAATTATTAAAATTATTGAAGACAATAACAAAAATTTATCAGTTTAAATAAATTTTGATAACAACCATTTGCTAACATTTAACTTGCATAGGTTTTCTCACCGATGTTTCATCGATGTATAATATCGATTTTCTCAATTTACATACAATTTTGCTCATTCTGCTATTTTGAGAACGATTTCTGCCTGCTCACTGTTAATTTGTGGTGAAATACGCTCATAGATTTCTGGGTGAAAAACACGCTGATGTGTTTCTGGTAGACGAAAAAGTAGGAACGAATTGGCAATCGGCACGCGCTGGTCCTTCTCGTTGTATTTATATTCTCTGGAGAGACTTTGAGCAATTACTTGTGGAGACATTTGGTAACAAGTCTACAAGTAAATAATTCGCTTGTATCTACATTACCTACACTTGTAAATGACGTTTCTACAAGAGAATTTTTAGTTGTTCACGTGCGTTCGTTTGGCTTAGACGGAAAATACGATATTTATTGTTTTATATTAAAGTTGTAAGTTAACTATATATATTACTTAAATATGGGTGAAAATTATAATAAAAATGATAAATTGGAGAAAAAATTACAATTTATACGAAAAGTACATGAAAATAGGGAGATTCTGTTTGGTGCATTTTCGGGCACAATTACAAGATCAGTTAAGATAGAGAAATGGAAAGAATTGACAGAATTAGCAAAGAAACTTTGTCTAATAAGTCCCCATAAAAATTACAAATATACCAGAGATACGCTGTGGCAAAATATGAAGAAAATAGCATTGGTAAGTAAGAAAGAGTTATTTTATTTTTTTTTTTTTGCTACATTTCTAAAGTTATCTTAATGAGCTATTTACTTTTTTTCTTCATAGATGTGAGTTTGTATATTTTAATTTGTTTTTGTTTTTGTTTTCTTTAGGCAAAGGTTGAGAATGCCAAAAAATCATCACTAAAGTTTACCGAGGGCGATCATTTGGTGCTTAATATTATAGGCGAAGAGTCGCCATTAAGTGCTGATAATGAGATGTCAGCCGTGTTGAACTTTGTAAAAACACAATATCTCAATGGGTCATCAACAAATCAGTCGTTATTATTCTCACCAAATAATGACCTATCTTCCACCAGCCGCATTTCAGTGGGGCCAGGTACGTTTCTAAAATAATACATCTCGACGACTGCCCGTGCATGCAAATGCAATTCGCACAGGTACATACATACATATGTAAGTCTACATATCACTATTATTTTTACAGGTAAACGAAAACGCGCTTCCACAGAGGATGGCATCTCCAAGACCGCAGAGAAAGAACAACATTTGTTAATTGAACACTTAAAACTACAAAACTACAAGACTAAATTGGAAATTTTTAAGTTGGAAACCGAATTAAATCTTCCGAGATCTCAGTATACAAAGAGTTTTGCGTGTGATGAAGAGGACAAGAGGACAAGTAGCGTACTACAATAGATGCATGAATTTGAAAATTTCGAAAACGCTTATTGCTTATAATGCAATATATTATTCCGACTTTAAATGAATATAAATAAAGTTTATTTAATTAAAAAAAACATGCTTGTTTGCAAGTAATTAGAGAGACAAAACTAAAATATAAGCTACTCATTTAACTCTCCTTTTCCTTTTATATACATACACATATACATATCTATGTATAGTCTGTGTATACAAGTATACATACTCATTTATGTACGTCATCAATTCGCAACTCTTGAACTACATATGGTATGTTTGAGCACTATTCTCCAAAATTCTCTATGCACAAGCAACAACAAAATATCCAGATGCATTCACCATGCAGAGAACTAAAAGTGGTTATAAACTTGCCGTTACAGTATTTGATAAAATTGACGTACATACATACATAGATATGCATGTATTTCACAGTCGAGAGCGCATTTTTTGTACCTGTATCACCAGTGGATATGTCTCCACATCATTGTTGTGAGTTTTTAAAACTATCAGGAGCGTGAAATGGTATATTGACTTCGGTCCGAACAATGCAATTACCGGAAGAAGAAGGAAGAAGAGATAGACTTGCTAATCGGATCAGAATGACGAGCTGAGTTAATTTAGCGTGGAATTTGGTATTATACACACGTAAATTGAAATAAATATTGGTACTGAAAAAATTATCGAAATTTAGTTCATTGTAATAAATTTCATATACCATATGTAGAGGAGTTTAGATATGTAAGAATTAAACAGAAGCGGAACTCTTGTTTAATCTTAGTAGTGGGACCACAATACCCATTTTCTAGCGTGGTCAAAGGCAGATTGAAATCCTTGGTGAGGAAGTTTGCTCCCGCTGGATTCAAATGTTTGAACATCATTATGCTTATTCCGTCGGGGCCGATGGACTTGGAGGCCGATAGCCCCCTGAACATCTTCACTATATAAATCAAGCGTCGCGCTGCTGTTTGTCTGTTTACGCAGACGGCGGTTCACTTGTCGCTTAATTTTGTCTACCGAAGAGTGCAGTGTACAAAGTCTGCTAAAATAGCTAGCGCAATTTTTCGGGTCATCGGTCATCGAATGAAATTTGCACATAGCCATCGCGTCTGGTTTTTAGAATGATTTGACTGGTGAAGAATTGGTCTCAAGAAAAGCCTGTGAAAATCGATTATACCAATTTTTTTATCAATAGGGACAAGGGTTTCTATGAGAGAGGAATTATTACATTACCTTCAAAATGGCAAATTTAACATAAATCGCATAATTCTTACTATGGTAATGCGAAAAAAGTAATGCAAAATAATGGATTGCTTTTTATTACAGAAAAAATTGTATTCTTTTATTGAATGTAGACAACAATGGGTTGATTTGAAAGAAAAATTAAAATATTTTTTTAAACATTTTTTTATTATCTACACAACAGTAAACGATACTGACATATACATACTTACATACATAGGTAATACCAAATTTCGCAAAAAGATTTATATATATACGAATGTATGTGTTTCAAAAAAATTATCTTTCGCCATATTCAAAAGCAAAGAATGAAAAACTGAAAACCACTACTATTTATTGAATTAAACAAAAACAATGACACACATACATACGTACATATGTACAAATATTATTTGTTTTCTTCCGCCAACAATTTTGCACTTTGTATTATCATTTTTAGCTTGTCAGCAATACCTGACGCATCGAAGCGCAAAGTTCATTTGACGATTGAGGTTGTAGTAATAAAAGTAAATGAAATTAATCATAACCAAAAGCAGCAATAATCTATGAATAAATTATTAACTAAATGTATCCAGTTATATACAAGCAACACTCTGTCCAACATTCGTGCCTTCATCATTTAAGGGACCTTTTTTCTTTCCCCTTTTCGTACTTACTATTTGAGAAAATTATAAAAATTAACCTTTAAATGTGTATTGCTGCAGCACTACCTGGCCAATTCGCGAAATCAGTCAAGAGGTTGTTCACACTCGTTTACTAATGACAGATCAATCGGTAAAGATTGCTTAAACATAAGTATGTATGTATATGTGCACATCTACCTATATTGTCTGACGAATAATTGCAATTTTACAATCAAATTTTGTGACTTCATCACACAAATGATTCGACGATTTTATATTTTACCTTGCGAATTTTTAATTCGACATACTCGTACATGTGTGTGTATCTTATATGGTAGATATTTTCTTCTCAAAGTTTATTACCCTTAAATATTCAAGTACATTCTTAAATGTGTATTTATATCTAAATACATACACGTATGTACGAGAAGTGTTGACAAAATAACTATAAATTTCATTTATGAACGAAATAAATATTTACTTATTCGCCTCCATTGACATTGTCGGTTTCATAATACTCCATATTTGAGATATGCTCTTGTGATAGCATTTCTTCTAATCCGCAAAACACTTGCCAAATTCGATGTTTGAGGAAGCTTTTCGGCGATTATCCATACGGACGACATGTCATAGATAATATGTGTATATTGTTTTTGGCCAAAAATTTACGAGCAAGCAATAAAGTGTGAGCAGGTGAATTATCGTGTTGCAAAAGTTATAAACTGTTTTTCTACAAATCCGAACGTATTTTTTACAGATTACAGGAATTCACGTTCAATAGTACTCTCGAGCCTCGGTGAGTGAGCATGTCTCCTCTGCGTGGATTGAGCTTAGTTTCTACGTCATATCCGTAAATTCATGTCTAGTCACTTGTTATAATTTTCTTCTTTGATCCATTTCTAAGAACGTAACCAAAGCTCAAAGTTGTATCAATCTTCAGAAGGGTTAGGTTAGATTAGGTTGAGCTGACTGATCCAGCGATTATGCCTCTAGGGTGAGGAAAATTGACTTTGTTTGCCGATTACTGGATTAACAGCAACTTAGAACCCAGTCTCTTAATCGCCGACTTCGTGCTGTATGAAATTAAGGCCTTGATAACCGCTTGGTTATATATGTATAACTGGCGCTTTGTAACCGCTGAAGCGATTTTCGGCCGAGCTCCTCCTCCAACTTGTGGTTTTGCGTCTTGATGATTTTCCAATAAATGGAGGGACCTACAGTTTATACTAAGCCGCCACCGAACGGCTGATGGCTTTTTACGAGGAGCCTTTACTTCATGTCCGAAATACACTCGGAGGGGTGGATATACCCTGCCGAGAACGACCGCAATTAGAAAATTTAACTTGATTTTTTATTTAAATTAATTTTCCATAACTTTTGGATTTTGGTGGCACCGGGACTTGAACCCGAGCCTTCCGAATGTCAGTACGCAATGCTAACCACTTGGCTACCGCAGTCGCGTTAAGTATAAATATATATATTTAAACATAAAAACATTTGTGATATAAATCAATTCTTATGAAATTGGTACGATTTTCTTGGTTTAAAATCAGACTTCTTAAGAAATTCATTTTCAACAAGCACTCACTGATATACAATAGTATGTATGTATTTCGTATTAAATTTTTTTATAGAATTTCTTCGTATAGAACACTGAGAAACATATCTTGTGTACTTACATGTCCAGTTACTTTTCGTGATCCGTAGCGAAGGTTTTAATAATAAAACACCTTGTGACTTTTTATTTAACTTAATATTTTTTTATTTAATAATTTTGCCAATTGTCATTCCTACTATAATTTCTTTGAAATAAATACCGATTTTTTTTTTCAAATATCTTGCCATATTCATGCTTCTTTACAATTACCAAAGTTCTAACTATGCCACGCCCAACCTCTTCTAGTAATCTCTCTTTTAGAGAGTTTCTTTAAATGTTTCTATATGCATTTCGTGATTTTGATCAGAAGTTTTACATTAGAAAAAAAAAATGGTCATCACCATAATTTGTGTAGTAGTTTAATTCAAGAAACAATTTCCTATTACCACAATGCGTATTTATATACGAGAATGTGTATATTTCAAACAAGTTCTTGTGCGATTTTGTCAAATGCAATTGCTATGGCAACATCAGCCATTATTTGCAATTATTTTATTTTACATTTTCTCTGCGCGGCTTATGGATGCATCTAGAAATATTCGTATTTACATACATACGTGTGTATATGGTACACAGATTTGTTGGTTTTTGTGCTCATTAGGGTGATAATTTTTCCAACGTTTCTGATTTTTTCGTTAACTAATTTTTATTAAACACGATTTAAAACAAAACTCTGGCAAAATTTTTAATCAAAAATATAATTTTGTTTATTTTGTTTTTAGAATATAAAAGAAAACAATTTTCTCTTAACACCCAAAAATTTACCACCCTAATCAACAAATTGAAAATAACCTACATGCAGCAAATTCTTATAATCAATCAAATCATTAATTTGTAATGTTCAAATTCAAAGCGATCTTCCAAAAACCTCGTTAACCCTCCCTCGTTATCATTATGCATTTTATGCCTCAATTTAGCACACTTTCATTTGTTACATTCCAATATTTCTACTGAGGAACTTGAAATAATATTTTTTATGCAATCACAATATTGAATTTCCAAAAATTTAAATAATATATTTCGTATTAAATTACTATTTAACAATAACCAGTTTTGCTGATTTTTTTCTGTACACATTTTTAATAAATATCTCTTACTATTGTTATTGCTGGTTCCTTTTGATTTTTTTTTTTTTTTCTTCTTTCTCTAATATTTCTCTGTTGCACTTATATGAATACATGTGTATGATGTAACTAATGTTGCAACGTTTTCGATATAATACCTGTGTAGTTGGTGGTGCACAATTTACTACGTATTTTCGAATTGCCGGGACACCCACTGCTGAAAGCAGGGAATTTAAAAATACAGCATTCCGTTTTTATTTACAACTTTTACTTTAAATATATTTCCAAATATTTTATTTAATGAATTTTTGCTCGTTCGTATTGTCTTCATTGCATTCATTTCAAATGATATTGACAAATAAGTTTAATTGAATTCTGATTTTTTTGTGCGCTTATTCAAGTGTTTTCTAATTCATACTAAATTTTATTTAGTTAAGTAGAGCAAATTTTAATTGAATACAACGAAGTTCAACTAGGGTTAAATGTATGCGCATAAATTCAAAACATACATAAATAAATACGAAAATTTTTTGTCAAATAATGTTAATAATTATGTAAAAATAAAATTGCCAAAAATGTTGCAGGCTCTTTTCGATTTTTTATTTATTTAAATTTTATATTAATACCACCTTTTACAATTTTGTTTAAATTAGCCTTGTTATTAATATTATTTAACCTATACTATTTTATTTTGTTTTATTTTATTTCATAATTTTATTTTACTTTTATTTATTTAACTTGTTGTTTGATTTTATTTTTTTAAATTTATTTATTTATTATATTTAATTTTTATTTTATTTTATTTTGTTTCAATTTTCTTTATTTTATTTCCTTTTATGTTATTTATTTTATTTTATTTTTATTTTTTTATTTTATTTTATTTTATTTCATTATTTTATTTTACTTTTATTTATTTAACTTGTTATTTAAATTAATTTTTTTAAATTTAATTATTTTTTTTTTAATTTTTAATTTTTTTTTAATTTGTTTAATTTTTTTTTGTGTTGTGTCAATTTTCTTTTTTACTTATTTTATTTTATTTTTTTATTTTTTCATTTTATTTAATTCTATTTCATGTTATTTCGTTTTACTGAATTTTGTTTTATTTAATTTAAGTTAATTTAATTTTATTTTATTTGATTTTATTTATTTTTTTTCATTTTATTTTATTTTATTTCATTTTATGTTATTTAATTTAATATTATTTTATTTTATTTTACATTATTTTATCTTATTTTATTATATTTTGTATTATTTTGTTTTATTATATTTTGTTTTATTTTATTTTATTTTTTATTTTAATATATTTTTTATTCGTCTTTTTTATTATATTTTATTTTATTTTTATTTTATATTACTTTATTTTATTTCTATTCTCTTTATTTTATTTCATTTTATTTTACTTATTTTATTTTATTATTGTAATATATTTGAGTCCATTATCTTTGTTTGTTTAGAGTTGCAATTTTTCATCATATTCTACTGGTTTAAATTCATTGAATATTCATATTCATTAATTAATTGCTGCTTATTTCACTCGGTATAACGTGACATTTCTATTGGAGCTCATTCGAAGAATTTTAATATCAAAAATTAGCATAATGCCTATTCAAGTTTGAAAGTAAAGAAACCCGTAAAACCAAATTAACAACAGCAAAACACACCTCTTTCTGAAAAAAAGTGAACCAAAAAATAAGAAACGAGAAATTTTTTAAAATGTTTTTATAAACATGCATTTTAATGCCAATTTATTTATGCAGGTATATAATTTTAAGTATTTATATATATTTATAAATTTAAAACTATTGATAAAGCAAAAATTTGTTTTAACATTGTATAGCAATTTGTTGCATTACAGAGTTTTCAACTTAATTTTTTTAATTTGATTTTATTTATATGTAAGAATTTTTCTTATATGTGTAAACATTTATATTATGTATGTATATGTATAAGTGTATATAAATTAAACAAAAGAATATCTTGGATTGCTATTATATGTAGTTAAACGAAATAAAAATAATTTCCCAATTAAAAATAAAAGTTTTCATAATCATAACATTTTGCCTAAAATAATTTTCGTCATAATTATCTTTTAAATATTTGATAAAAATCACAACAAAAAGGGGGAAAAATAAAATTAACTTTATAAAAAGTGATGTAATTATATAATATATAATAACTAACAAACTAACACTAAGTAATATTATGGATGCGCATTTACAATTGTATGAATGTATGAGTGAACATTGTTTTTTTCTTTTTGTCTGATGAATGAAACTAAAAGGAGGTCGCACAGTAACGAGTTGATTGATTTTCTGTGTTTGTTGTTCATCTGAATTCTTTGTCTACTTGTATGTATTTTTAGCTCTTAATTTTTGCTACAAAGTAAAACGGCATTAACTAAACATTTTTGTTTATTTTATTTTACTGTCTTTGCTTTGCACATTTTTAAAAATTTGTATAAGTCATTATTCGTAATTGTTTTTTTTTTTTTGTTTTAGTCAGATTCGTACATACTCGTACAATACATACTATTTTTTCTTAAAGCTGTTTAATGCAGTTGTCTTTTCCTGCTAAGTATTTTAATAATGAAATAAATAGTCTAATAAAAGTGCTAAGGCAACATAAAACTAAATAAAAAATACGTTTTTGTGCCAAATTTTACAATGTTTTCAAATTCGTATTTGTTTTCGTTTTCTACTTGTAGTTAGGAATTATAAAAACGAATGTTTTAACCGACAAAATTAGCGAAGTTTATATTTATGTATGTTTCTATATTATATAATCACCATATTTTTAAATTTGTATCACTAAAAAATCAACAAATATACAAAGCTAGTGACAACTGTTCATCTTGATACTGTTGTTGTTGCAGTTACAGCTGCTGCTTATTAGATATATGTACAACGGCAATACTTGTCACATCACACACTGCACGCTCACAGGAGGGCTGCCTGCGGCCTTCCACACCTCTCACACGTTGCACTGCACAGCTAGATACCTAGATACTTTAACTCGCACAGCACACATTTCTCTCTAGTTCGCCATCCTTTTATCCTGTTTTAATTAGTATATACTATCACTTTGTTGCTTTCGCTACTGAGTTTGCGCGTAAAACGTCATGCCATGTCATGTGATTGCTGCTGCATCGTAGTTTTCTTGTATATGTATTGTTTTTTATTGTTGTTGTTTTTATTTTTATACCACTACTTCTACTATTACAATTGTGTGACTTTTTGTTGTCACATTAACGTTGTTTCTATTGTTGTGTTGGCGTTGTGTCAGCGTTAGCCTTATTCAAGTACAAGATGTATCTATACATATATATGTTGTGTTTTTTTTTGGGAGGAGGGAACACTGGTAGCTTACGCTTGCTTTCATCTCTAGTTGGCTTACTCACATACTACTCCGGGTTTTACACGCCTCACAGCATGACTTTACTTCGTTTTGATATTGTCCTCCCGACACGCTACCGCCGCCACAAGCGCGGCACCACGTCCTGAACCATCTTCAGACAACATCAGATCAAAACTAATGTCTGGCTTTATCAGTTCTGTAATTTTCTCCACCATCAGCGAGTGGAATTTCGGATGGAAACGATATACGCTGCCGTCAACGCCTACTGTCACCTGTTTTTCATCCATTTTATTGATGAGTGTAGCAATACCGCAGGATACCAAATGCGCAGCACGCTTGGAGACACATTCGCAGACGTAACGAACATTGGCGCAATCCTCATCGGTGGCGTCGTTCAAGCCCAATTCATCCAACACCATGCGGCAGTTAGTGAAGTTGCCAGGTTCGTCGGCCTCGATTTCTGATACATATTTCGTGAAGAATTGACCGCGTGTCATTAACACATCCGAATCTTGACCCTTGAAAAGTATGCCTGCTTTGACCAATTTAACAATCACCAAACGTACCAGTTCACCCATATACATGCCAGAGATCATTTTCTCGAATAGCTGTCTGCCCGGATTGATGGAGTGTTTGTCGATTTCATCATCGAATTCGGTGCGTAGGAATTCCAACATACCGTTATTGCCCAAAGCGCCCCACTCAGTGTTAATGAGCATATGTGATTTGCCATTATCTGCACCTTCGAACAATTCACACTCTTCGACACGCTCCACATAACAAGCGTTGGAACCAGTGCCCACAATCAAGCCAATTTTACAATTGTGATTCTTCCAGGCGCATGACATCAGTGTACCTGTAGTATCGTTTAGGATAGCGCAAATTTCAATTTGTACATCACCTCGTCTCGCAATGGCGTCCTTCAATAGTTGCACAACGTCTTCACCAACAACACCAGAGCAATTGAAACCCTTCGTCCAAGTAGATAAATGACCTTTGGTTAGTCCGAGCTGTTGTAGAGGGAAAGAGAAGGTGAAACCCAATGGCAGGCGCTCCTTGTAGACATTGTGCTCGGACATGAAGCTGGCCAAACATTCAGCAATGTGATCAAATAACTGCTGACCTGTGCCGATCATGATGTGTTGTGGTATGGCGTAAATGCGCGATTCCATTTGGAAATCGTGCTCCTCCTTCAAATGGATAAGCAGCACACGGAAGTTGGTACCTCCAAGGTCGAGTGCTAGGAATTTGCCACGTTCATTACCATTGGGTAAATCTTGTACATACGTTGTAAAACACTTGACATCGGCTTTGGCGTGTGTATCCTTGTTGAGGCCGCGTTTGATCTCATGTAGGATACGATAATTTAATTCCCTGATCTGTTCGTCCGTTAATATTAATTGCTGACATAACTCGTGAACCATTTTGCGTTTTTCCGCGGCACTAGCGTTAGCGTGTGGTGGCAAAGGTGTTTGTGGCTGAGCTTGCTGTTGCTGCTGCTGAAGTTGCTGTAGCTGCTGCGCAGATGTCGATTTGTACGAAAAACTGGATGTAACATTGGCTACGCCGCCAACTTCGCTGTTACCGAACGTGCCGACGCGTACGTTATCTGTTTCGTCCGCTGACTGAGTACTACCGTCACACTTGCAGGCCACGCAATGGCCGTTGTTTTGACTGTTGCTCAGGTTGCTGCTGCAATCGTCAAATTGTTGTTGTTGGCTGTGGCATGAAAGCTTACCGCTGACGATGCACTCAGTGCCGCGACAGCAGCCATTGACGATTGCGCTGCCGCTGCTGCTATTAATAGACATGCTCTGCATTGCACCATTCAAATCTTTCTCCATCTCTGTCGATTTGCTAGCTTTTGCACTACGAGGTATCTAATGTTAGTTTTATTTTGTAGTTTTCTGTTCACAATTTGTTCGCTTCCGCGATTAGTTCAATGCAAATTGTATGTATGTATGTATGTATACTTTTTCGCAAATATGTTTTTAGTTCCTCTCAAAGCTTTTTGTGACTTTGAAATAGTTTTTGCTTAGGTTTTTATTTTTCAAAGACCTGCGCGCTATTGTGGGGTGTGTACGTAGGATATCGAATCTTTTACACACTAGTGGACTGTATTTTCACTTTATTAGACTTTTTTCAACAATCTGCGAAATAGTTTCTCTTGGACCTTCCTTTTCTGCAAAAATCGCAACTTAAAAAGCTTTCTACTTTCTATTTTATGCTTATATTCTTGCACTTATTCTGCTTTTGCGCTCTTGTAATTTTTCGCCTGTATAATTGTTGTTGGATATGCAATATTCACTTATTTTTCGTAAATCTTTGCTATGTCTATGTTTTGTTGGCTTTTGTTTTGCTCAAAATGCAGTCTGCAATCTGCACCCACGAACGCAAAAACAAATGAAACACAACCAAAAAATGCACGAATCACAGAATTTCAACGTTTACCGTCTCTATGCTAAATGCACTTGTTCGTAGTGGAACACTAATGCTTAATTATCACCGTTAGTGATGTGATTTTATAAAGTATCTCCGAACTGAATATTTAATTTGCTGGTTTTGTAGATTTTTATTTCCTTTGACTTTTGGTTTGTACGATTTTGTCTGTTCAACTTTTTCAATTTCCCGCTCGACCAACCGTCGTCTTTAAGCGTTCGCCTCGGAATCAAATCAGTCTGTTGGTTGAATAACCGTTTTAGTTTCGTTTTCACAGCTCACAGCTCGTTGCGGCGGCTCCGTTGTTGAGTTTGAAGGAACCTTGAAGGTCAAAATTGACAATTAATAAGTTGTATGTACAGAGCGAGTATAAATCGTATGGAAGTATATATGATGAGAGTACAAAAATATCTATTTATATGTGTGCGTATATACATATAAAAGTACGTGTATTTTAGAATGTATCTTATACTATGGAAGAGAGCAGTAAGTATGGAAAACAATTTACAAGTAAATGTGAGCTCTGTATGCTCTCATACATATGTATGTATGTATGTATGTATACCTCAATAACAAAATACCGAATGCCAATAAAAGATTTTTCATATAGTTAACTAACTGCGTGTATAAATATGTATGTAGCTGGAGAAACAAAACTCATGCGGTGAGTGCCGAGAGCATTCGAGTACGCATGAGTCAGCATTCTTCCAAATAAAAAGTGGGCAAATATACACGACTGGCTACCTTCCAATACGAAAACCACACCAAACTACTCACTCATGTACTATACTATTCGCCCGCCTATTTGCCAACACTACGAGTTATAGCGCCAAGCTTATTGTAGTTTTTTTTTTTATTTTGCGTATTCGTTAACGCGGATAATCGTACTTCGTTTATGTACAATATATTATATTATACACATCCATATATGTATATTATATATGCATGTATTGCGTACAGTATGTATGTACCTTAAACATATGAGAATGCACGTGCCAGTATTCTGACACACATATGTACAAATGTTTTGGGTGTGTATAACTACATATGCACAAATGTATTTACATGTGTATAGGTGTGTATACGCTTTCAGTTTGGAGGCACGTTTGTCGCGCTCTCGAATGTTATCTTTCATTTACGCTCTGCTTTTGTGAATTCTTTCCTTCACTGCTTTACACCAGTTTTTAGCCATATGTTTGTATGTACGCATAGCTTTCGTACAGTTGACGGCTAGTATACCAGTTAGTTTAACTATTTTTCTTTATTTTTGTTACTTGGAATGTTGACTTGCCCTCCTTTAACCATAAGCTAACTCTCTTTCATTCTCTCAGCGTCTGCACACATTTGTGGGCACGGTTTTGACTAATTCGTTACACTCCCAATTTGGCTCTAGCACCTCACGTGTTCTATAATATTTAAATGCCTAAAGAGACAGATTCCGACGTTAAAGTCTGTCGTCAAGCCATAACTGAGTTGACTGGCTGGTTAAAGTGACTCGATTATTTCAAATACGTGGATAATAAAAAATTCTAATTATACATTTATGGCTAAGTCGATTACATACATATATATATATATATATATGTATATTTATGTATGTATGTATGTATGTGAATATACCCAATTATGTTGATCTTCGTTTGGATATTAAAGGAAATAATTATGGGAAGACGAGAACTCTGCATTTCTCACTTAATCACGCGTATTTCTAATCGTTATAATTTGAACGTGCTTTTGAGCGATAAGTGAATTATTGAGATATTCGTTTTTTGCAAATGATGATTTTCTATCGTTTCGATAGAGACATTAGAAAATATTAAGGTTAAAGGCGTTATCAAAATAAATTTCTTTCGTTTTTACCCCAAACGGAAAGCTGCCATTAATGTTAAATCATTATCAGATAATGTTAAACGTTAAACATGAAGTGTGCTCTTAATTCATAGCAGGCAACCATTTTAAAATTAACGTTATTGATGAGCTTTGTGCGGTTTCAACGTTAACGATTTCATTTCGTTGAAATAATTTTTCTTGTTAGCGAAACGGAATGATTGGAGCATCTCTTATGGATAAAGCAATTTCTAGATTCAAAACTTTGTATAAAATCGTATCTTGAATGGGAATTTCATCATTTAATTTTTACCGTGTATTACATGCTGTACATGCGGAATGCAGTTCAGGTAACTACGTACATATGTACATATGATTTATGTGACATGCATTTACACACATAATCAACGACAAAAGGGGATTTTTAGTGAAAACATGATTATGTGTTTATTTGTTGCAATGTAAAGATAAAGCAAAAGAAAAGTTGTAGTTCAAAGAAGAAAAATCCCCTAGATTAAGTCTTATTTTTGGTTTCATTGTATTTACACTTCGCAGAAATGGGGCTCGTCTCGATTTCATGTGTGTTTGTACCTATTCATTCACGAAAAATGAAATGAATGCATTTGGAGGTGGTACAAATAGGGATATTTCTGTTTATTGAATCTCTAAAATATATTTATGTATTCGTCAATTATTATTTATACTATGTACATAAAAGAAGGTCATGTTGGTTACATGATTTATATCTCAAGAACGGCTGTACCCGATTTTTATGACTTTTGTGTATTGAGATTTGACTTCATCGGGAATAGCATAAATAGAAACAATGGATGAATTGTGAGCTGATATATTAAAAAACTCGTATTTATTGTTAGATTTAGTTGAAATCTTGTATATACCATACATACATTTGATTAGCATGAGGTAGGTATATTAGAAATATTCAGAAAATAATAAAGAATCGAACTTTAAAATTCTGAATCAGCCCATTCATTGACTGCTAGGCGGAAAGAAGTTCGCCGGGTCAGTTCCGTATATGTTTGTACATACATTCATATGTATATGTATTCACAAATGCACTTCTTCACATTCATAAGTTATTGCTTACAAAAACACTTTATTTGCTATACGAATTTATCGTACGTGCCACAGCTCAGCAACAAAATATTTTAAAAATATATAAATACAAACATATATAAACAGGTACTTGTACAGGTGAAACGGTAATGAATGCCAATCAATGTTCGAATTGTGTCAGTGCCGTAAACAAACAAAAACAAAAAATAAAATATAAACAAATTCCAAAAAAAAAAAAACACATTCAAGTGTCAGTAAACATTTGTAAGCGCCAAAAACCGAGTGCACGCACCTCGAGAGGTGAAGCGCTCGTGAACTTGTGCATTCAACTTATATATAAATTCCACTTACAGACATACATATGTACATATGTACTCGTATATAGTACATATCTTTATAATTTTGAAATGATGATTCAAAATTTGAAAGAAGAAGAAGAGTGGATTCAAAATATGAGTGTATTATTGTATTTTGTTTTCATATCAAACATAGTCATTGTTTTCGGCACATACCCATTTGTATGCACATATGTATATATTTACATACCTATGTACATATAATATATATTTTTCCTTACCTCTCTAGAAGGCTCTATAAAAAGTTGAGCGTACGCGATATTGCACTCGTAAGCACAGAAAATGAATGAATGTACTATGCAACACAGAATTATGCATGTGTACTTACATAAAAACATATGTATATGTATATAATATATTGTATATTATGAATATGCATAATTTCTTAAATGTGCTCATGATGCTGTGTTAGTTCTTATTTGTAAGTACTCTATGTCTATATGTTTACCTTGCTTAGGCAGAAGTACAATTGGCGTAAAACACACTACCGATTTCGCAAAGAAAGATCAAAATCCGATAATTTTGACACTGAATTAATTTTTTTTCCAATTTTTTCTCACTTAAACACGCTAAACTCAATTTGTCAATATTTTTTTTAAACTACTGACGTTTGAATTGGACCGAAGGTTTCGTTGTAAATTTTAGATACATATGTATGTTAACGATATTTTATAATAATTTTATTGTCTTTCTAGTGTGTATTTTTTATTACATATAAATTTTTTCCCTTATAATTGCCTCTGGCAAATCAATTAACCAACATGTTCACTGTTCAACGGTATTATACACATTTGTTTATCGGTACACAACTAATGCGCACAGTAAAATATATTTTTATTTTATTTAAAATTTTTTTTATATGCGCTTGTAGTACATACAAAGCATATGTATGGCAAATGTGAATATGTATTTATGTAAATTTGAATTTTAAAAATAGTTCGAACGCAGACAACTTAAACAGCATAAAATATTTTCGCAACTGTTTTCTGTTATACATACGATTTGCGTAAAACGTGCTATCGCAACACATATTCGCTCATAGAAACTCTTATCCAACGACGAGCGTCTACTTAGGTGTCCGATCAAATGGAATTTATACTACACGTACTCACTCGTATATTAATATACGTATATGTATGTATGTATGTACATATGAATGCCGAGCTGCATACGTAAATTGGTAGGCGATGGCGGCGATTTTGATGTGGGCATGTGTTGGTAAATGACAGGTTTGCGTTATTCGTATGCGCATTAGTGTGATTTACGTGCCTTGAAATAAGTCTCTGCATGTTTATAAATACATACATATGCACGTATGTATGTAGGTGGTTGAGAGTTTTCTGTATGTACATATGTATGTGTGGGAATTTTGTGGGCGTCATGATTTTAAACCCACTACACCTACAGAGCTGTAACTACATTCCTCAGGCGCATAATTGTATATTAACCGGTCGCCTTATAACTAGTTTGCTACTACTTGTAATTGCATACAACTTTTATTAGTTTTTTCTTCAATTTATGTAAAAACGAGTGCAGATGAGTAATGATTTTAATAACAAATAATTGCATACACAACATACTTATCTGATATATGCACAATACACATACATACATATGTATAACCCCAAACCTTTACGTCGTTGATTTTTTTTTTTTTGATAACAAAAAAGTATACGTACATACATATTGAGTCTTATGGCAATACTTTATTTCACAATTTATCGGGTAAAACAAACACTTTTTGAGCATAAATGTTATTTAAAAGCAGTTTCTACTAATCATCGTACTTGAAATTTCTTAAGAGAGAATTTTTTATTCATTTTATTTTTTTTTTTATTTTTTATTTTTTTTTTTGAATACTGATATTACCATTATCAAAGATAAGGTATATGAATCATCTTAAGAAGGACAAGAGAAAAAAATTAAATGTTAAACGAATATACATATGTACGTGCATATATACATATGTATATACCTACATAAAAAATTGGCCGTGCTGCCTCCCAAAACCAGCTGGATTTTCGTGAGAACCTATTACTTTTATATCAGAAATACATACACATATGTGTACAAATACACGTGCTGGCATACCTTACTCAGACGCGAGCGTATCCAGAAATATAGAAGTTTAACTATAATTTTTAGACTTTGGTCCACCTTGAACTCGAACCCATGGCTCTCTAGGTGATAACAAAAAATAGTGGATAGCAACTTGGATACAATGGTTTTCGGACTACACATAATTCCTATACAAATTTATATCAATAATGTTGAGTTTCATTTTATAATTCGACGTTTTGTATGCATGTATGTACTTATGAATGTGTGTTTTACGGGCGTCATTAAGTTCTCTTGTCGTTTTTTCTCCACAGTCTTATTATCTTATCTTTAAATCAGTCAGTATTTTCAAAGAAATTGCATGTAATGTGCATGCATTATACATACATACATAACACTATGCTTGTAGAGTTATCAGCAACAAGCTGGCTCGATTGGAAGCGTGTTGTGGCGGAAATGGTACTCAAAATTTACGAGTTCTTTCATTGAATATTTTGACTTTACGGTAGATGCATAAAAGAAATACGCCTGGCTTGCTGTTGTGAAATTATGAAATCCATTAATATACATATTTTACTTTCTTCAAGTGGGATCTTTGTCTTAATGATAATTTCAAATGATAAGAATACATTATTGCTTAAATAAAAAGTAAAGGTTATTGGTCACGAACATATATCATTTAATAATATGGTAAGAGCACCACACCATTTAGTGATTTCCAGCGTAGGTCACTTTATCTTCAAGACCATCAAGACCACTCTTGTGAAATATACTTATTGACTAGATTTTTTTCTCTTTTATTTAATTTAATTTTATTTGCATATTTCATTTTACTTTATTTAATTTGATTTCATTTCATTTCGTTTAATTTAATTAAACTATTTAATTAAATTTTATTTTTTTATTTTTATTTAATTTTATTTTATTTTATTCTATTTTATTTTATTATATTTTGTTTTGTTTTATTTTATATTATTTTTTTTTATTTCATTTCATTTCATTTCATTTTTTTTATTTTATTTTATTTTTTTTTCATTTCATTCATTTATACATACATACATATATATTTTTTAATTAAAATTCATTTTTTGCTTTATTTCTTTTATTGTGTTAGTCTTTTTGTTTTTGGCATTCGTTGAGGTTTTTTGCAAGCATGTATGTATGTATGTACACAACGAAAACCACGCGGATAGAAATCAAGTGGACACACCTTCCCTCAACATGCGCGCTAATGGCTTGGGTTGATTTAATTTCGGCTGTGTGACTAAAAACGGGATGCTGGAGATAAAACATTTTGGTATTGATATTCAAATATACATACATACATATATCTGGATCTATTTTTAGACTCATAAAAGTACAAAATAAACGGAATGTATGTACGTGTGTACATATTTACTCTCTAACATAGACCTAGACCAAGCTTTTCGTCTATCTAGCTGTTATACCCTTGGATATACATACATATGTATGTACATATGTACATATTCCAGTGGGAGAGGCGTGCTTTTATAGCTTTTTTGCACCCTAACGTTGCTTTTCGTACTTTATAACACTTTTATCTGACATTTCTCTGGTTCGCTCCATGTCAACTCTCTACACTACACGTTCTGCAACTGGAATAACATTAGTTTTATTGGAAATTACACCAGCCGATGTCGGTTTTGTTAACTACACAACTGGGTACCAATACAAATGCTTTTGAAACAACACATTCACTTATGTATTAATGTACATACATATGTACATATATTATGTGAATGAGTAAATGTGTACTATTGAATAAATACATACAAATTATGAATAAAAAATTAGTTTTAATGAGAAATATTATAATATTATACGCGTTTGTATATGTATGTGCTGAATTTTTATGCCCACAAGTGTATGATTGCAAACGTTAACATTTATTCGACGATGAGAAAGTCCCCTTCACACCTCACTTTTGAAACAATGCAAGCTTGGGCGCATTATCGTGTTTGTACCAATTTTTAAAGATCACGTATGTGCATATGTATGTATGTATGTATTCACACTCCAACAGTTTTCGGTTCTCTTTTCTGTCTACCTGAACAAACTCACATACTACAGCGTTGCTGCAGCGGTGTCTGGTTTAGCTTATTTAACCGCTGAAACCCCACAACCAATACTCCACCAACGAACGCAGCTGACTTTTGTATATTTGCTGCTGCCGCTGCTGTTGCTGGTACAGCTGCGTTATTTATTGCTTTTGATTCAAAGCAAACTTTTGCCGCTCTGTTACATCCACAATTCTGTTTTGTTCTTTTTATTTTTGTTCCTTTTTTACACAATACTTTAGTTGTTGCTGTCGGTCTCTACTTCCATGCCTATATACCTTGCTGCACCCTTCACCTGCCTGGTCTACATACACATATACAATGCATAAATACATATGTATTTATACATGTATGTGCAAGTACATGGTTTCTCTATAAATCCAGTTAAGGGGGCTCGACTTGAAATACTGGAGGTTGGTCTGACGTCGCTTGTACGAGTATGCGCATTATGCGATTATATCGTGTAGGTATTTATTTATGTAAATATGTACTTATGTATATGTGCATATAAGTGTGTACGTGGAAAAATGTATGATTGTACAATATATATTATATGTGTATTTACATGTATTTATGTAGCAGCTTTATGTAAATATATATGTATGTTCATTCATTTGGCCGGGTTTTAGGTATACATACTGAATTTTATATACTTTTAATATACACATGGACTTAAGTATGTATGGTAAGTATGCATGTATGTATGTACATACTTACGTACATATATTGAATATAATTGATTTTTCGTTTTTGAGGTTAAACGTGCCCTCTTCTTCGAACTTTGCTCTAAATGTATGTATGCATGCAACTGTATCTCGAATTATACTCGTATGCATATGTACATACCTACATATGTACATATATTTTTATATTCTTTTAATAAAATGTATGCTATATTCATATACGTACATATGTATGAAGGTTTTTATACATTTTATCGATATACATATGTATATTAATATCTGTCAAGGAGATTATAGCTTTTTACATTATATGTAGGTAGGCACATATATGGAAGTACCTATGTATGTACATATTGATATATGAATTACTTATATTATATTTACGATTATTGTTTGGATTTATTTCATTGTAATTTTGTTGCTGCACTTGCTCGCCGTATTTAATGACGTCGACCCATCATTTGCGCGCCAACAGAAAGTGGGCTCGTTCGCAGTTACGGCACTTGCATTCGCCTATGTCTTCTTCTTCTTTCCTCTGTATTGCACTTGATTATGCATGAGGGTCAGAAAAGTGCAAACGATTGGTGCGCAATGGAAATGGGCGGGTAAAATGCTTATCGATTATATATATGTAGGTATGTATGTACGCGCAATGCTTTTAAAATTAATAAATATTTATATAGGCCGTACTGTGTAAATCCATACAATTAACATTTTGATTTATTTGTACAAATGTATATGTATTTAATTTGTTTAAAACATTTTGCAACTTACGAAATAGACAAGAAGGCAATGAAATGGAATTTAAAGTTTTCATTTCATGATTTCATGAACAATTGTTGAATTTATAAACTAAAATATAATACTGATTTAATAAATATTTAAAAAATTTGAACAAAATTGAGTCAACTAGGTGCAGAAAATGATCACATCATTGAGCTGTAAATTACTGTAACAGGAGTATCTACTAAAGGAAATTCTTATTTTTAGTTTAAAACCAGGTTAACAATGAATTTTACGTTAAGCAAAAAATTTCAATGGATTCGGGCAAAACATTAGAAATTATCGTTAAAGCAGTTATCAAAATAAAATTCATTTCATTTTTACACGAAACGAAATGATGTGGTTAATGTTAAATGGTTAACAGGCAATGTTAAACGTGAAATTGAATTGTGCTGTTAATATCACAGCAAGCAGCCATTTCAAAATTTACGATAAGAACGAGTTTGTGCGGCTTCAAAATAAACATTTTCATTTCATTAAAAAATTTCGTGAAGTTTATTTTTCATATTAACAAAACGAAATAGTATCGTTTTATTCTGGTTTAAAGTCATAATACAAAATATAGAAAATTCCGAAAATATATTGAAAATCTCAATTACTTCTGTTCGACAGTTCTTTCGAATATTGGAGTTCACCCTCAGCCCTTCCGTGAGCTTTAAAGAACATCGGTTTTCCCTAATATTTCTCTGATGATGGCTTTTACCATGTTTGCTTCTAATTTATTAAATTCAAAAGCACGTAATAGGAACGAAACATCAAAAAAAAAAATGGCAGACAAACGGTTTTGGAAACTTTTGAAATAATTTTCAAAAAAAAAAAAAACAAAACTAAGAAGCAAAATTCATATGGCATTAAAATTCGTGCTCTTTTCTATCCAAAGTGTAAATAGATAATGTGAATAAGAAATATTTTTTAGCATTCTGTTAAAAAAAAACACATGGGCTAAATCTTTTCTATATATGTATACATACATATGTACAAAGTTGCGTACTTGTTAAGTCCAAAATTTTCCGTTCACTAAATTTTTGCATTTATGTGTATGTATGTATGTACTCGTATGTGCCTATAAATGCTCCCAACAGTCTTGATGTAGAATGTCTATTGTTCAATAATTTCGGCTTATCACCATTGAATAACGAATTTTTAATTTAATTTATGCCTTATCAAGAAGAATATACATATGTATATGTATGTACACATATATATATTATATATACATATACATGCAAGTCATTTTATGAATTAAAAAACATTAGAGAAAAGATTTTAATATTTTAAAACATATATGCACATATATACATACACACATACATAAAATAACTAAAATAGAGAACTTTCTATATACATACGCTTTATGGCAAAAGTAAATTATTTAATTGAAATTACCACAATCTCTCCTCTAAACAATATGTATGGTACATACATACATATTGGCTCATTTCCACCATAAATATTTTCCATGGCCGAATAACTCACTCACGTGGCCTGTGTACTTCTGTGACGCATTTTGGATCTCTAATATGTATACAAAATTTTGCATTGTTTACGAAGCATACAAACACATGTAAAGTGGCGTTGAACGATTATTGTCGTCGTGGGTGTGTGTATACATTTTTACATACACGTACATACACATATTTTTTGCTCTTTAAAAACGAAGAAAGGCACGTCACTGCACCCACTCTATTTAAGTCCCGTGTTTCTTATACATACATATGTACATACATACATACACACGTACTACTTAGCCTATACCGTGTAAGAAAATTATTGAATATATGTATCTCCGAATCTTTTTCTTTATACATTTTTTTTTTGCATTGGTTCAATGCCAGATAATGTACGAAAAATGAAAATTTCCGCTAACAATATTTCAATTTATTGTCGCCAAAAAAACAACAGATTTCGTGTTTATTTAAAATATATTTTTAACTAAAAAATGTTCTCTCGCCATCCTACGCAAATACATATGGATATTTCAAATACGCTGACGTAGGTTTGTTGTTATGTACAGAAGTACCAATGTACCCACGTACCACGTAGTAAGGAGGGGGAATCTAAATACAAAAAAATTATTATTATGGAATATGCGCAGCAATTCTTAGATACATTTGTATGTTTGTAGTATATACATATATCGGTTTTTATTAATTTATATACATACATATGTATGTACGATGATATGGTTGAATTAAAAATTGATAGCTATCACATGTGCTTATGAATAGAGAGGGGCCTATCTGCCTTAAGGTTATTCGGAAATACTTTGTTTCATTACTTGGCGCCGGTTTAAAGTGAACAAGTTATCGAGTGACTTTTATTCCATTGATATTGTACATACTATGTATGTATGCGTGTGCTTGAATACTAGATTTTGAAGTTTTTAACATATATTTTCTCAACCGGTAATTTTGGCGTTATCTTTTTTCTACTTGGTTTCAACTAATTTTAGAATGTATTATGAATTTTATAATAAAAAAAATTTTGATACGAAACTTTTGCCTAATTTTTGTTATTCATAAATAAGTACGTTCATATATAATATATAAATTGACGATATATCAATGTTAGTTGAATTTATAATATTCCACTATATTTATACGCTTCTTGGTTTAAATTCTTTTTCGGTTCAATAGTCTTATTTATGTACCAAAATAATTTTTTATATATTTTAAAATTTTAAACTGTAAACGCAAACAATATTTATATATTTTTTATTTATTTTCTTTTATTCATCTTTCTCTATATAAATTTTTTGTTTTTTATTCTTTCTTTGATTATTTAAATGTTTTACTTTTGCCACACCTTCATATCAATCAAGTTCATTTTATTTTTAATATTCTTTAATCAATAATTTCACACAAAAGTTACATAAAATAAAGTAAATTACGTATTATAATTATGATACTAAAAACCGTTAACTATTTTCTAAAAAAAAAAACAAAATCAAAAAAAATTATACTGGTCTCTCCTAAATAATAATACTAAAACAATGCTAAATGTATATATGTATATACCTATAAATGGGTGTGTGTAAAAATGAATATGTAAAAGCAATAGTGGAAATGCAAATAAAACCACTGATTGTCTACACGTTTTTGACTTGACCTTTAAACGACCAGTTTTGTTAATATATATACTTGTACAAGTATATGTACATAAATACATAGGTACAAAACTATTTGGGTTTTATAGTAGCGCACATAATTATGGTTTTTGTAAATTTTTTATTAAAAAAGTCAAAATTTGCTTTTTGATTACAAATAATTAATTGTCAATATCAGAAATGAAATATTAGTACATATATTTATTTGCTTCTTATAAAAGTAAAATTGAAAAGTTTAAGAAAATCAGTTTAAATTTTTAATTTTTTCTTGTTTTTTATTTGTTATAATTTTGTTGTTATTTCTTTTTTTAAATTTAATTATAATTTTTAGAAGAATTTTTATTATATAAAATCCATATACATAAATAGAAATTTGATAGTGTTTAGCGTAAAATATGGTGTTTTTCATCACAAGCAGTATATAGTTTTTTCATTAAAAAAATAAATAAATAAGTAAAACGAAAATTTAAAAATTGAAAAATAAAAAATAACATTTTTTATTACTATTATTTTTAATAATTTACTTATTATTTCTTTAGTTTTAGTGAAGTTTTCATATATGTATGTATATTTGGGTCTATTTAGTGTAAATTTGGGATTATTTTTCGCAACCAATGCAATATTTATTCTTTTCGTAAAAAATAAAATTGCAAGAATTTAAGAAATACAGCTCAAGTTTTTTTTAATGTTTTTTACTTTTTATTGAATCCAATTGTATTGGTATTATTATATTTATTAAACCAACTTAAAGTTAAAACAATTTCATACAAAAAAAAAAACAATTTTGTGATATTTAGCGCAAAATATGATTTTTTTTATCTTACGACCTGGCAAACATATTTATATTTATAAATCTTAAGCCTTTAATTACCTGTGAAACCTAAAAACAATAAAAAAAAGGATTTTTTATGTTTCTTTTTACCAAATAATAATTTCTCAAATTTTCCTAAAGTCGTTCCAATTTCTCTAGCCACCACTGTATAAGTAAACTGCCGTACAGACTCATTAATGCGTTTTTATAGCACTATTATAACATAAAATATTGACGTTTGTTTTATCAACAACAAAAAAATGTACATAAAGTGGTCGAGTATCGTTCGAAATTTTTGCACAGCGATATATGTACATATGTATTGTATGTATTCGTATGTATGTAAATAATTTTTAATAGGTGCGGTGAATGAATTTCCATAGAGTATTTGTATATATTTGTTTATTATTTTAAATAGAACATGTAAAACTACTTACTTTTTAAATTGTACAGGAACTACTTATATAAGTCTGTATGTATACTTTTTGTACATACATACACGTATGGTATATGACAATGAATTTCTCTGCCGCGCGTCCGTAATTAAAAGTCAATCAACTGAATTGGTCACTAGCGCGTATTAAACTAAATAAATCAATTATTCTTGTTGACAAGCTGCAAACAGGCGAATAATTTCAACTTTTTGCCACGCAACTTTTATATATGATCGTCACACAATAATCGATATTACTGTTATATTGTATATTGGCAGTTCAGTTTATGATGATTTTATACACTTTTCATTTTCTTACTTCCAGTAACTGTTCTTTTGTACACAATTTTTAGTGATTTTTAAAATAAAATTTATTAACTCAACAGAAAATTTATTTACTTCAATGCGCTCCGCTGCAATGTATATGTTTTTCAAAATATACTGTTTCACCAAATGGTGTTTCCAAAAGACGACGCGCTGCTTATATTTAAAGATGAGATTTTAATAAAACAAAAAAATGGTCTGAAAAGTAAAGAGAAATACAAGAATTTAATTACTTTAAATAAAAAACAGGCATGGCTGCTGATTATACATATATATATATATGAGTTTACGTAGTATATGTATGTATACAATGGTTCTAGTATACAAAATATTTATATTAATTAAATTCATACTCGTAGATATGTACATACCATATGTATGTATGCCAATGCACAATTGTATGAAAAGTCAACAGATCACAATTCATGTGACTCTGTTAAACGAGCGAATTTTGTGAATTTTATAAATATGTGTTGAAAAATATTAATAAATGTGATTTGGTTGAGAGTATCTGGGAAAAATAAATATATTTTTGCGTGTGTATAGAAATATGTATTTATTTATTTTATTTTTTACATTTTTAAATTTTCTTTTTGCTTAATGCACACACCCATCCGCCCACATACGCTTTTGAATATGCAGAAATTAAAAGAAAATGCTACAAAACAAATTTATATTTTTATATCTACGAGTATATACATACATATGTATGTATGTTTATTGAACCAGTCTTCAAGAAGAAAACTGCCAGTCTTTTGAAGAACAAAGCTTTAGCTATCGTTCATTAAAACTTATAATTTATTGAAATTGAAATTCAATGAACAATTAAAAGTTTATGTTTAAAATAATATGTATGTATGTTTATGTATAACTAATATCTTACATATGTATATATGGTGTGGCGTTTCGCACTCTTCTGCACACTCTGCACTTAGCCGCAGATGCACCTAAGGGTAGATGCACCGTCCATACTTCTAAGGGATTACTAAATTTCCTTTTGCTTCGTAAAAATAAAAGTTTGGTCAGTTTACAATTAACGTCAAACTGCATCAGGATTTTAGGTATTCCTCAAGAGTCCATAGCTTTAGGCAGCATTTAAAGGCAAACCCTAAAGAAGTCAGTGATAACAGCCTCGTCTGCTCTTCGTTAACTTCTACATCCGCGTATTCGAGGGCCCAAGTGATTTTCATTGTATTTTCGCGTGAATGCCTGCTGACTCCATCTATTAATGTTTTGGTTTTGTTTAACGTATTTTAACTAACTTTATTTTCCAAAATATTTTTTTTTTATATAAATTTCTAATTTACTATCATTATTACATTGCGGCCGCGGTAGCCGAGTGGTTAGTGTTGCGTACTGCTATTCTGAAAGTCAGGGTTCGAGTCCTAGTTCGACCTACAGCTAAAACTACAGAAAATTAATTTTCCTAATTGCGGTCAGCCCTCGACAGGGAATGTCAAGCCCTCCGAGTGTATTTCTGACATGAAATAAAAGTTCCTCATAAAAATCCATCGGCCGTTCGGAGGCGGCTTTGAATAAGCTGTAGATCCCTCACTTAATGGACTTCTTTAATTTTAATTTACTCAATTTGTAAACAAATCGTAACAGCTGATAACAATATACTACTGTGAACAGCCCACGCACGAGAAATTCACAATGGCGCAGGAATTCGATCGTTATTTTCAATTGCAGTGGAAAATCTAACGCAGCTTAAAACACAGACCTACAGCCTTAGCCAAAAGTATTATACACCCCACTAAAATACAAGTATTCTCAAATGTGGCTATCAAAGTTTCTAGTTGTAAATGTCTTACATGGGTATTTAACTGTGGATTAAACGAATAATTTGTGTAATATTAAAAGTCATAGCACTCTGGGTAAGCTAAACCTAAATCAAAAAATCTTCTTCTGCCCTTGCAGCTGCCCTTTCGGATGAAGTTAGTAAACCAGTTAGCGCTCGAACAGCTAAGACTTCTGGAAGCAGGTTTAAAAGGATGTAAAGTCCGAAAAAAGCCGTGGCTTTCAGAAAATAATAGGAAAAATTGTTTGGAATGGGCTCGCCGATACCAACATTTCACGGAAGAAGATTGGTCAAATGTTCTGTGGTCTGATGAATCTTCGAGGTAAGCTTAGTTAAGATCATCTTAAAGTATTAACAGCCATAGCTTCTTACTCTAGAGCAATTTTGAAGACATAATACAAATCTTATGAAAACATTATTTTTTCTTTTCTACAGATATTTGGAACACCTGGTGTGACGATCGTGAGGCGATGGGTTTGGGAAGAATATCATCCAGATTGCGTGGTATCCACTGTTAAGCATGAGGGAGGCAGCATTATGATCTGGGGCTGCACGGCTGCTGATGGTGTCGGCGAAATGTTTGTTTGCGAGGGTCGCATGGACAGTCAAAAGTACATAAATGTATTAGAAGCTGTTCTTCTGCCTTCGTTAACGCGCATTTTCGGCGATACTAATTTAGACGGGGTATAACAGTATAAGTACGGACGAATGTGCAATTTGTACGCAGCATGCCTAAGAGGATTGCTGCCGTTATTAAATCGAAGGGTGGACCTACTAAATATTAATGTTATTATCACTAATTCATTGTATTTTCACTGTTTTACTAATAAACCTTCATTATTTCATTTGTTAAAACAAAAAATTCAGTAATTAGTGGGGTTCCTAATAGGTACTTTTGGCCAAGGCTGTACATATACCTATTACAACCAACTTTCCACTTCCAGTTTGGTCTCGTGTGTAGAAAGTTTGAACCAAAAATATTTGGAATTTTGCTCCTCTGTCTATATCTCAATCTTAATTCCTACTTTATATACAAAAACTTGCGACCAAGTAGCCTAGATGTATCTTTTGCAACCACGATAAATATATACATACATACTTACATATGCATGTAGTTGTATATTGTTGTGCGTACGTTGATTTTGTTAATCAGCTGGTTCTACTCTCCTCTTTATGTGTGCTTACATGTGTATACATATGCATATGCATGTGTGTATGTACGATTAATTGTACATACATATTTGCACTTGCAAAAGGCGAGCCCATGAATTTTCACCAATAAGAGGCTGAGGCTATCAAGTTGTTTACTGTTTACATTAATTTTGTGATTATTATTTTTTATTTACATTTTCATAATTTTGTAATAAATATTAAATCGCGCGTTGTCAGATTTTTCAAAATTTATTTTTCAATTGTAGATTACTTAAACTGTTTTTTTCTTCAATTCGATTGGGTGTTTCAGTGGTAAAATTAACAAACAAAATTTGAGGATTATAGTAAAAATTTAAAAAAGCACCCTTTTGTGTACATATGTACCTCGTTGTAGTAGGACCTTCTCCAACTTGTAGAGTTTGGTTTTCGTTCGTCCGCAGAGGACTTGACCTTTTTAATTGCCTATTCAGTCCAAAGTAGCACCTTTCGGAGTGATTCTCCGCTGAATTTCAAGGCTGACATTATTGTTGGTGTTAATGCTGGTTTCAAGATAGACGAAGCTATCTACGACCTCGAAGTTATGAATGTAACGTGGGAGTCGAATCGCGAATGCGACGACTGTTTGTTTGATGACAGCATATATTTCGCCTTGCCCTCGTTCACTACCAGACCCATATCCTTCGCTTCTCCAGCTTGGAGAAAAAAGAACTCACAGCGTGGATAGTTGATAAGATTGTACCTGCGTACATATGTATGTATATAAAAATAAAGGTCATAATTAAAACATGAAAAAAAATTCTAGAGAAAGACATGTGCTTACGAAAATTCCTGTAATAATATATTTCAGTTTCAAGCTTGATGCTGCTTGTTTAAGTGTGCTTGTCACAATCGAGTGGCTATTTTTAAAGCACACTTTATTTATTCAGAAATGTTAAGTAATGAGTTTTTGGTTATCACTTTTCTATCATTATAGAAAAACATTTAATCAGAGAAGACCTTAAATATGACTATTTATTGCCCCGAAATTGCGGATGTTATGATGCCACTTTATCAATACTATTGGAGTAGCATAGAGAAGACCGTTGTCAGACTGACGTCAGTAGGGTAATGATTTGCATACATATTTGCCAACAATACTGATATGGATCTCGAGTTGCAAAAAATAAGCAAAAAAATACTTATGACTGCAATTTTAATAACCAATAATAATTACAATACCAATTTTATTAAAAAAAAAAATTGACAACATGAAACCAATTCTCATGAGTAATAAATATTAAGAAAAGAGGTATTAGGTATAATAATTGTCCAATATTCGGTCGACATAATCGTCCAGTAGAGTCGGTAATTCAAGCAACCCTGAACCGATTTCTCATCCCGTTTACTCTAGTGGAAAATGCGCATCTTCAGAGATACCATACAGTGTGCACCGAAAACACTGTTGCGAAACAGAATATCGAAGAAGAATGGGCCCAAAACGATCCAGATTTTTACAAGAAAAATTTGTTCAGCGATGAAGCTCTCTTTTGGTTGAACGGGCACGTTAATAAACAAAGTTGTCACATTTGGAGTGATAATAATCCACAAGCCATTGTTAAGAAGCAGTTACATCATAAAAAGGTAGAGGAGAGGGAATCATCGGTCCATACTTTTTCAAAAATAAAGCCGGCCATAATGTTACAGCCAATGAGGAACCCCATGGAGTCATGTTTAATAACTTATATGTGCCTGAATTGGAGGATATTGATGTGGACGACCTTTGGTTTCAACAAGTCGGTGCTGCGTACCATACAGCCAACCAAACAATCAATTTATTTAATGAAGCTTTTGGTGAGCGCATTATCTCGCATCGTGGGTATGTGGCGTGGCCTCCAAGAACGTGAAAAAAGATTAAAATTTCTATACGGGTATATTTTAATCTAAAAGAACATCCGCAAATTTTTAAATTGAGAGCAAAGTTTAAGCACTGTTGTTAGAGTTTAGCATTTACGATCGTCAAACTGTGTCATAAATTTGTTGTACCATTGATAATAAAATTTTTTAGAGATTAAATGACTTTTCTTAAGTTCAATTGTCTTTGAAAAAATGGTTGAACCTCTACAAAAACTATACGATAATGCCTTGACCCGCATAAATTAATATTTAAATTGAATGGCAAATTTTTAAACATACTGTATATATTGTATATACGTGTATGTATGTGCGTACTAGAAGGACATTGAACATACATAAGTATGCGTATAAAATGAGCTTTACTTTATTGCTTGCGGTTATCTCTAAGTACATTTCCAGTAATTCGAATTCGAATTTTTCTTGGTCATAAAATATTTTTTGCTAATTATTTTTGTCCATAAAATTTGATAACCAGATCATTGGATCACACCATCCAACGAATAAAATGATATACATACAATAATTATAATTATAACGACCAACACCGATTTGTTATCAGCGGTCGTGTGTCCTAGGTGGCCTTAATAGAATTGAAAGTTATTGAATTCTTCCTCTGACGTCTTTCATTAAAATTAATAAATATCGCCACGGCGCTAATGGCAAAACTGTTGTTGCAAAATGTCGCTGCTCGATGCAGTTTATTCGGGCCAAAACTGGTAACAATTTGGGGTGAAAAGTCGAAATAATTTAAATTTTTAGCTGAAAATATAAAGATTCTTTGCTTAACATAACAAAACAAATTGTTTCACCTTGGCGGGAGTGAAAGCTTAGAGATTCAGATAATAATATAGGCAGTTCTAGTACATCTTCTTCGAGTTAACATTACATACAAACATACACATATGTGTTTTTGTAGATAATGCTTGGGTAGAGAGGACCCCTTATAAAATACAGACGCACATGGACTAGAATAAAATTCTTTCTGTAATAATAGCCTATTTCCACCGGACGTTAAATGCATTTCAGCTGAAATGCATTTAAACATCGCATTTAAATGCATTGTTATTGTATAAAAGTGTGTTAACTCACTTTTCAAAGTCATTTTTCAAAGTGAGTTAACTCACTTTCGGTAATTTAACAGAAAATGTTATGTTAACAGTCGATGATGATGTCACTACTAATGTAAAGTTTCGGTATATTTGTTGCCAGAGTCGTATAGTTTCGGATTTAATGAGGGGCCAGGCTTTTATTTTGCATGCTGAAATTTTTTCTGCAAAAGCTACTTTTTTGCATTAATATTGACATAAAAACATATATTAAGTAATCGGCGAAGATAATGCTTCTCCTCTTTAAAAAATAAAATAAAATAAAATAAAAATAAAAAACAAACAAAAAGCAATTGTGGAATAGAAAACGATCCCCTCAACATAAAAATATACGCGACTCTGGCAACTATCCGCTGATCGCGCAAAACAAATAATTATGTATGTATAATGTGCGCTTTGTAACTGGTTAAGGGATTTTTCGGCCGAGCTACTCCTCGAATTGTGGTTTTCTAGAAAAACACACTTAATTACTTAAAAAAATAAACTAAATTGAAAATGGAAACAAAACGACGCAACTGGAACCTTACGGAGGAGCAAAGTTTCCTGCATTGCTGGGAAGGAAGAGCTCAGGAATTGAGAGGTAGCCGAAAAAACTCTCATGTATACAAAGAAATGGCATTGTTGGCAAAGTTGTAAGCATGCAAAAAAGCACTTTCTTTTCAGCAGCGTCTGTCTGTGCAGAAATAATCTGCACTTGCAAAACATAAGATTGCATAAATGCAAAAAAAAAAAAAATGAATGCGGTCTCTTGAATTCATGATTTCGATAGTTGTGACAAACTTTGTAAACTGCAAATGTAAACAAAAATCAGCTGTTTGAGTTAACTCACTTTCGGTGGAAACGTTCGACATTTCATTCACTTAACAGAAGCCTTAAATGCATTTAAGTGCTTGGTGGAAATAGGCTATTAAATGCATTTATGTGCTTGGTGGAAAAAGGCTATTACATTCACAAATGATCTATCATGTTAAACAATTAAGAATAATTATATATGTTTGTACATGAGGTTGGGTAGCAAGTAAAAATCTTCCGGAGTGATAAAGCTAAAAACAGCTGATAAGATGATCTCTGTTCTTCCGCGTATACGTTTGGTAAATCAGTCTGGACAGTTTGCTATTTACTTACAACATACAAATTTATATATTTTTAAATGTTTATACCTATGCATATGTATGTAAATATACTACTGGATAAGGAAGCAAGGACTAGACGAAATATCTCTGTCATTGAACAAACAGTCAGCGCTTTGCCCACATGGTTATCTCTTGGTAGAGGAAGAGAGGAAGACCTCTACTCCATTTGAAAGATCAGAACCATTCATTTGGTATCTCTAATTAACGCTAAGCGGCGAAAAGAAGAAACGACTCGCGTATTGTTAGCTCGGCTCCGATGCAAAGATATCTTTATATCAAGCAACAGCCAATGCCAATATATGAACTCTTCAGTTATTTTTTTTAACAAAAAGCTAAAAACCTGTTACATTAAGTAATATTGAACTTGTTTTTGTTTTGTTTGTTCCATTCCTTTGAAATACAATTAAGAAAATAAGTAGAGTTTCAAATCATCATATGGTCAACGCGTCTAAAAAGATGAGAAAAGGTAAATTTTTGGCGTTGGGTTGATTTCAGCATTTTTTTTTTTGAGGAAAATTCCTTAGAATGGCAAGAATTTAACTTACACGTGAAAGTAAATCTGACACGCAATACGGTGCAAAAGTCCTAGCTGCCATCGACTTAAAAGGTACCTACGTCAATAAAGAATAAAGCTGACTGCTATAACTACAAACATTTGTGGACCATTTGGTACTAGATATTGTACTTCTGTAGAGTAGTCTCATTGTTGTAGATACAATGATGGTCATGTAGTCAGCAACATAATTATACTGAAAGCGGCAGCGACAACAACGAACAGCTAATGAGCGAGTCGCTTCATGCTACAATACGAAGTACTCGCTCATATAAAAGGACACGCATTTTAATTTTGGCAGCTCGTGGCCCGCAGAGTTCAATTTGTTTTCAACTTAAGAAGAATTGAACAAGAGAAGTATACGTGAGCGAATTCAATGTTTTTCGTTCATTGCATTCGCCTAATTGTAAGAATTTCTTAAAATAGTTTTTTAGATAATGTTTGGTTGTTTATGATTACTGCTTTGGCGAAAAAATGAGATCTCAAAGACGAAATTCGTCCAATGTGTTTTCGTTATCGTTTGAAATGTTGTTGTTGTAACCGAAAAAATATTCTCAAAGTAATTTTTGGGGAATGTTGCGGGAGTGATCCTTATCCTTGGTCGGATAAAAAATCCGGGTCGTTCCGGTATAAAGACCCGACTGTCGCAGGAACAATTGGATTTTAGTCGTCTCTTACGCGGGTAAATTCTTGAACCCCTAACCCGCAGTGTTTGAAATGGTCATAGATTTTGATGTGTAATAGCAAAATAGAAACAAACACGCAATTATTTGATGTGACAACTTCACCTTCTATAAATTCACCTTGCGTACAAAGTAACCGATTTATTAAAGAACTCATTTTAAAATATGAAAATGGCAACTCTATGTTGATTGTTTTCTTTTCTTGTGAATGCGACCTAATAATAAGAAGAAAATAGTAAATATTAAAATCACACGTGTGATAGACTATTGGTGTAAAACCTATTACTTTCCTGTTTAAATATAAAAAATAAAGAAAATGGGGGATAAAATACATATTGATAAAAAGAGATATGATAACGCCGACGATTACGAACCCACTGACTCTGAAGCTGAATATAGCGAAGAAGAAAAGGAGTTATTGCGCCAAGTACGTCAAGGACGAAAACGTGATGATATTACTAAGGACAATGAGCTCATGGCGTTTGAAGAAAGCGATGATGACGATGATGAAGATGATGTAGGCGCTTTAATGCACGGTAGTGACATAGAAGGTGCTGAGAGTGATGATGACCTACCCGATACAACAGATTGGGGTGACAAAAGCCGAAATTATTATAACACTGATTTTGTTGATCCCGATTATAGTACATATACTGCTGAGCAGGAGGAAATGGCAAAAGAGGAAGAAGAGGAGGCTAAAAAAATACAAATACGTCTAGCCAAACAAATGAAGGAAGAAGATTTCCTTCTTGACGACGCACTACTACATACTATTAAGACGAAAGATAAAAAGCCGAAAGTGGTTGTCGAAGAAACAATAGAGGTCAAAGCTGACTTGTCGGGTATAACAAAGCGTGATAAATTACGCTTATTCCAAGAAGATTCACCGGAGTTTACACCGCTTATGGATGATTTTGAAAATTATGTGAAGGAGGTGGACCAACTTGTGTCGCCGGTATTGCAGTATGTGCGCAAGAATAACGTGCCAATGATACCAGCGTTACAATTTGCAGATCTTTATCAAAATTTAGCCTTGAGCTATTGCTCAAACGTGGCATTTTATCTGCTCCTGAAATCTAAACGCGCCGCTGTGCGCAATCATCCAGTAACCAAGCGTTTACTCCAGCTGAAGAAATTAATTAAACAGTTGCAGGATAAATATGATAACATTATACGTCCCCAGCTGGAAGCGTTACTAGAGCGCATTGTTGACGGTGATAAATTCCAAGTGCTGGACGTTAAAGATGTCGCAGAACAGACTAAATCAAGAAAGAAGACCAAATTGGGCATTATTGAAAAATATGAGAAACCAAGTGGTGAAGACAATGATGGTTCAGAGGAGTCAGACGAAGAAGACTTTAATGGCATCGATGAGAATGAAATGGACGTGGCCGAAGCAGAAGAAGATGCAGATGAAGATACCCGCCGTGGCATTACCTACCAAATCGCTAAGAACAAGGGTCTTACACCTGCACGCAAGAAGGAATTACGAAATCCTCGTGTCAAACACCGCAATAAGTTCCGCAAAGCGTTGGTACGACGTAAGGGCGCAGTGCGCACTGTTCGCAAGGAGACCAAACGCTATGGTGGCGAAATATCTGGAATCAAAGCGACCGTCAGCAAAAGTGTCAAGTTCAAAGTGTAATTGTTTCAAAATATTTTTGTTAATCTTTATAATTTTAATGCTTATAATTTTCGTGGAAAATTTGAATGCAAGTTACACCGTGATTCATACAAAAAATATACATATTCCCATTTATTTCATATCATGAAAGGAAGGACAAAATAAATACAATATTATTGCTTTTAATCAGTTAATCTAAAATTATAAATCGCACAATATAGCAAACGAGTAGTAGTAATGGTATATGGTATTACGGGTCACGGATCCATGGATTATATACCAACATGTTTCACACGCTAGGCGAATATTGTTTGCTAATTATGCATAATTTTCATGCAAAATTCTATTCAAAGACACACAATAGGAAGCATCATCTTATTTTTGTAGTAGCTTTCTAAAATCTTCATTTGTTTTTGTTGGCGCTGCGCCATTAGTTGGCTTACTGCTCACATCATTGGTGGATGTGGTTAATTGCTTGCGCACCACTGTTGGTATAAGTGACATACGTGGTTTCTGCTCGAACGGTTTGCTTCTTTTATTGCTAATGCCAAGTAACTTACTCGGATTTATAGGTGCAGAGGAAGGTTTGGGCGGTGGCGCCGAAATCGCAACAGAAATCTAAATATTAAGACAAGTATTAACTTGCAATTGATAAATGATTCTTATACGCGTACTTACCGTGTGTGAACGCAGTTCTAGTTGGTCTACACCAAGCACAGCCTTGCCTGCTGCAGATTCGTCTTGAAACTCGATATAGGCAATATTCTTGAATTTACCACTTCTGCAAGTAAAAGTGATAAGTATTTGTCAGTTTTTTAATGGCAAATTTCGCTTGAAAGCTTTCTTCTTACTTATGATACACCAAACGCACATCATGCAGTTTTCCAAAAGCGCCGAATATTTCTTCTAATTCTTCCTTAGTGGTGTCATGGGGCAGGCTTTTCACGAAAAGCTTTTTTGGCTCTAAGTCATCTGTAAAATTAAAAAAAGACAATTTTAGGTCCATTAATTCCAGTAGCGAGAAAGTGCCAACCTGAATATTTAAATTTCTGCCGTTTCTCTTTATCTCGCAAAACACTGGATATGTACAAGGGTCGACCCTTCAATGATATTCTATCCATTGCTAAAGCCTTTTCGACTTCGGCCTGAAATCATAATACATTTGAACACTAATTTCAAAATAAAATGTAAGATTCCATTTAAATACCTCATTTTCTAGTTCTGCATAGCCAAAACCCCTACTCTTGCCATTGCCTGATCGTATGAGTTTTACATTTACAATTTTCAGTTCGGGCAAATTCGTGCGAATATCATCTTCCGTTAAACTATAATAAAAAATATAGGTTATGATCCATTCTATATGAAGTCGAGATTAGGTTACCTGTAATCTAAATTACTAAGGAATATACGTAAATGATCCTTGGCCAAATCGATTTCTTGGTTTTCGTGTTCCTTAAAGGCGACGCTTTCAACTCGTTTGGATTTAGGTACATCGCCAATACCGACACCAACTTTGCTACTTGGCTGAACATCTTTCTTTAGCAACTCTGCTTTCGATTTCTTTACTGGCACAGCCGAATCCATCGCCATGGTTGACTTCCTCTTTGTGCCTTTATTACTTTTCGGTGTTACATTTGTATCAGATTTAAATGTCGACTTTTCCATACGATGCTGACTGAGGAATTCGGCACATTCTTTTGTACAGTTGCTAAGCGTTTTTGGTGTGCCATTACAACGTTCGAAGCGTTCCCAAGCCGTAGCAATGACTAGAGCATTATCAAGACCGGGTGAATGTAGAGCTTTGCGGTACAATCTAGTGATTTTATTCAAAATATATTACAAGGTTTTTGCTTTAAATATATTCGTGAGTAAGAAACTTACTTTCTCGTTGATTCTAGATCAGAACGGAGCTCTAATTGCGCAAATTCTATCCACAGACCCGAACGAGTTGCGTTATCGGCACTTTCTACATTATTATGAATAAAATAGTATATTAATTAATTAAGAATAATATGTTGTTCAACCAACCCATTGCTGTGGTCCACAGTTCTTTTCCACGTTTAGCATCGCGTAATGGGCCATATTCTAAGCGCCCCCAAAATAACAATATTTCACAATTGCAATCTGCTAATACCCCCCACTGCTGGCCGAGTATGGTCCAAGCTAAATTGAAATTTTTACGTAGAATATCACACTGCAATAAAAAATGGAAATTATTTAATGTTAAATATAATTTGTATATTGAAAAAAAAAAAACACAATAAAGCAAACCTCGTTTTCATTTTCAAAGTCTATATGGCGTCGCAAATAAGTTAAATATTCCATCCAAACAGCTACCGCCGGTTCGGCGCTTTGAAAACCAGCTGTCATAGCGCTTTCCAAGACTTCTTGTACATCTTCTCTTGATTTACCTAACTGTTCCAGCAGTAACATATATTTCACATATAACTTCTCCGACCAAGTACAATTGCGCAATGCCCGTTTATTGACATCCACGGCGGTTTGTTGGAAAATTGGCAAGTCTTGTAACTCTTCTGGCCGCCCATAGGCATCGCGGTACATTATGAAATCAATATATGTGAGCCAACAGTCAATATTTAAACAGCAATCTGCTACCATACGTTCATAAACTGTTTGCAATACATTTTCATCAAGAAATTTATCCGATTCTTTTATGTAGTTTATGTAGATTTCAGCACGTTCCCGATAAGACTTCAAATCCAACTCCTTTAGTTTCTCCTCGAACGGTAGTATTTTATGCTGATGCTCCTTGGCTTTAAAGTAGTTTTTATCTAACAGCTCCCAACTTATTCCATGTGTTGTTATCTGCCCTTTATTCTTTTCATAAAATACTTTGAACTCAATGTAGCTTTCTTCCATATTGAAGAGTGGATATTTTAATTCCTGTAGATAACTCTTTATATATGCTTCTTGCTTTGCTTCCGCGCTGTGGACAAAAAGGTTTATTAATAATAATATAACAATTTTTGATTGTTTACCTCATAGAACCATGCGATGCCACGTACTCTCTATAGAGTTTAAAGAATTGTTGACCATCAAGACAGTGTAGGCCATAGGTACCTAATAATTCTTGCCATATTTTGTCTGGTTCCGCACAGCGTGGAGCTAATGCAGCAAACTCTACAGCAATAGCAGTTGCTGACAAATAAAAATAAAATAATAATATAAATAATTACTTGATTACTTTTAACTTCTACTCACAGTAATAGTCGGCCAACGCTTTATGGAAGAGAGTCTCAACAAATTCAACTTCTTTGGGCGAAAAGGCAACATTCATTTCAATGCTTAAATACTTTAACCATAACTCTTGTGATAATGGGTATACAGCGGAAAATCGGCTATATGCCTCTCTTATGTTATCCAAGTCGTCTGTGGCACTGAAAATAATTGTTTAGTTTGTATTAATTTAAAAAAAAAATTAAAACTATTTGCTTACTGCGCTAGTCTACAGAGTTGAATATATTTCTCGTAGGCGTATTGATTTATATCCAGCTCTTTTATTAAATTTTTGTATTCCAAAAGTGCTTTTTCCGCCTCGTCCATATCATCATCATCGCTATTCTTATCAAATTCATCATTATCCGATCGATTGGATGTTCCATATTGTTCAGCTAATACTATGTCTTCATCGCTTAAACCGGCATCGTCCATACCAACAGTCTCGTCTTGTAACTGTGCTGCTTCATTCATTAGCGAATCTTCATCGGTAAGCATAGCTGGCGGAGGAGCCAAGGTACTTATTTCAGGTTTTACTTTTGACCGCACAGCATCATACTCATCATCCGATTTTAATAATGCTTCCTCCTAAATTGGCATAGAAGAAAAAAATATTTATTAAGAAGACAATGTGGTAAGCCCTCTGCTCTTGATTTCAAATGTTTTACTTCTGCCTCATCAATCTCCTCCATTTCGGTTACATTGTCTTTAGTCACTATTTGTGCATTTTCGCCTGTTAAACTCATTTTACACCAAAATATTTGTAGTTTTCTACAAACTTTTTATTTATTTCCAATTGAAAATCAACACAAATCGGTACATAAAAAGATTGTTCATTCTTCTTCTTATCGCAACTATAAGTAGATTCACAAAGTACGTGGATTTATTTTGTGGAACTTATATAAGCTGGTAAACATTCTAAATAAATTTGTACAAGTTATTTAATTTAAGTAAAATTCTGATTTTATTAAGTTATACTATTTTAGAACTTGTGATTCGGTCTTTCTGGAGATTGGTGGTAAAAAAAAGTTTGCACCAAATAGTCGACATCTTCAGACGTTTACTACATTGAAAACCATAACCTAATATGGGACATTATATGCAGAATGAGTCCAGTAGAAGTAAATATATCACCCGGGGCGCTTATCTGAAATGAATTTCAGGATCCAATAGGAAACCTGAGGATCCAATAAGAAGTCTGGAATAAACTAACACCCGTTATCCTCTAAACAATATCTGGCACTATTTATTAAATTAAAATTTTATTAAATAAATGAAAATGTCGGTTCAAACAATTCTCATACCGCTAGTTTCACAAAAGAAAATAAATAGAGGCTTAACTTCACTTTTAAATGTGTAAAATTGTAAAAAAAAATTCCGAAGCCAAATAAAGTGCGTCTTAGAAACAAAACTGTATTGCTTTTACATACGTATATTTGCCTGGAGTATTCTAACAACATCCGTTAGGGCGCCTGAGAGTACCGTTATATTCATTTATACCGGAATAAAACGCAAAAGAAATTGCATATGTTCCGAGCCGAAATACTTCTAATAAATAAATATGTACATATGTATATCTCATGTTTTGTCCATTTTATTTATTAAGTTTAATAGTTTTACAATGTTACAACAGTTTTATTCATACAATGTCATACCAGATGCATTTTACATTTTATTAAAATTACAATAATATTCATCAAGTTCATTACAATACAAAACATTATTTATTAAGTCCTTTTTTCACAAAATTATTACAAACATATAAAGAAAAACTTGTGAGACCCGGTCTCTGCTTTCATATTACTCGCAAATCCTTCATCTCACTTTACTCTAGCCATTTTTGACATTTTATACTCCAACTCCATTTCATCAGCTCCTGAAAAACGATCGATTCTACGACCGTTTCGTATGAATACAAATGTCGGCATGCAAGACACTCGATAATCATGAGCCACATTGCTGCACTTGTCCACGTCAACCTTAAGCACAACGGCTTTGTCCTTATATTTACGTGAAAGCGCTTTCACTTTGGGTTCAATACTTTTGCATGGACCGCACCAGCTGGCCGTAAAGTCGACAACAACCAAACGACCGCCAGCGGCCATCAATTGTCTGTCGAAATCTGCATTGCTTCGGACAGTGTGCATCATCGTTTTTTTTAAATTATCGTGAGATAAAAAAAAATTAAATTAAATGAAAACTTGGACAAAACTGATAGAAATTATAAAATAAAAACTAGTCTCTTAACGGATCAACTGGAAGATCTAAACACTTTGTGAGCTTTACAAAAAATGATTTGTTATTATGCATTCTTAATAAACACAACTCCCGTGGGTGTTTCGGTTACGGTATGCCAATTTAACGGCTTTTATTTGAGAGCAGGCACTTATGTATTTATTTATATTTATATAAGTATACTCCTGAGTACATACCTTCATGCAAAGGGTGCTTTTTTACATCTGGACTTAATGAGGCAACACTTTTTTCGGAGTTGATTTTTTTGACAGCTCCTACTTGATTTATGCTGCAACTACCCATCTAACAGACCGCACGGCCCTAAAATAACACCATAGTACAAACACGATTTTTTCTGCGGGACAACCGTCAGTAATGGCTTCGACACGCGGTGACAACTTTTTATTTACATGGGGCCTCGTAAGATAGGTTGCTATGGACGGAAGGTATGTAATATGGGTAGTTGCAGCATTATACTCAGTTTGGTGTGCCATTTCATAATGAACATACTTACTCCGAAACAACGTTTGTAAATCGTGCAAGTTTTGTTTTATCAAAAGTGGTTGGTTTCGGTCGACATAATAGCCCAGCAGAATCGGTAATTAGAGCAACCATGGATCGGTTACGCACCATCTTTAATTTAGTGGATAATGCGCACTTTTAGAGAAGCTGTACAATGCGAACCGAAGGCGCTTTTGCAGACTATCGAAGAGGACCGGAATGAGTCCATCCTCCATTGCGCTCAACAATTGGAGCTGTGCTCATCCGCTCTCTAGAACGGTCTTATAATTCTGCAACACGTGCTTAACTCGCTTTTATTTTTACTACCTAAAGTTTTACATTTAGGTCTCGCAATTTACTTTGACAGTAATAGAGTTGCCAATGCTCAAGTTACTTAGAAAAAAATTTCTTTAAAGTACTCACTTTCACTTTTGATCGGTCCTATAATGTTGCAACAGAGTGTATACGAACACGTCAACAACCGATGAAAACATTGAAGCTGTGAAGAAAATGATATTGGATAATCGTCGAATCACTATCAGAGAGGTCGTACGGTCAATAAGGAATACTACCTGGAAGTTATGCGCCTTTTGCGAAGCAATTCGTCAGAAGCGCACAGAATTGTGGAAAAAACAACAATGGATTTTGCACCATGATAACGCACCAGCTCACACATTGATGCTTGTGCATGAGTTTTTGGCCAAAAACAAAACCGTTATCATGCCTCAACCACCGCATTCACCAGACTTGGCCTCCGCTGACTTTTTCCTCTTCCCAAAACTGAAAAGCAAAGCCATTTGCTACGATTGAGGAGATAAAAGAAAAATCGAAACAGGAGCTATTGGCGATACCAAAAAACGCGTTTGAGAAGTGTTTTGGAGAATTGGAAAAAACGCTGGTATAAGTGTATTATATCTGAGGAGCATTACTTTGAAGGGTACAAGATAGTTATTGATGAATAAATAAATACTTTTTGAAAAAATTGAAAATAACGGCTATTTTCTGATCACACCTCGTATTTGGTTCGATACGGAACTGTTTTTATTTAAAAAAAATTTTTCATACATATATCATGATTGAATTAAATAATTGTATCAAGGGCTTGAATTATATACATATACATACATACAATATTTTCATTTTTGGTTGCAAATTGAAGTTTCACAATTTCAAATGGTTTATAATTCATGAAAACTTATTTTTTTTTACATTAACTTAATTTTATAATATGTCTTCTGGACGAACGGCTGTGACTGGGAATACCAGAAGCGCAGCTTCTACAGTAAATCGGAGCTCTCCAGCATCAGCGGCGGCTACAATTAATCAAAGTGCTCCAGCAATGGCGGCGAGCACAAATATTCGGAGTACTCCCGCAACAGCTGCAGCCAACAATCGAAGCACTCCCGCAACAGCTGCAGCCAACAATCGAAGTACTCCTGCAACAGCTGCAGCCAACAATCGAAGCACTCCCGCACCGGCGCCCACAGGCTCACCACCATCAGCATCAGCAGCGCAGCGCAGTAGTCCAGCAACGAATCGAAACTTATCAAGTTCGGCATCAGGAACAGTACTTACCTCGGTCACACCCGCACAAATACATCCCCAACCTTTAGTTGCCTCAATCCCAGTGCCATCAACAACTTTTACCAATTTGGATACCACAACTGAACTAATATTAATTAGCGATCGTGGCACTTATGATCAACTTATGATCGCTATTGGGCGCAAACACTTGCTGATTGAGTTTTATGCACCGTGGTGTGGAGCTTGCATGTTAATTAACAAAAAACTCGAAGAATTAGCTGTTACATACACTGGGAAATTAATAATTGCAAAAGTGAATATAGACGATTGTGAACAAATTGCTGTTGAAAACAATGTTAGTATGATGCCTGCTTTTATACTGTTTAAAGAAAATCAAATATTGGAAAAGTTTGCCGGAAGTAGTGAGGAAAAATTGATGAGTACAATTAAGAAGCATGTTGGGGAGCCACCAAATGATGTGACAAGTGATGAACCACCACAACAAGGAGCTACAACATCAACTACGCAAATAATACAAGCGCCCACAACAACAGCAACTTAGTAAAATAATTGTTGTCATGTATGTATGTACGTATACACTACTGTAATATACGAAATTAGTATTATGTTTCAAAATGTCTGTTACGAAATTTTAGTCATAAATAGTCATGCCAATCCTGGACTAAATAAATACTTGTTTTGGCAATTTCAAAAAGAATATCTAAATTCTGACTAACCGGGGAAATTTGGCTTTCAAATGTCGACATCCGTTAAATTAAAAGAAAAACTTAACGGTATAGATATCGTAGCTCTTAATCGATAATATCTAATATTATCCCTGCAAGACGGAGGTAACCATTTCGGAACTAATATCGTAAAATTATGCTGCTTTACCACTACATCCACAAAACTATTTTTTCCTTCCTATAGGCAGTTTCTGTAGTAAGACGAGTACCATATATCGATAACGATTGTCTAGTACATTAGAAAGAAATGTATGTATACACATTTTCAAATATGGCCTTTGAAAATTTCCGCCATTTACTTTTTGAACCGAAGACGCTAAGAGGTGAGATGTGTTATTTTATAAAATATAAATAAATTTGTAAATAATAATTAATTTTTATTTTCTTAATAATTTCTTTATTAGCTGTAGCAGAGTGGGAGCAACTTTAGATCAAGAAATAAGGTAAGATAACAACATATGCATATGTGTATATATACGTACGTGCATAAAGACGAATGTGCGCATATGTACATATGATATTTACATTTTATTTTTGGTTTTATGAGAATAATATTGTTTATTTCAGCGTTGTTCATCGAATCAGCCACCACAACACAGCATTTGATTTGGAAAAAACGCAAGCTTCAAGTGTATTAATACGAATATCAAAGATTATCATCGGAAAACGTCCTTCATAAATAATCAAAACGTAAGTTTTTCATTTATTAATGTATATGTATATAACTTAGTGCGAAAGTGTTAAAATTAAATTTAAAAGAAAGTTTGTTCAATTGTCTTTAAGTTTAATCAAACTTATTTAAAAAAAAAATTGGTTTTTTTGTGAAAATTTGGCATTTTTGTATTGCATGTGCCAGTCATACACATATGCGGGTGTACAAATTTAGCTGTGCAACAAAAGTAAATTTTTTGTTTAAACATTATACTTAAATTAGTTAAAATCAAATTTAAAATAAAGTTTATTTAAATATCTTTTAGTTTGATGTAATTTATTTAAAAAAAAATTTATTTTATTGTGAAAATTTTACATTTTTCTTGTGCATGTGCCAGTCATTCATATATTCGTATGTACAAATTGGCAATGTTGTAACAAAAGTTCTGTTTTTGTTAAAAAAAATTAACTTAAATTAATTAAAATGAATTTTAAATTAAAGTTTATTTAGTTGTCTATTAGTTTGAGGAAATTCATTTTAAAAAAATTTGATTTTTTTGTAAAAATTTTGCACTTTTGTATTGCATGTGCCAGTCCTACATATGTCCGGGTGTAGAAAAGCAATGGTGTAACAAAAGTTCTTTTTTTGTTTGAATATTTAGCTTAAATTTGTTTAAATGAGTTTTGGAAGATAGTTTATTTAATTATCTTTTATTTCATCATATATATTATTAAAAAAAATTATTTTTTCGTAAAAATTTTACAATTTTGTTACGTATGTACCAAGCATACACAAATAATGTATGCAAATAGCTATGTTCTTTGTAAAGCTTTTATTGCGATTAATTATATTATATTATATGCTAGCCATAAAGATAAAAATTCAATAAAATACATCATAATAATTATTTTTTGTATATTTCAGATTCCATTGGTATACTTCTTCTTTACTGGCGTAGATTGCTGTCACGATTAAAACCAAGTGAACAATGCCGCCTGTTCAGCCAGGTCTTACTAAGCATGATATTTCTAACGGAGTGGAGGTCTTCCTCTGAAGCGGCTGTCTTAATATTTTAAGTACTCTAAAACTTATTTTTAGTTAGTCAAAATTCTAGTACCATTGTCTATTAAGTATTAGAAATGAATGTACAATTAATTTTGTTAAGCATATGTATATGTAAAAAGAAGTTAAATTAACAATTTTAATTTAATTATTTGTTAAAAACAAACTAAATTTTTAAATCAAACTTGTAAATATGTATATTTTATTATTTATATTTTCAATAAAAAAAAAATAAACTTAAAAAATTATATTTTTCATTTTAAAGGAAATATAGGTAAAAGGTCAATAGTCAATATGGGTAACCCGTCCGATAACTAAAACATTTGTTTTAAATAAGTCACCGGTGACAGGTCCGCTAACAAATGCATTTGTTTTAAATAAGTCACCGGTGACAGGTCCGCTAACGAATGCATTTGTTTTGAATAAGTCACCGCCCATAGATATGCTAACAAATGATTATGTTTCCAACAACACATGGGTAGCAGATACGATATCATGTACATTTGTTTTCAATAGCCAGTTGCTGCCAGATCGAGTAACATACGTGCTTGTTTTGAATAACAGATGTATTATAAATACGGTAACAAAAATATACGAAAATTAAAAAAAGCGAATATATGTCGCATACCGATAAATACAATGCGAGTGAATGAAAAAGAGAATCACACGTACGTGAAACAAAGCGGGGAAATTTGTTATTTTTTTCCCACGGCTAGAAGAAAAGTAACAATTCAAATAACAAATGCCCGTATGTAAAGTAACAGGCGGATAACATGTTAGGCAACAGCTACCCGTCTTGCAGGGATGTAATGCACCTAAGAATAATTGAGTAATTTTTTATGAAGTGTTCATCTTTCCTGTAATGCATGTTTACATGGCGTGCATATTTTTAAATTTTTTCAATCAAACCACTCTTGTCAAAATAGCAAAGAAAAAATGATTTCTCAACTCTCAAGCACACTTTAACTGTTCAAGAGACTGAAAAAAGATTAAAATATAAAATTTTCTGTCTTCAAATATTTCAAAAAAAATCTCTGAAAAGGAATTCAGTTTAACAGTATTCGCAATATACTACACGTAACCATGGTTTATATTATTCAAAATAAGGAAGATCTCGACAAGAAACTAGAAGAAGCCGTTGGCTCCGGCCAATTGGTGGTCATTGACTTTTTTGCTAATTGGTGTGGACCATGTAAGATTATCAGTCCAAAATTAGAAGAATTAGCCACACAATATGCGGAGAAAGCAGTTGTTTTGAAAGTCAATGTGGACGATTGTGAGGAAATTGCTTTGGAGTACAATGTGACAAGCATGCCAACCTTCGTTTTCATCAAGGATAATCATGTTATCGATGTATTTGTCGGCGGTAATTCCGAAAAGTTGGTTAAAAATATGGAAAAATATGTTGGTGAACCAATACCAGTTGAAATTATGCCGGAAATCGTTGAAGTCGAGCAGGCAGTGGAAGAAGAACCAGTACTTGATTGAAGACAGAATTAAAATATTTACACATGGTTTGTTTTGCTGAAATTATTATATGAAGCTTGAAATATATATATACATTAAATATTATGTTTTATATTTGCCAAATTATGGCATGCATTTTATTTTCAAATGAATTTTGTACATTTCTAATATGCAAATATTTTTTTGAATAATAATCAAAAGACAATATTTTGAGAATGTTCACTTCGGATTAACCGAAGATATATCCTCACCACCATTGCGCAAATATTGTTTGTGATATAACTTTGAAATGAACTTTTACAATTTAAACTAGAAGTGGAAAGATATATTGCAATAATTTCTGCTCGAATTTGCGAATAGTTAAGGTTTGTTCATTTCATTTTACTTAAATATCAGTATAAATAATTCAAATATTTGCACACAGCGCGAGGGTAGGCAAAAAAAAAAATATAATATTACTAATCTTAAATAAGAATGCATAAGCATCTCCAACCCAGTTGTTGACTTTTCACTTTTTGGCAAAAGTAATCTTCATAGCGTGCGATGGTGTTATTTTAAAACCTTGCAAAGCTTCTTTGGCCGCATTACTTTGTAGTTCGGTGGCAAATTCTACAAATGCAATATCGTGACGGTTTGGAACTAAGCGCACCTCTTTGAAACCAGGGAATTGATTGAACAACATAGAAAGCATCATCTCATTTGTTTCCTCTGGCAGATTGGTGAGGAAAAGAATTTGGTTTGGTGGCTGCTCGGTTTGTGTATTAGGATTCGTATTTTCAGCATTAGACGACTTTTTCTTTTTATCCCTGTATAACAAATGGGGAAAATGAAAACAAATATTTACAAAACATACTTTGAAAGAGATATCTTCACTTACTTTTTATCTTCGGTAGTTTGTACCGGCTTTGGTGGTTTGACTTTCTTCGGGCGTTCTTTGAATGTACCCTTTATCTTCGCTACGATATCACTGTCAGTTTTGGAGTAAGCGATACGCATTGGTTTGTCATAGAAGGGAAATCCTTGCATAGTACGTAGCGCATTCGATGCACTGCCGATTTCCTTAAATACCACAAACGCCTGGCCACGCATTTTCAGCGTTTTTAGCGCCACTATATCCAAGATTTGACCGAATTGGGAGAAAATGGCATACAGCGATTTTTTCAATTCATCCTTCTTAATCTTTTCATTCAAGTTATTAATGTAAATCGTTTGATTTGGTCGCACATCCATTTTTATTATTTAATTAAAATTGTTAAACAAATCCCCAAAACGTTGCTAATATGAAAAACTAAAATCTAATATTTGACGTTCTCTTTTGTTACCTGGTGAAAATGTGGTGGTGTATGTTTTAACACAAGCACCACAGAGTTGCATTTTGGTACCATGTCCATTTTAACCATTCAGTTAGAAGAATTTTAAGTAAATCTTTATATGATCCTGTTTTATTTATAAATTATATCTCTTTTTATTTTTAACAGGACAAAGTAAAAACTAAGAATACATTTTTTTGGAATATAGTATAAAATAATTAAGAATGGAATATTCTACGCATTCACAATGACTCAAACAATTCGCCATAGTAGGTTACATAAATCTTTTACAATTTTTGTAGACTTGTGTGTGTATTGCCCCTGTGATCTTTTATTTTTTGTTGTCCAATTTACTTTGCTTTTCGTTCTTTCTTTATAATTTTTAAGCAATTTTAGATTTTCTGTTAGTTTTGTGAAAAAATTGAGTGAATAATATTAATAATTACAAATTTTACGCGATATCTGAGTTAGCGCATTGGCATTTTAATGCAATAAAACAAAATGTCGAAGAGTAAGACGAATTCAATGGCTACCGGGGAAACAAATCTGATCGAAGTGAAATCAAAGGTGAAACACAAAATGAAAATTAATTATAAAATTAATGGAAAAAAGTTATTTTGGAGATATGTGAAACTATTAAAATAATTATGAATAAATAAAACTTATAATACAGACAACTCCGAAGACTTTGTCTTATAAAGGAAAGCTATAATAGAATGAATCATAGTAGTCCCATTGCCAACTTCCATACCGCTACCGTCGCTAATCCCACAATCGTCTACTATCTAACCGATGACTTGGGATAGGCACATTGCAACATGCTGCCGCAATTAGGTCTAATATTATCAAACACATTTTATATCTAAAAATATGTATAGAATGTATATATGTGCGTACCATTTTATGTGGAAAAAGACTTCTATGAATATAGGCAACAGGTATCTACATGGGGAGGGTAGTGTATAATTACGTTCACTATATCATCGAAGTACATAGCTATGTGAAAGTTTGAATTTACCTTGTTCTTAAGGTGAAATGCTAATAACAGTGATGAATGCCTAGTGAATCGTGACCTCGATTGTTTATAGTAGTTTCTTATTATTGCACTTGTACTATCAGCATATAATTGTCGTATTTATGTACTAACACTAAATATATGTACATACACACCTATTTACGTATTTGGAATGTAATGCTCGAGAAGGGGAGTGTTTCGATCAGCCCCGAAGTCACATAACATTCCTAATTAATTTATTCAATGCGCACATTTAGCAGATTCCTAATAGGGCTATACAGTTAACCATTGGTTAACTCATAATTATTCATTATTCATTATTCTCCTAATGCTTATTTTAGAATAACAAAAAAAATGCCTAGGTTTCAAATTTTTGATTTCAAACAATAATATTTAATATTTATCTACAATATTATATTATTTTTCGTTTTGTTAGTTTGATGCAGAGTTTCGCCGTTGGAGCTTTAAACGACATGGCGATTTACAAAATTTTGAAGATTTTTCAGCCCTTATTGAGAAATTACATAGACTGCACACAATACAATTTATTATATTATATATAGACCCAAGGGACAACGATCTGTTACCAATTAATAATGACGATAATTTTGGCAGGGCATTGAAAATTGCAAGGCCACTATTGCGAATCATTGTGCAACGCAAAGGTGAGTGACCACCATAGAAAAACATATAAAATTCTATTGTTTTGTTTGGTATGGTTTAGATGATTTGGAGGAGTTTCCCGGTTTTGGCACGATGAAACCACGAAATAATCTAATCAGCAGCATACTTGGTCAGACACCAGTTAAAACAAAGTTGCCAACAATTTCAATACCACATGATTTCCGTCAGGTATCGGCTATAATTGATGTGGATATTGTACCGGAAACGCATCGACGCGTACGTTTACTAAAATATGGCAGCGATAAACCTTTGGGATTTTATATAAGGTATGTATGTGGAAGCCAAATATAGTGGGCGGATTATAAAGCGAAATAGTTACTATGTTATTTCTTCGAATTCTTAAATAAATTAAATACATGTATATATTCTAATATTTCCTTATACAGAGATGGTACGTCAGTGCGCGTAACTGCAAACGGTTTGGAAAAACAACCTGGTATTTTCATTTCACGCTTAGTCCCTGGTGGACTTGCCGAGAGTACTGGACTTTTAGCAGTCAACGATGAAGTTATTGAAGTAAATGGCATTGAAGTAGCTGGAAAAACTCTAGATCAGGTAATATTTTTTTACGGTGATAGTAGAGAAATAAATATATAAACAAATATGTAAATAAAAAAAAAATCATAATATATAGGTCACCGATATGATGGTTGCCAATAGTTCTAATCTGATCATTACCGTTAAACCGGCAAATCAACGTACACTAACCACACCACGCCGCGGCTCATTCTCACGCAACAGTCAACTGTCGAGTGGTTCGCATCATACAAATCAAACTAATACATCGGATGAAAATGAACAAGATGAACAAGACGAGATTGTGGATTTGACTGGAGTAACACTCGATGATCACAATAATGTCACTACACAACAACCACACTTACAACAACAGCAACAGTCAACGGTGCCTTCGCCAGCATTAATAATCACTTCACAACATCACCAAACAGCATCAACAGCTTCAACTGTTGTGGGTGGTAGTGAGTCAAAAGATGGCGTATTACATCTTTGAATCGTTAACAAGAGCAATAAAAAATAAAAATAAAATTAAAAAAAATACAATTAAAAATAACAGCGCGAAGACATAAGCGAATGTTACGGCAATGGTCAATGGAAACTTTCAAATAGAACAAATGCGTAAAAGACATACCATATACATACATAGAGATGAAGAGTTTCCAAGTCTACAAATAACTAAGAAATCTTAGGCATAACAAAAAAGACACACACACAAATTTTCATAATTCACGTTTTATTTCTACATACATTCTACAACTAGTACTATTTATATTCGTATATAAATATAAATTAATGCGTAAACTTAAAGTTTTTAGTGCGTTTGGCAATTGCGCGTCCGTATTCGTTACCAATTATTGTTTAGAAATTAGTTAAGCCATCATACATACACACACACACATAAAACTTTACATATCTGCGAAATCGTATTTGTATTACAGAGAAAACAAAACACACACATATATTGTTAATAATATTTTTTAATTATGTTGTATTGTAGTTGTCTATTTACTTTAATACTTACATAAACATATGCACAGCGTACATTTCATTTGGTGTTAAATTGTCGGAATTTTTTTTTTAATGTTTTATCTGTTTTTTACATTTCAATTAAAATTACATACATATTAGCGGACAGTGCAAACAAAGCAGCTACTAACGACTTTTACATTCCATAAAGAAACTTTGTGATTTTATGTAATTTGTGTAAAGAAATATTTTGTTTGCATTGTAGTTAGGAAAAGTTGTTTGTACAATGTATATTACTATAAATACTACATTTTTTTAACTAAAATTTCTAACTAAAACCTTACAAAAATTATTATTCTATTAACTCTTGTCTAGGTGCATACATACATATGTAAATATTTTTTAAATACAAAGATAATACAAATTAGCATACCGTTTCTACTGCTGATTCGCAGCACTACACCTCATTCGTGATTCATTTTATGTTGAATACTTCAATACAGTAGTCAGTTTTATTTGCATTTTTTTTTTTTGTCAATATACTCAGTTTACGATTAAAAAAAAAAATAATTATGTATATCGAAAAAGTCACAAACGAGTGTTAAATATATGTATATTTGTTTCTATTTTATTTGTTTTTTGCGAAAATCATATGTAAAATACAATGAGCACGTCCTTAAAATTTTATGAAAAGCCCGAATCAATCGGGCTAGTATGCGTGTATTTGAAAATCGAGATTATAAGCTTGTTCTTATACTCTAAAGTACATGCACATCTTTGATAATCGGTAGCTCATTCCAAAAAGAAAATATGCCAATAAATTGATAAAAAAAAAGTTGAATTTCCGCTAAAAAGTATTGCTCAATTTAAAAATCCTTAACGTACATTCAAGTTTTTGTAACATTTGGGTATTTACATACCTCATACATTGAATCAACCAACATTTTTTCTAAAAAAAAAATCTTTTTAACTCAATGGCCTTCAAACAATTTATTTATTAAAAAAAAATTAAAATATTGAGGGAAAAAAACAGTATACTAAATTAAAACGAAACAACAATTTGCATGTGTCTTATAGTCTATTAGTAAATTAAAGTACTTATACAATACTATATACGTCCTATATATATACATAACATATATACAATAATATTAAACAGTACAGTCCTATTTTACGCTCGTCCACTAGTAGTTAGTTGCATACATTACACATACAACTTTTAAACTTTTGCAAATACTACTAACTAAAAAGAAATTGTAAAATATCCTAAATAAAATAGAAAACATCCAAAAGACTTGTCAATTTATGCCTTCAAAAGCAATGGTTTTTACAAAAACAAAAAAAGAAAACATAAGCAAAATAAATTCCTACACACGAAAACATGAAAAAAATAATTATAATTAACCGTTCCGCTAAAAATAACATTCATGTTTTAGATCAAAAATTCTATGCGAAATGGAAAAAGATAAAATTTGTTTTATATTCGAAAAAAAGGGAATTTTTGTGCTGCGTGCTAATAACATGCATAAATTATTCGAAATCGAAAGTTGGCAAAGAGTAAAGAATATGAAATGCATACGAGTACATACATCATACACATATACATACATATGTATACAAATATAATATTACTATATAATTTAGTGCTAAAAAAATGCAAAAATTTGCAAAGTAGAACTTTATTTTTTGTTTAATAAAGCCCATGAGGACAAAATTATTGACTTAATTACTTTGTTTCATTAATGACCAGAGCACGCTGTCCAAATAAGCACATACTTGGTGTTAATGCTGGTTCTACAATGGCGAAATTATCTACAACTTCATAGTTGAGCGAACTGGTTGTTTGATGGCTGAGCAGGCGAGGCTGCTCAAAGTTATCATCGGCTTCAACTATTGATATGTAGGAATTAAGTCGGCTACAAAATCCAAATCTGTATCGGTATTACTCGGGTCTCTCAAGGTGGTTCTAGCTCTTCGTCTGCAATAAGTGGTACTTCTATTTCGAGACAGTCGGTTTATGCATCGGCTCAGGGCTATAACCCTTTCGGCGACTAAACCCCTTTCACTTTTTGCATCGCTTCCTTATACAGTCGGGAGAATGTCGATTTTAATGATGTCAATATCATCGGCTGTCTTGATATTATTCAACCTAGAAATCATATTTCGAAATACTTGGAGAATGTCTATTCCATCGCCATCGATTGGAAATTCGAGCTCACCATCTCTCACAGTCATTCATCGGTCAAGAGAAGGTTTAACTTCTTAAACTGAGTATGCTATGTACATCATCAGATTACGCCTTTGGTTTCAACTCTTAATTTTTTCATAGAATTTTCAAGGTCGAGGTTTTTCTGCTGCACAGGAGCAAGTGCGTATCTTTGTTGTAACAAGATAGTGATCCCAGTCGATTTTAGGTATTTGGAATTTACGTCCATCAAAAACATTTGAAATATATAATATCTTCGGTCTTTCACAACATTATCGGTTTCATTACGAGATTTTCAATCCGACTACAGCTCTATAGCTTGATTAATTTTCTTGTGTCAGGATCGTATTCTACAGAGCACCATATTTCGGTCTCCATCGCGACTAGACACTTTAAGAAAACATATTAGGCTACATCGTTGTTGTTGTAACCGCAAAAATATTCCCCAAAGTAGTGTTTGGGGAATTTTGCGGGAGTGACAGTCCTTGGCCGAATAAAAATATCCGAGTCGTTCTGGTATAAATACCCGATTGTCGCGGGAACTATTGGATTTTAGTCGCCTCTTTCGACAGGCATGCCTCACCGCAGGGTGGCTACAACGAACTTCTCATCCGATGAGGCATTCATCCACCGGTGTGAATGCCAATACTTGGACTCTATCTCTCACCGCTAATTCAACGCCAAATCTGCGTTCTTTCATAAGACCACTGTAGTACAAGTCACAAGGACCTACTTACTTTCATCCGTCTTTTTTGTGTGTCTTTGTTGTCCCTTGAAGTCGGTTATGTCAGCCTTAATTTGTAAAATAAATTTAACTAATCATAACATTCTGCAGCGGCCGTCATCGATATCGATAAGTCCCATCCGATCCGATTATTTTCTGTTGTTGTTGTTGTTGTTGTTGTTGTTGTTGTTGTTGTTGTTGTTGTTGTTGTAACAGCAAAATATTCCTCGAAGTGGTTTTCGGGGAACATGGCGGAAGTGACAGTCCTTGGCCGGATTTAAAGTCCGGATCCTTCTGTCGCGGGAACTATTGGATTTTAGTCGCCTCTTACGACAGGCATGTCTTACCGCGGGTAAATTCTTGAACCCCTAACCCGCAGGGGATCCGATTATTTTCTCATTACAGCTGGTTTCTCGCCAGGCGAGGGGGTATTGGTTGGAACCCATTTATATAACAAGCCGCTTGCGTCAAGACCGACGCTCGCTTGAAGCTGCACTTCCTCAGCGACCCCTTCAACCGCATATGTCGGAGTGGCTCCACTGAAGCATCAAAATATATAAGTAGTGTAGTATAATTTCTTGATTTATTACAGTTTTAAGTAGGTATACATTAACTTCATTTTATTTGATAAATTCTACGAAAATTATTAACAAATTTTAAGCCGAAAAAGTAAATAACTTCAACTGCACTAATGAGCGAACCACCCATAAAAATGCCAATAACGCCGCCAATAATTGCTGTAAGGAAAACGGATGTTAGTCGTGTTCGGTGAGCTAATGGACAGTAACAATTGTTACCAATTTTTACTGAACCGAGTTCGCTGAGGCAAAAAGCCAGTAAAATTTGCGCCGAGAGAGCACAATTTTAGAATGGCTTACTGACATTCCTCACCGAACAGAGCTATTAAAATTCAGATAACTCAAAAAATGTAAAATCTTTCGCTTTACTTACATAAAATTTCATACCAACTGTACAGGGCTTGTTTCGAAAAATGGGTAGCATAAAGAGAATCGAAATATATTCTTACGATGCTTAGATCCTCTGTGTTCCTTATCAACGTGGTTCTTTTAAGAATTGTATAGTTTAAAATAGAATTTTGCACAATTTTTTTTTACCTTTGTTAGAGAAATACTTACAGAGCTTCGTAAGAAAAATTCAATTGTTCACCCTCAATTTGTTGATTGCTAATTAGTTTGAGGAATTGCTTATTTTGCCAAAGTAAATGAGTGTCCTTGAGTGAGCTGATAAGTTTGCGAAAAACATAGAAATTAAAATTACAAAATGGTAAACAATCTGGGCAGTCCAGAGAGATATTCGACTTAGTCTTATATACGACACCCACAAATAGACTGTACGTGTTTAGAATAGCTGTAAAAAAGGAAAAAATTTGTCACATTTAACAGTGCACGAAAAGATTGTGTAATAAATTTCTATTTGCCTCGATTCTGCTTCAAACATTCCAAATGGGAGAGCGTACAAAAGGTAATATTGCCCTCAGTGGTATTCAAAAAATCCGGAGGAGTATAAAACGGCACACAACCGCAAATACGCATCATGTTCCGAGACTTACATCGTGTCATACAAGCGTCTCTACTATAACCTTCATTTTCACTACCCACGTTTTCACCATCCAGCATGCATCGTCTCTGGTCTATGTTATATAGCCTCAACGCGCTTGTGGCTGATTGTAGAACGGCGCTTACTTGGAGCTCAACCTCACTGCCTTGTGGTATAAAGGCTTCTTGTACACTGCCGCCGATTGAACCATCAGGAAAGTCGCCATAATTGAAAATTTGCAGGGTAAAACCGATGAAACTCCGATCTGTTATAAAATAATCTCGTCTAGATGTATTTAAAAGTATTGTGAGGCCTTGCAGAAAGCCGTTGTCAATTGGATATTTCAGTTTTTCGTGTCTAAAAAAGTACGCAGTCTTATTAAGATCTCTCATCGTGTTCAAGCATGTATCTTACGTTTTATCTTCGCTTGTACGAATATAGTTGAAAGTACAACAGTAACCATTAGCAGTGAAACGCTTGGAGAAAAGAGTTGTGCACTCATGTAATTTGCCCGCCCAACGGCACTTCAATATGAGATCCTCACATCTGGGGGCTAACTAGAAACAAAAAAAAAAAAAAAAAATACACAGCGTTTTTAAGTTTATTAGTCACAATTCCTTTTCAGAAGATTCTTCGAAGACTTTGGAACTACATAGTCTATTCGGTCTAGTACATTTATCTAGACTTTGCGTCGACTCAAATAAGGTAGAACCGGTTCTTCTTACGATGAAATGCAAAATTTTCCGCGATTTTGGTTGTGATTCCCAAAAGCTGTATAAGTTTTACCCATGCTGGGATCTTTTTAGTCCTACACTACATCAAGCCAATCAATTTACAAATGTAGTGTGAACGAGCGCCAATACCTAACCGTCTAAAAGCTCTTTAAAATTGGGTTCAGCACAGCATATTACAGATATGGCAGCATATAGAAAATTATAACAGATCTAAGGGGAAGGGAAGGCCGTCCGTAATAGCGAAGATATCAGTAGCAAAGGTAGATTCAAACTCAATAACTGCAACTCTGACTCCCAAGCAGAGATTTTGGGTATTACTGAAAGTGTCAAATCGGCAATCGCTTAAATTGGGAAACCTGCTAGGTTAAGTACTAACATTCGGCAGGCCAACATCAAGAATTATGGACACTTAGTACTTTTTTTTCTAATTGCGGTCACCCCTCGACAGGGAATGTCAAGCACAGGATTTGCTAACTGTTATTATACATACATACCTTTTGAAAAGTTTTTTTTAGATTAATTTTTTGTTTGTCTAAAAATTCTTTTTGGAATTCGACAGCTTCTGTAGAGTTCACCGAGCCACTGTCGAAGATTCCCGCAAGTAATTTTATTTTCTGCAGAAACTTTTCGTGAGAGAGTGGTGGATTGTATTTATGACGCCTAAAATAAAAAAAAATAATAATTATGAAAATTTGAATGTCCAATTTTGACTGTTAACGCGCACCGGACTTACATTTCCTCTGCAAAATCATTTACTGCACTTCTACTAAATTTGTTGACACTGCAAATGGCTACAGCCGGAAACGGTACATTCTTGATATTATACTGATTTGACTCCAAGGTGGTGACGACAGGTCGTTCCAAAATAATATTAACACTCTCAAAAGTTACATACGAAGCGCTAATAATACCCGCGATAAGGAAGAAGAACCAGAAAAGTCTAAAGGAAAGAAATAGTATGGAATAAAGTTTTATTTCAATAGGATTTCGGGCATCCTAGAAGACTACGATTCTCTACTTTATAGTGTAGGCGGAGCTAATCTGGGTTGGCAAAATTTTTTATGTAGATATGGTCTCGGTGTAAAATGAAAGCTGTCCATAAAGGGATGGAACTTTGTGTTATTTTAATTTACAACAATTCATTTTACCGCTGATATTTCTTTCGACTTATATAGTGAAGCAAATTAAATCCACTGAGACTAGTATTTCTCGTATATTCCATGACCGCCTCTTTAAAAGCTTGTCCGAAAGCAAGAAATATTTTTAACATTTTGTCTAAGGAGGAATTTAAAAGCGGGCTCGGTCTCCTGTTCTTTGTTTTCTCTTTCTCTTTAAGCCAACACTGTCAAAATGAAACTGAACTGAACTCTTCGCTTAATGCTAGTAGGTATACTGTTTGGTCGAGTGGGCGTTGACCTGCTGCCATCAAAAAACTTGTTAACAAGCTAAAATAGCCTGGGGTAAAACTATTCTTTATCGCTATCTGTAATGTTAGTCCCTAATTATGTAGATATATATACGAGCAATGCATCTTGAAGACATAAAATATAATTGCCATTCGATTTAAGTGGACATACGAAGAGGTGGTAAATATTGCGCAAGGACTCGTTGAACTCAGTACTTGTATACGTTGAGTTGTTGTTGTTTTTGTAGAAGACTGATCAACTCCGCCTAAAGACGTGCAAAGGGAAGGTCGAGTACTTCTTTTCTGAAGTGTCTAGGTGGTGGTTTGGCTTCTAGTAGATGCCTGCTGCAAGATAGATTCCTACGGTGTTTCACTTAACGTCAGTAGATTTCCCCTAGTTTCCGGTGTCAAAAGCGATGCAGCGTATTTAATTACCGGTCAGCCGTTTGCTGTGATTTGTTGATAAAGGCTGAAGAATGTGACCCTCAGTGACAACGTCTCACATTCGGTTCGAGTCGGTACTCCTTTGCCCAACTGGTGATGAGAGTGTCTGAGGATCTTTCAGTAAATAGCAGTCAAAGGCGCTTCGAAATATAAGAATTAAACAATAAAGGGAGAGTTTTGAGTTTTGACATCGATTATCAGCCGCTTAGGTAATTCTTGGCTCAGCTGTTGTTGTGTTGTTGTTGCGGCTCCTTAACCCCGCTTAGGACAGGCTTAATCTAACTAAGTCGCCGAGGTCATCTAAAGGGAGGTCCAGGAAACCTGCTGTTTCGACGGGATTGGACCAAAGGGAGAGGGGGGTTATATCCCAATAGGAATTGCTTTCACAGCAAAGCATTATGCTCCTCAGCTCGTAGCATAGATGTTTCGCCGTGTAAGTGATGCCCCTTCGTCCAACTGGCGAAGAGGGTAGCCGAGGATTTAGTAGGTTGAATTTTGAGCTGTCTTGCAGCGAGAAGTGGGAAAGGTCGACGAGGTAGCAGTTCACTTTCGACCAAAGACAGCCGGTTCTACGCACCGGAGTTGACTCGGATTTTATCCGTCCAAGGGTTCTCACCCTTTCACCGTTTTGGGTAACAGGTCAATTTTAGGTGCTAAGTTATGCTGTTTATCACACCAGCGGAAGCAATTGTGATTACATACGAGATCTGGCAATTGTCTAGAATTCCTGTAGGGGCGTGTTTTTGTTGTTGAGGAGCTGAGTGGTGGGCGTATCATCTAAGTTCTGTCACCTCTCCTACCGTCATTTGACAGGACATAATGTCAAAAACGTCAATTCGATGACGGCGATATCCAGCGGGTTATAGAAAAGCTACTTTAGAATCTTCATTATAAAGCAAAAAAAACGTGTTATTATTTGATATGTTTTTGCAGAATATTATTTTTTATTGTTTATGCATACAAATGAGCGACATATGTAAGTTAATTCTATTAGTTGTTAATAAGTTTATTATTATTACGTTAAAAAAACTTACGTTTTTATTTTTGTTGTCTTGTGTCATATTTTAAGAAGTACTTTTAAGATTCTCTTCTTCAAGAGAACCGTCTTCGACATTTTGCAACATGGTCTTTATTGTTTTTGCTGTTGGTCTGTCTTCTGCTAATTCATTTGTACAACAATAAAATATCTCCATAATTATATTATAATCATTTGTTAATTGAAATGCTTGAGGCAACGGTGGACGCGTACCACAAGCACGATCTGTACGCTCATCAAAATCCGAATCTATAAGAGAAGAATTTTCGGTGGATTTATCGGTATTAGGTTCGTCATCGTCTTTTCCATCACCTATTTCTAAGGTGTGTGGTGGTGCTAAGGCAATTGTTTCATAAATTATTAATCCAAAACTAAAAATGTCTGCTTTACAATCAATTACTTCCAATTCATCCATTATTTCAGGTGCTGACCAAAGATTAGTGCCTGGAAAAATCAGTTTAAATAATTGTTTTTTCATGAATATTGAGATTGTATCTTCTTACCAACATAACGTAATTTCGGATTTTTAGTGAAATCTATCAATCCTTGCTCATCTAATGGTAAACTCACGCCAAAGTCACACAATTTACAAACTTCAAAATCACCTTTCACTAGCACATTGAACGATTTCAAATCACCATGTAATAAATTGGCTTCAGTATGTAAATAATCTAGAGCATTAGATATATCAAAAATCATTTTAGATATGTATTTTGCGGGTAGCGGTCCCAGATTATCATCATTGCGATCTTCTAATATAGTTCCTAACGAGGTTTTGCAACATTCAAGCGCCAATGTTTCAACTCCGTCCGTATTTTTAATTATACCACGGAAACCCACAATGTTAGGATGTTTTAGTTTTCTATAAATTTTTGAAAATATATATTTTATATATGCACATATCACAAAATAAGATAAATACAATGTTCACCTCAAAATTTCTGCTTCCTCCTGTATGCGTGTATTAAAGATATTGGCATTTTCATTATTACGCATCCTTTGCGACACACGTTTCACAGCCCAAGGTGAGCGTACTTGGCCACATTTTGGCGAACGCTCCAATTTGTAGACATTTACGCCTGTACCATAACCGAGATTCTTCATAAATGGCGATGGCGGTATACGCAGCGGGGTACTAAACTTTTGCAAATTTTGTAAATGTATGTTGCGTGTCACGCGTCTTGGTGTGTCCATGGCTTTATTTAAATTAAATTAAATACTTCAAGATGTGCTGTTATTTACAAATATTAAGTTCTTCAGGCCTTCTCCTTCGCAGCTACCAAAATTGGTGTAAATTTCAATTTTAAAATCCGTCAAATTGTACCGCCGTTGACGTCGAAATTTAAACGCTGCCATACTTATGTTTTGTTTACAATTTGTTGGCCGGCAGCTCCAATAATCTATTACATTTAAGAACTTATTTAATTGTCAAATTTGACATTTTGCGTGCAGCAAGTAACGAAGGAATAGGCCAGTAATTGTCGTATTTACGTAATTTGTTTATAAAATTATAAATTTTTTAAAGAATATTAATTTTATTCTCATAACAGCTAAACGGATATAGCGTGGACAAAATGGGTAACGCTTATGCACGTGCTATTAAACCGGATGTAATGCCAGGACCTGATTGTGTGCCCTCATTTGACCCAATGTTGGGCTTTGAGTCTCGCAAGGAGCGTGTCATGATTGCGACCGAAGAAGAGATGATATCGGCAAAACTACCATTAGAAGATCGTGACTACTGTGCACACAAATTGCTTAAATACCGTGCCTGTCGCGCTGATACATTTCCTTTTGTGTATAAATGCCACCATGAGAAACACGATTATCTCACTTGCGAATATGAGGACTACAAGCTGCGAATGAAGGAATTTGAACGTGAGCGAAGATTGTTGGAACGCCAAAAGGGCATCGAAAAGAAAGGAAGTGCTTAAAAATTAGGTTTATTACAAGTTTTTAAAACTTCTATAGGGAAAATGTGATTCCGGTATGCATTTGTATCATATATTAATTATTTATAACCCATAAAACTAACTTTCATTGCAGATTAAATGTAGAAAATCGTGCAGCATTGGCGGTAAAGAGTTGTTCCACACTGTCCGATACAATTTTCAAGCCAATAGTCAATGAGAATTTATTCAATAAATAAAGCGGAATTAAATAAACGACCGACAATTAAGGTATATAACTTTTATTTTTTGTCAGTAAAAATCAATACTACTTTTTCCTCTTGAAATTAAATGAGAGACTTCATAGAAGCTTTTGTCTTTTTGCTAAGCTTTACTTTCTTCTTTTTCGGCATCTCTTTGGGATCGCTCACATCTATTGTATCATCCAGGCGTTTAACACCGCTGTGAATTGAAAGGAAATCGGTATAAACAAATTTTACTTACATCTATGTAAATCAGTAAAAATAGTACCTTTTAACGGATATCAGTTTGGTTTTATCATCTGAATTTGTCAAAGCCTTTGACCAATCTTCATCGGTGCCCTTAATTGCATATTCTTTTAAGCTTTCCATTTTTAGTTTTTTCAGCTCTTCTTTCTGTTTCTTTGATAATTGCTGCGCAGTTTGTTCTAATTCATCATTAAGTGAAAGTGATACTGGCACAAAGTCCTCGCCACGATTGAGCTGTGTTTCACTCTTCATTTTGCTCTCAATGTGTCCCTCGATGACGGCAAGCATATATTTGGAGGACTTCTTAACCATATCATAAAATTTAGCCAAAACCTGGTTGCCAGGCATGTTCAGTTCTGCAGCGATACCATCAACCGTTTTTCCTTGCACGCCAATAGCGAGTAAAATGGCCTGAGAAATTAAGTCAAAATAAAGAAAAATTTAAGTTGATTAATATGGTATATATTTTCTTACCTTTTGCAAAGTATCTATTTGCAGTTCAGGCATTTTACCTTGAAAATATAAATAACTTATATCGTTTATTAAATCTAATATCAAACGATATTCGATTTGATTACGGGAATACGATTCCAATCGCTCAATATCGTGTGGTAAAAAGTAAACATCAAGCGTATGTTTGTCAAGCGCTGCAAGAAGAAAACAAATATTATGAAAAAATACATACATATCCTCAAAAAGAGTAATTACCTTTCTGCTCGATCTTTGTCCATTTATTATCGATAATGGATAGTGCCAAACTTGTAGTAAATTCACGGAACGTTTTACTCAGCAGTTTAATGATTCGTCTTCTGAAATCATTGAAATATAAACTCAGCCACTCGGCGCATTTTTTCTCTGGTGTTGCGCCAGCTTTATCTAGGGTATGTAACATAATGCATGAATGTTCGCCGGTAAGGTCATTCGCCTTTTGACTGTGTTAGGGTAAAATATTTAAAACAAAATATTGAATAGTGTTCTTTAAAAATTCATAAAGCAATCATACCTAACATATACAGGCACAAATCCTAGATTTTTCCAAAATTTGAGTAACTCTTGTGTTAAACCATAAGATGTCCCCAAATAGTCGATATGTTCGGGTATGCGTTCGTTCAAGCGTTTCAGTAACGTAGGAATTTTTCGACGAGGCCGAATTTGTTCTTTGAGTATACCCAATTGTTCTTCTTCAACTTCTTCTATGCCTGCAATAAAAAAATATGTAGAATCGAATTTTTCTTATATTAATTGCAACTTATTACCATTTTCATCATTCTGTGGATTTTCACTCAAATCTGTAAATTTGCCCTGATAATAGTCCCGCAACAATTTTATTGCACGTTTGCCATAACCCATCTGAAAGTTGAAAGAGCAATTTTTTTTTTGTAAAATATATCACTATTTTCTTATGTAGATCTTCGGTATGCTTACCCGTTGATAGTTTGGATGTGTTGCAATTCTAACCACACGTACGCCAGACAAATTGGGGAATTCCCGATCACCAAATTGTTCAGAAACATTCCATGGTATGAGATCACCACTTGCCTTTCTACCACGTCCTAATGAATCACTTACTGTTTGTGAAGAAATTTGACCTTCTAATGCTACTTGTACAACAACTAATATCTCCGGTAATTGATCTTTACGCTGTATTGGCCCAAGTAGGCAGAATATGTGATGCGCTGGAGCATCGCTCATCATTTGCAAATCATTGGGGCTGTTTTTATAATGAGAAGCTACGTATATAGAGACTAAGCGATGGAGAAAAGATTCAGCTGCTTTGTGGTATGAAAACAAAGCATCACGATCGATATAGTAGAGATCGCAAGAATCTGGTGTTGGGCAGCCCGAACTAATATTCGGAACAGTAGTGGCATCTAGGCATAACAAATTGATTAACCATGCCTCAATGTCGTCGCCTTCACTATAACGTATCGACTCTTCGAGTTTTATCTGGGAAAATACAAAAATTTTAATAAGAGACTACGAAAATTTTACAAATAAACTTACCGGTGGTGGTGCATTATTATCCTTTTGTAATTGTGACATTAGCTTTAAACTCAGCGATCGTCCAGTGCCTTCATAACCATTTATGGTAGATGCCATGAATATTAAATATGGACCCATCATTTTCTTTACTAACGGTAACGGTATAGCGGCAGCTTCATCAATTACTAACAAATCAGCAGCATTCAACAGGTGTGTATCGGTAGGCGCAATATATTGTATGGTCTGACGATTGGAACGTGTTATGTTAATTCGAATGATAGCCTTTTTGTAATCCGGATTGGTGGAACGTATAATGGTATAATCAGCATGTTCCTGATATTCCAACGCATCAAAACCTTTGAGTACAAATTCAAAGAGCGTAATTAAGTTTTCCGGATGTGGAGAAGTCACATAAACGTTAACATAACCAAATGCCACTGCAGCGGCAATAGAGAGACCCATCGCGGCTGATTTACCACGACCACGTGCTGCCGTCAATGTTGTGGGTGGCCTGAAATTCTTATAATTAGCAATTCATTTATAAACCAAAATGATATAGTTCTATACTTCAATTGCTTTTCTGCTAGCGCCTCAATAAACTGCGCAACAGCGCGTGCTTGGTCGTATGTACGACATTGATTCACCAGTGGTCCAGCTGGTGGTGTATCACGTAAACTTTCCTTTAAATCTTGCAACATTTCTGTGTTCTCAGATTTCCCAATATCGGCGGGCTGCAATCATAGAAATATGTAAATCAATACAAAAAATTTAAAAAATTCTCCTTTAAAACACTAACATTGACTGGTTCCACGTTAATAGTTTTAGAACTCAGGGGCAGTACGGTTAGATCATCGTTTACCACAAGGCAGCGTTTGCAATCCGCCAGTGAGAGTATTAAACGCTCATTAAAACGACAAGTGACCGTTTGATGTGCCTCAGTTCGAAAACGTTTGTGTACATCCATACTCATTGTGTACAACTGTTTTAACGATTGCAGTGTTTTCAGCAATAAAATTATCAAGCCGCCACCTTCAACTGTCTCCACCGTTCGCGCCAGTAAATTTGGTGTAAGGGCTTCGAAATCCTGCAGAACGCATACACCATAAGTTCGACCCAAAACGGCATGCGTTTCTGAGTAGTAACGTCCGTGTATAGTTGTGGATACTCGAAACGTATCGAACATATCAGCATCGTTGACATCAATTTTACCAGCAGCAATTTTTTTAGCGCGCTTACGGCCGTGACTAAGAAAAATTATAAATGAATAGTTAATTCACTTGTTATGGAGGGGTACTAGATAGCTTACTTGGATATAGCATCATCTTTATTTTTGTAACACCACAACACAGTAGGACGTGCTTTTACTGTGGATTTCGTCAAAATATCGTAGAGTATTGGCACCTGATCACGGCCTTTGTCACCGATTATTATGAACATAGTACGGTGTCCCAACTTGACACCATTTTCAATCATAACGCGTATGCGATTGTCAATCTTCTTTTTAACCATTTTTGTAATTTAACTCTTTTCTTTACAAAACAAAAATAAAAATTGTATTTTATACTCTCTAATGATAATGTAGCAACGATTAAAAAGTTGCAACTGAATACACGTGCGTTGGACACGCTTTTGACAGTTTATAACATTTGTTGTGACCGGCTTGTTTATCACACTTCTTGTTGTGATCAAAACATAGTTGCCAGATAAAAAAATCATTGCGGAAACAATAAACAACAGCTGATTTCTACTCATAATCAAGAAGGATAGCAAAGCAATTTAAACAAAAATAAAGGGATGCATATATTTCGGTATTATAAACAAGTATTTATTTTATGCATATATTTTTTACAAAAATTATATCAATTGTAGTTTATTACTTTTTGCGTTCATATTTAAATTGATATACTGGCGGTGCAGTTTTTGTGCCCTTTCTCACTTTTTTGGGCTTCAGTAGCCTTGGCTGCTTAAGGACACGTCGTATTTGCAATTTTTGTTGAGCCACAGCAAGCTCTTTTTCACGCTCAATACGTTTGGTGAGCTCTTGGTATGATTGCTTCTTCAATGCATTGGCCTTTCTTATTTCCTGTGAAAGAATAAAAAAAAAGTTTGTATAAAATTTTAATGAAGACTTTTAATTGTAAACCAACCTCTGGTGACAATTCTGGCAATTTCATTTTCTCTAAATCCTGTATGCGAGGGCGATTCGTTTTCCGGTTGAGCAAACTGGGATGTGTTTCGAGTCGTTTTGCCAATTCAATTTTATCTAATTCCAGTTCGACGACTTCACCCTCTTTGTCCTCACCAAAGAAGGTATGTTTATTATTCACGGTATTCGCATAGTCAATCATATGTAGTTGTGATTGTAGACGTTGAATTTTTTTCGTTTCCATTGTGCGCTTCATTGTCACATACTGCACATCTTGTACTTCCATCAACGCTTTTTGTACTTTGCTGTGCTCATCCGGTTCCTTCTCCTTCTCATGATGAACATCATCCTCCAACTTTGAATTGATCATATGATGGTAGAATTCATCAGGATTTTTATTTAGGGCGCGCTTATGAAGCAGCTTCAATGTGCGTTCCTTTTGGTGCTCATTGTTGGCTCTTTTCTTGTAATCTTTTTTCTTTTCGAGCAAACCAAGATGTTTACGTGCCTCTGGCTGATGCCGTTCCCGATGCACCTTTTGATTACTTTTAGATGCTTTTTTCCAAGACGACATTACGAATTTATAAAAATTATTTACAGGAAACTTAAAAACAACCAAATTAAGCTGTCGCTAGAAACTAAACACATGTGAAAATAAATGTGAAGGAAATGTCAAAAATGAGAATGTAATAGATTGTGATTTCAAACAGTTAACAGGGGTATTCATAAAAAGAGAATATTTTTGGTTTGAATTGAATACGTAATACAGGTTGAGTTCAGAAAAATATGAACAAGGTATTTTAAAAAATTGTGTCATTTTCACCATTTATACCAACTCCAGCAAAATCATGGCGAATAGGCGCTGGTAGATATTATGTATTTTGGCTTGGGGCAAAATTTTGTGAAAAAATTTAATATACAAAAAATCACTCACATAACCCCACATCCGAATTAAGACCACAGCAATAAAGACATTTAATAGAGTTATGGTGTAACATAGCTATACGCCCGCAAACAGCTCACTTAATTTGAAGAAATTGTATAGTAAAAATTTGAAGCATCAATCCACCGAGTGAGCGGTTCTTGTAAAAGTGATCTCTATCTCCTAAACTCAGCCACATTTTTTTTGAAACTAAGTACTCTTTTGCCTAATGCAATCTACTTAAGGAATGCTACAAGACCAAGCGATCCTCTCTGGAATAGGACATTTCAACAGGTTTCTATTGAAAAAGCGTCTTGCTCTATCATAATTCCGCTTTATAAAAATATATTTCTTCTTTACTGGCGTAGACATCGCCATCCATTTCTTTTTTTCGCTGTTTGTCGACAATTAGAGATATCAATTACAGCCAGGTCCTTCTCTACCTGGTCCTTCCAACGGAGTGTGTATATCTCGTACTGTTCATCGGTCCATCGGCTGCGGTATTTGCCGTTCCTAACTCGTAGAGGACCATACATTTTACGCAAAACACTTCTCTGGAAAACTCCTAACGCCTATTCATCACATGTTGTCATCGTCCATCTCACGCACCATAGGTATATCAGGACGAGAAGGACTTGTAGTAAAATATCTATTACCTAATAAAATCTATTACTCGATACCGTCACCCTTGACATTAACTCAATTTATTGGACTTCATTAATTTTTCACAACTAGATTTTGCCCCTTCAGGATTGGAATGAACCTCTCAACACGTAAGCGGTGTCGACGCCAGTAAAGAAGTAGAATTATGGTTTAGTGGTATTGAAAAAGTATCCTATGAAAACGTACATTCACATTTTTGTTATGGCTGTGCTTTCCTTTAATATTCCAATGCTTGTTTCAGCCAAACTAATTGACCAATCCTAATGAAATTTCTAGGAGTTGTTGCTGTTGATCTAATTAATGTTTATTTATAATATTTTGCACATAAATGTTGCTAATTTATAAATAATTCGTTGTTAAAATATTTACACTTTCATCACAAATTTTCATTTAGCACGTGCACTTATTTAACATACATGATGGAAAATAGTAACTTTAATCTGTTCACATGCGATTACAAAGATAATTGTATTTTTATTTTATATGGTTTTACTGCTAAACAATATTTTATTTTTGTATATTATTTATAAACAATTTACAAGAGAAATGACAGATAATGGCAATAAGTGGGTGTTGCCATACGGCGTAAAAATAAAAATACACTACTGTAAAGGGTTGTATGTACACAATAATATTAAAAAAATATTTTTTTTATACTTCATAAAAGGAATGCCAACTTAAAAAAGGAGTTTCGCTTTAAAATACTGTGCAAGGCGAAGCCGGTGTTGGTCCGGCCCAGGGTTACAATCAAAAGCGCGGCCGAAGGCCGCCAAATTAAAAAGGAGTTTCGCTTTAAAATACTGTGCAAGGCGAAGCCGGTGTTGGTCCTTGGTTGGTTATTAAAACTTGTAGAGGCCATTTAATACACTTATAAAGTCTAAAAATTGTATTTTAGTTGTTTTATTTTGGAATTTCTTTTTTATATGTGGCAACACCAAAATTCAAAGTAATTGCTTTATGTACAAAAAAATAGGGTAAAAATCCAATTTTTTCGCAATTTCAACTTTGAATATCTCGAAAACTAAAGGTCTCCGGTAAGTTTAGTTTTCGGTGTCTGAAAGTGGGTGAAGCCCCCTACCACCCCCTATAACTCATTTTTCTCAAAGCCTGGAATATTAAAGGAAAAGCATCCCTTTGTTATTATCGCCTCTGTTCGTTATTTGCTCCAACTTTGGAGGGATTTTTCGATACTCTCGGTTTCGAAATTGTTAAATCGTCTCTGGAACTTAGAGCCAGCGTTCATTTGGCTACTAATTTGTTGCTTTGCCTTATTGGCTTTGCTTTTATTTTAGATGGAATGACATTGTCATGCAAAATATATGATTTCGTTGACAGGAGAATTCCTCTATCACTTAATGCCATAATTATGTATAAATTTGAAAACCAATAGGAGATCTCGTACTTAATAGTTAATTGAGAAGATTGCGCCGTTTATTGTTTAAGAAAAATATGAATCAGTGGAATAAAGTGAAAAATTGAAGGTGCGAAGGCACTTTACTGTTGTCCAAAACAGTCCAAAACAGAACTGTCGCGTGGCAGCCACCGGCTATACGCTGATTGCTGTTTAAGATGAAATAAGCTGTTGCAGGGAGAGTACTTTATCAAAGTATACGTAAGCGATGATTTCAAGTCCACAGGGAGTGTTTCGTGCCCACTCAGTGAGTGCTTGCCTGTGATTGGAAAATTTAGATAACAAAAGAGTCGAGGTGCAAGAGTGCGGAGCAAGCATACTATTTCCGCATAGTCATAGCAGCCCGCCCATTCATGTCAAGGCATTGATGCAGATGACATGTCGCTAATCTTTAGAACACTGCCAGAGAGTACTGTTTCATATGCCATGCCATGCCATTGCTGGTGCTGCTGGTTTTCTGTGGTGGTGTTCACGGTAGATGTTGCACTAGTATGTGCTCTTATCGCACGACACGTGTCCGGCACGTGACTCTTGCCATGCCATCATGCAACACGTGCAAGTTGTGCAGTTTTTGCAGTGGTTGTTGCGGTATTCACACAGGCTATGCTGTCACTCGTTTTCGCTCAACTGTTGCAATGATAAGCGGGAACAGTATAAGAACATGTTTTGAATTTCCCTTTTTAGTATTTACAAGGTTTTCTCTGCTGCTAGTTGACAACAGTGTGTGTGTATGTGGTGTGTGTGTGTGTGGTTGACAGAAAGGAAAATGCCAATGCAATGCGCCTCTGTGGCGCACGAGCACCCACGGCGGAAGTGGGCGTACACTTCCGCCCAACTCTTTTGCGAACATTTATTAGCTATCCTTCCTTAGACACACACAAAATACATTCAATCATATAATTTTTGGCATGCTTGACTCCCATAGGTGTGCGATGTGGTGAAAAAATTATGAAAGCAGAAAAATTACATTTGGCAGCGTGTTCGTGCGGCTGGTTCCCATACATACATACATACACGTACATGTACCTGTATCTAGAAATTATGTGATTATGCGTTTAATCAGCAACATGCGTTCAAATAAAAGCAACTAATAAATTTTATTTATTTTTTTGACAGTGAACATTATAAGCAAAAACCCAAAAACCAATGAATACTGAAACAGGGGAAACAAGAAATCAGTACGAAATGTCACTTTGCATTCGGCAATCGAGTTAACGCCATAATTAATAGCGAACGTGCGGCGTGTGGCAAGTTTCAAGTTACATTTATCACATTGCACAATCTGCTTACACGTACATACAAACAAATGTCACGGAGTATTTGATTTCAACAGTTTATTAATGTGAATGGCACTTCATCTGCATTTGGTTTGTTAAAAAAATATTTTCTTCACCCTCGTTTTTTAGCTCATTTATACATCGGCGGCGGTATTCGTCGTTCCCAACTCGCAAAGGATCACAACTTTTCTTTCGAAAACTCCTAACGTCGGCTCATCATATGTTGCCATCGTTCATACCTCTTCACCATATAGCAGCACGGGAATGATAAGTTTGGTCTTTGTTCGTTGAGAGAGGACTTTAAATTGCCTACTCCGTCCAAAGTAGCACCTGTGTTAGATTTCAAGGCTAACATTGTTCTGGGCGGTAATGCTGGTCCCAAGATAGACGAAATTATCTTCGACTTCAAAGTTGTGACTGTCAACAGTATCGCAAATGCGAGGACTGTTTGTTTAATGATACGCTTCGCTTCCTTCTTCAGTCTGGAGAAAGCAGAGCACAATGCGCAGCTGTATCAATATGATCAGTCTACGTCAGCAGTTGTACATTTTCATAGAAGATTGTACCTGATAAGGTCCAATCAGTTTGTTGACGGTGGGGTCCACAGTAATTGGCGCCGATCCTCCTTGGTGGAATACCCTTTTTTGGAGATTAGGCGGAACACACTTAGGTTCCAATCATCGGGCATGCTTTCATTCGACCATATTTTGCTAAGAAGCTAATGCACCTGATCAGTTCTTCAATGCCGTATTCCCGTCCCCGTCTCTAAAGCGAGCGATTGCTATTCGAACTTCTTCATAGTCGAGCACATGTAACATTTTTTCCATCGTCACCGATTGGTGAATCGGGTTAGCCATCTCCTAATGTTGCACATACATCACTATTGCGCAGGCTGGATGAGGTTTCCTTCTATAAATCAGTTACAAGACCACCTCTCTGTGTCTTATAATAGTCTACCCCGGCTTTGAAAAGTTCTGTCAGTCGCCAGATCTTTTCGTAGAATATTCGAGCATTACCCTTGTCGGTCAGCTGTATATATATGTATATATTTACAATATAGTTGACGCTTTGTGAACGCTAAAGCGATTTTCAACCGAGCTCCTCCTCCAATTTCTGGTGTGCGTCTTTGTTCTAAACTGTCTCCGAACGGCCGATGGATTACCAACAGGAGCTATTGTTTCAAGTCAAAAATACAATCCGATATTCTCTGCTTAAAGTATACTGAGCTTATGGAGGGGACACTACTCAAGCTTGCTCGATTGCTGTGAAGAAACTCCCGCAGATGGCGAACTTGAATATCCAATTTCTATAGATAGAAAAATGTTTCTTTACCCAATCATAATCATGAATATCAATAGGTGGAAGAAAGTGTACACGTGACGATTGGAACCTAAGCATGGTCTACCCAATCTACAATTCTGGGAGGAAGGACATCTCCAGGCCGTTCAATAACCAACAAGGATTCGCACAAGGAAACTTTTGAATTAATCGGTTTTTTTCAGATTGGCGAAGGAAGCGAAGTAAATTAATCAGAAAACAGCCAGCGGTCTCCCGATAACTTTGAAATCTATCTAAGAACCAGCATCAACACCAACAACAACGTCAGCCTTGAAGCCAAAGAAAGGTGATATTTTGGCGGAGTAGACAATTGAAAACTAAAGTCCTCTACCAATATACAAAGATTAGTTCTACCAGTATATCATTATTTCTGGAGTTCTGGTGGAGAAGAGTAGCCGATAACAACATTCATTGAGGCGGCATTAAGAGCTTTCGATAGGAAGCTTTTACGGATACCATAGACAATGAAATGATGGATTGGACAAGATAATCGGCGACTTTAACGTAGTTCAGTTGCTTATGCCCGAGGCAATCCACCTTTGAAAGTATTCGATGACTGCATCTACTGGTGGAAGGTAAAGAAGACGGAGACTTCCACTTCGTTCGAAGGATCAGATGGAGAGCGAAACAAACAGCTTCACTTAATATTTTTCAATGACGCAGAACAGTAAAAAGAAGAAACGACTGGTGAGCTTTTGTTGAATCGACTATCCTCATGAGGAGCGGCATATGCTAATGAAAAAGAGGAAGAAGAAGGAGGAGAAGAAGAAGATGAAGTCCTCTCGAGGAAGAGGAAGGACTTCAAGAAACGACTGACGTGGAACAAAGCTTCTTCTTCTACAAATCCAGCAAGGTTTTCCCCACTCTCACTCTACATATGTAGAGAGGTGGAGAGATTATTATTGTCATTCCGCGTTACAATTGGAATTTGCTCGTATTACATTAATGAAATAACACGTAGACACTAAAACAAAAACGCCAACAGATTTCCATCTCGAATTCCGTATTCCCACTGCATCAGTTTGCAATTCAATACTATGCATCAGACCGCAATCAACTCACCAATCTCCACAATTCTCGCACTGCTTAGCAGGCGGCAATCACGTTTCGCGTGGCAATTCCCTTTTGCCCTCCTACATATACGTATGTACGTGTATGTGTATTGGTGTGTGTATAATCGTATAAAAGTGATAAAAGCATATGACACCATTTCGTTAGGAAATATGCATAAAATAGATTGTTGTGTTGACATTTCCGCCAAAGCATATCAAAATGAACGCTTCAACACACACACGTACACACACACACACGAACGCGCAATCATAAAAACGCTTACTACCTTGAAAAAAAAAAGAAACGCGCTATCATAATAATAACAACACGATTATAATAACAACCCTAATCGGACATGTTATGGTTTTGGCTCATCGTTTTAGCGATCCGTGAGCCGTGAATATAAACGGGGTTGTTGAAGTTGATGGTAAGTTTTGTTGTTGCTTTGTTTTTTTTTTTTTGTGATAGTTTTGGTGGTGTCACCTATAGAAATCAGCAGTGGAATAACTGAAACTTTAAATCAAGCGAAACAACTAACAATTATAAAATAGTGAGAAATTTGTAAACAACTCTAATTGTTGCGGTACGCTAGGCGAGTAGAGCATATGACATGCTCAAGAAAATTGCAAAGACTCAATAAACAAACGAAGAATTTGAGATTAGCTCCTTTTTCTGATGGAGCTATTGAGACAAGTAGGTTTTATAATAAAAATTCTAGATTTAAATTTTAAATAATAAATAAAGCCATCTTGATAAAACAAAATATAAAAAAGGCCGATGGACTTTTATTCCCCATTGAGTGCTTTTTTTCAAGAAATTCATATCTCGGGTTGGTTTCGAATTCGATTCGATACTTACTAAGGTTGGGCCACAGAGTTGTTTCATAGGCAAGTGACAGCTCGCTCTACACCTTCGATAGCCGGTTATCTCTCGAACCCAAACTAATAATACTTCGGAGCTAGAGCTAGATAGTCAAGACTGCCCAATTACTACCCTCGTACCCAATTACCGCTAGATTGGCAATTGTGATGCAATATCACCTTAATATATCTTCAAATTTCATTATTACGTTAAACCATGTAACTAACCATGAAACTAACCCCTGAATATTAATATCAGATCAACCTTTTGTGAACAGCCTTTTAAGGTATTGGTTCCTAATGGATTAATAGTGTACTGTGTCGGGTTTGTGAGAGAGCCGAACAGTCACAGTCCCTTTTTTCCTTACAGTTCATAGCTGTGGCAAAGTGGCTTCACACTCAAGCTTAGTCGATATATATTTTTCTTAGATATTTTTCCTAGATAGCTAGTAGGTCTTTTGTTCTTGTTCTGTTATACTTGCTTACAGATGACAATATCCACTGCTCTGAGCTATTTCTCTCTTTCCTAAACTCAATAGTATTGACGTCTGGTTCTTAGATATTCATTGGTGTTCTAGAGATCTTTTCTATATCCAGTATTTCCGTTAGAAAGATGCTAGTTGAGTTTCGGTGCACGCAAAAAAGGGAACAAAGATATTGTTGCAACCCTGAGTTCGTGTTTTTATTTTGTAATTAGCATCTGCTTCGTCATTATAGGGTTCTTCGGGCCATCAATACGAGCCGTCTCCGAACTGCTGTTGTTCTTTTATGGAGTTGCCTAGTTTTATTTCATGTCAGAAATGCACTCGGAGGGTGGCCGCAAATTAGAAAAAGTAACTGAATTTTTCCTGACCAGGAATAAAACCGGACGTAGTACTAAACGCTCGGACAATGAGGTCGCCCTTTATATAATGCGCCGGCTATGTAAAGTGGCGTAAGGCAATACCAAAAGCTCCGTCAGGATCGCGAAGGACCTTTCCGAGACGTTCGATATCAAATGAGGCTTCAGACGGGGGGAAAATAAAAAGAGTTGCAAAGCAAGAGTGATAACTTTGAAGTCGTAAATAACTTCGTCTATCTAGGGACCAGCATTAATATCAACAACATTGCCAGCCTGGGAATCCAGCGCAGAATCACTCTTGCCAACAGGTGCTGCAAGTAAAGTCCTCTCTCGACGAACGACGACAAAACTCTACAAGTCGCTCATCGTTCCCGTACTGCTGTATGGTGCGGAGGCATAGACGATGACAACATCTGATGAGTCGGCGTTAGTAGTTTTCGAGAGAAAGGTTTTGCGTATGATTTATGGTCCTCTCCGAGTTGGGAATGGCGAATACCGCAGCTGATGGAACGATGAGCTGGACGAGGTATAGGGCGACATTAACATAGTTCAGCGAATCAAGAAACAACGGCTGTGCTGGCGAGCCTTGAAAGTTTTCGATGCAATACCCGCCGGTGGAAGCAGAGGAAAAGGATGACCTCCACGCTGTTAAAAAGACCAGGTAGAGAAGGACTTGACTGCACATGGTATCTCCATTTGGCGCCAAACAGCGAAAAGAAGAAATGAATGGCGAAATGTTGTAGATTTTGTGCTAGAATCTTAGTAACGGAGAGCTTAAAGCTCTTAGGACTTCCCTTGTTCTCTGTCAGGTTCGGGGTACAGAGAACGATGAGAGGGCTCGAAGAAGTTTTAACAATTCTAAAGTCATTGAAATTTCTAGCGGTTGTGAATATATTATATAACATAATATAATTATGTAACTGGCGCTTTATATCCGCTAAAGTGTAAGACCGAAGTTTCCAACGAATGGAGGGATCTACAGCTTATACAGCTTTTAATGTCAGAAATACAAACAGAGGATTTAACATTTCCCGGCGAGGTGCGACCACAATTAAAAAAATGCTTTTCTATATTTTTGGACCTTCGTTTGGTTAGGATAACTGTTAGTGTAATGCGATTTGTCAAGAAAACGCTTATTTAATTAAAGGAATTGAAATTATTTTCCCCATACAAAAATAAACCACTAACAAAAACTTGTTAGCAAACAAAAAATAAAAAAATAAAAAAGAAATATTTGCCCTTATGTAGGGTGCACTGTAAGTGAGTGAACATTGGCTTTGTAATGCAAATTGAAACGGTTTCAAAATTCACACTACCTTAACTGCTGAGCTGTGAGGGTATTTTTTTTTTGTATGTTTTCAAGTTTATCTTCATTTACATATAGCCGAGTGTGCTTTTTTTTTGTTTTCTATATTTGCGCTGATGGTACCTCGAATGATGAGGTGCCACTTAAACTTACAATCTGCATTCAAATTGTTGTTTAACAACACGTTTTGACTGCGACAATAAATGCTTTTGGGCGCGTGAACAAAACACACATCAGAAATAAAACCTAGTCGTTGAAGGTAATATGCGTGTAGATATGTCATACAAATGTATAGTATGTGTGCACGTACACGTATGCGCAACGAATTGCCAACGATCAAGGACAAGGACTTTCATAGGGTTGCTGCAGGAAATGCACACAGAGCTGGAGTGGGTTTGAAAAAAAGGGTTCCACTGCGTTTCATTTATTTCCAACAAGAAAACTTTTCATGTGAGTTACAACATACGAGTATATTATATATGTATATATGTATGTATGTATATATCTCTGCGATGCTTCGCAACCCCCTCAAACAACCTATTTATAAACTTGTATGACATACTATGCATAGCAGAGAACGGTACTTGTGTACAATATTTATACAAGTTAACTACTCAAGTGTTTTACAACCGTTTTTATGTTGTTGTTGTTGCTATGCCTCTTACTGCTGACTGGTTATGCGGTGGCTGGCAACCCCTAAATTGACCTTAAAACTCTCAAATGCACAATTTATCATTTGCCTACGACGAGCTTACGATTACGAATTTGACAAGCGCATCTCACATGCCGACCTGCGTACACACATATATGCATGTGTATATAATATAAATATGTATGTATATGCATATATATTCCATGGAATTTTAAATGTGCCCATTCGTGTGTCTGCCTGTCAGGTTGGTGGCTGTCAATCCTTTGATATGTTGCCACATCTCTACGCCCTTCGTGTGTCTGAATTGTCCCTTCGTCCTTGCGCCTCTCTGTACGGTGTGTTAGTTTGGTTTTTTTTTTTGTTGCCTGAGCACATTTTCTTGCCTTTCAAAAATCAGAATGTATCAGATGTGACCCAATGGTGTAGTTGTTTTGTATATTTTATGACCATCGCTGGTACCATTACTAAACCATTACATTTTGTCTACTCTGCCGTTTTATGCGCTCGTGTTTTGTTTTTTGCTTTGATTTAGATGTTTACTCTTTTTTTTCATGCCCCCCATTCAATGCTTGTAATTTTATTTCATACATTACACGTACATATATATTTTTTATCGTTCTCTCGCTTTGTGCAGTATATTTTTCATCATTTTGGTTTTCATGGTTCATAATTTTTATTTGATTCATTATTGTTGTCACAAATGTTCATTCAAGTTTATTTCGGAAAAATATTTGAAGGGTTACCTAACCTCAAATCTGTTATGCCTCTGCTTTATGCGGCAGACGCTGGTGGCAAAAGAGACAGGTTGTGTGGCACAGTGTTGTAATAAATTGTTATTGCTTAAGCAATTTGTTATTTAACTTCACAATATGCCTGGCCATCTGCATTAATAAATACAAACATATTGGCGAGTTTGTACCATAAGCACCAGAAGGCAAGGACGTTTCGGTTATTGCAATTGAGAAATTATTAATTCGATTTTAAAAAGAATTTTATGATTGTAATTGGAGCGATTGAGATTGTGAAAATGTTCTCAGAAAAGCGATTAACAATTATTATACCTATACAATTTACCTTATACAAGGACTGCTGTCATTTTCGAATGAGCTCTTTCCACAATTAATGGAGGTACGCCTTGATGTTTTTGAAAACATGGAGGGATCTGCAGTTTTTTCTAGCCGCCTCTGAATTCTCGATATTGAACTAACCAAGATTCTAACCCATGACCTTCTATATCTACATATATCGTCTGGTATTGTTTAAAAAACAAATAAGTTGTTAGATAAACTGGTATATTTAGATTTTGGACTTTTACTTAGGAAGGATGGTGATGAGTAACACAGTCCATGTCTCAGAAGGAGAATTGAAGGAAAGTCTTACTTAAGCAAACCTTGCGCTCTAAAAGCTCTTTATCTTGACGGCAACATTTTTATACAATCCTACCAATTTACTTTATTCTTCTTCGTTATCATTGGTGTGGACACCGTTTCGATTATAGCCGAATCAATCAATCAATCATTTCTTGCTTCTACGAGGTGTGACAATTAAGTAATGATACTGATTATATTGCCGGGATTGTGGAAACCTTGCGACCTTGAAATTCCCTTTCCCTTCTCCCAGCATCCTTCTCCTCTCCATTGATATATTTGCCATCGCTCTAGCTTGTTTAGTTCGTCTGCTGTGTCGTGTTGAGTAAACGTTTAATGGGCTAAAATTGTAAAAGTGCAAGGTGATAGTGCTCTTAGTCGTGCCCAGGTGTTTCGATGGTATAAAGAGTTCCAGACGCCAGAGGTCCAGACACCGCTCGTAACTGGATCCTTCATCACGACAACACGCCGTGCCACAGCGCCTTCAGCGGGTCCAAGTATTTGGCCTCTAAAGAGATCGCCGTGCTGCAACAATCGCCTTATTCGCCCGATATGTCAGCCTGTGTCTTTTTTTGTTCCCTAGAACAAAATCAGTGGTCAAAGGAACCCATTTTGAGTCGATTGAGGACATCCAGGCGGCTGTGACGAGGGTACCCGCGGACATCCCAGTCGAAGCGTTCCAGAAATGTTACGAAGCATGGAAAACACGCTGGAATAGCTACCCAAGGGGATCACTGTGAAGGGGATCGCAGAGTTGTAGAATAATTTTAAAATATACGGTTTTTATGAAATCAGTCACAATACTTAATTGTCACACCTCGTATTCGCTATTTGGTGCCACTCGAAATATTAAGTGATCCTTCCAACAGAGTGCTTCCACAAGTAGATACTGCAACGAATACTTTCAAAGCCGGATAGCTTTCGTTCATTCCGACGATATGACCTAACTGTCTCTTTATTCGCTGAACTACGTAAATGTCGTCGTATATCTCGCGAAGATCATCATATCAAAGGACCATAAATCTTCCGCAAAACCTTTAGCCCGAAAGCTCCTAGCGCTGAGTAACTTATGCATCATATAACAAGGCCGAGAGTAATGTGCGACTTGTAGAGTTTCGTTTTTTGTTAGTTAAGAGAGGACTTTCAATTGCTTCTTCAGTACAATGTAGCATCTTTTAGCAACATAGTCCAAGTAATTATTGGTGTGGGAGTCAAGACGTGACTGCGCTGACTGTTTGTTTGTCGTCGTCGCTACCAAACCCAATCGTCCCACTTCTTTGTCTAAACTGGAGAAATAAGGGCTAACAGCGTCTGTACATACGCCAGCAGTTGTACAATCTTATAGTCTATTGTATATTTTGTATATTTAGATCTGCAGCTCTTATTATTTTCTCCAGCATCAAGTTGAAGAAATCACGCCTGCATATAACTTCTTTTAGTACTGAACGGCTCGGATGGATAGAATGGTGGCGTGGATACAATGCCATTTCGTGCCGTCAAAAGCAGTTTCAAAATTGATTCTCAGAGGTTTCTGGCAGATTACTTGAAATATTATGAATACTTCAGGTAGTATATACTACAGTGAAGATCCACAACATCGGTTCATCTGTTGGTTTCTGGTATATAACAAAGGGTTGCACCGTTAACTGATAAGTTTCAGTATTGAAGATCTATAAACTCGGTTTGGGGAAATCAGCACTGTACCTATGTGGTCGGCCAATACCCTCTTTATTTGAGAGGAGTAGAGCAGTTAGAAGTAACTACCATGTTGAAGTATCATCACACTGGGCACTTGGGACAGAAAACCCCGGGGCTTCCATAATAGCAAAAATCTCTTAAAAGACAGCGTCATGGCCGGGTAGTTGGAAGAGCGCCATGGCCGGGTAATTAGAAGAGCACTCCATAACTGGGTTTTGTAAAGGTACATTGTCATTAACTGTTCTCTCGTGTTGCGATTCATTCCTGTATATCTTATCCCTACATTGTGGAATGTAGAATCTTTGGCTCTCTGCTTCCTCTTTGAGGATCTGCGCCGCTGCTGTTTTATATCCATTTTAGTTCAGTTTTAAGATGAGCATTGCGTTCTTATGCATACAGCTCGCATCCTTGTCACTGATATATAGATTCGATATCGCTTTCTGATAACTGGTGCCTAAAACAGAGCCACTGAGTTCCAGAAAATAGATCGAACAACGAATCCAGCTTTGGTGCTGTTAAAGAAGAACAAATGAATAGAAGGCTATAAGAATTGTCTGGTAGAACAAAAATTAAAAAAAAAATCAAAATCACATTGAGCTCTGTGGGAAGATCCGAGTGTACTGAGTTTTTGACAGAAATCGCGCAAGAAAATGATGCGAGCCCTCACGTACCATATAACTTTGGTATTCGTCTGATTGGGCATCGACTACCGCATCAACCATTCGCCAACACCTTCCAACGCCAGTACGCTATTAAGGCAGGTGTTCGGTTATTTCCGCCTATACCTACATCGAAGGTAAGAGTCGTGAGTCGACTGCTGCAGTGTGTGTTAGCTTTCACATGAACAGATGAGGTTCTACTCCATAGTATAGGTATCAGGCGGAGCGTGAGGAGCTACACTCTCTCCTATACTTACATTAGATGAGGTATTTAGAGGCGATGTGGTACTGCTCCTTTATAAATTAGTTTATATTTACTCAGAAGCGGCGAGGATCTATTCCTCCGTTTGAAAGGTAGTTGTGAGGTCCTACTCCTCGACATGGACGGACGTGTGCGACAATTAAAAACCAACTCCATTCTGTTCATTATTTTGTGAAGGACCCTGGCAGATAGCGAACTAACCCCAGCGTTAACGTGGAGCTCATCATATCAGACATACGAATATAAAATTGTGAAGTGAAGAAATCTACGTGAGCATTACTTGGCTTTGAATTGAACTTATCTTATAAGAGAACTATCGCGCTACAGCCTCAAAATTTTGTTGTTGTCTAAAATACCAAAAATTCTAACTTAAACCACGCTAATCCAATCTGACCTAAAAAAAAATGTATATATAGATATGAACAAACATACATTCATATGGGACAACATTATTATGAAAAGAAAGAAATCCCATCTTCTCCACCTTAAAATGCTACCACTTTACGCTTGAGCTTCTCACACCAACCCATGTTCTACAACGCCTTCCGGCCCACCTACAAAGCTTATAATTATGCACTACGATTGTTGGCAAACATAATTTGGCGAAACTCTTTCTCTACTAATCTGTCTGTTCGTGTGGATCTTTGTTAACCCCAAATTAGGCAACTCCACTTAATGGTGTCAAGTAGAAGCTATTAAAGTACGAGTAACTGCCGCACTGGCGGTTGTACAAACACGTACACATCAATAATGCACACTTTACCCTTAAGAGGATTTTCAACGCCTCTTCGCTTCCTCCGGTGCGCTCCTCTCCGCTCTGAAGTTGTTGGCGAATGTGTTGAGAAAAAAGGCATAAAAGCAACGAACTTATTTAGCCACAAAATATGCCACAAAAACTAATGAGCTGGAGGGATAAATATGAACATGAGCATGTTTATGCTAATATATTTGCATTGTTGTTGTTCTTGCTTTTAACACCTTATTTTTTGTCGTCGCTTGCGTGAATTGAGTTTGTACAAAATTTTTCCTAATTAACCATCTTCATGGCGTTTTAAGTCTAACAATGTCAAGAGGCCATAAGTTGTCGCCTCCTTTTTAGCGCACATACATACACATACGTGTATGCACATGTATTCTCGTATGTGTGGGCATTGACGAGGGCAGGACTCCTGTGCGACTCGTGACTCGTGACAAAACATCTGTGAACAAATGTGAATTTGCAGTAAAGGTAAATAAAAAACAACAACAACAACAATTATAGCTTCGAACACAACAATAGCAACAAAACTAGCGAATAATACTATATATAATTATTATTGCTGTAATCATTTCATAATCATATTTTGTGTGCGCCCCAGGCTGGTAAATACTCGTAAGGTACACCCACTGCTAGCGCCGCAAGCATTCTTCTCTGTGCATTGGCAACAAATTCGATACAACTATTGTTCATTCGTTTGTCACACACGGCGCACAGCGGGTAAACGCCCCCTCCGAAGACCAGCGTCGAGTTTTAGTTAAGTGAAAGTTGAAAGGGCGGTTGCGGACCAGCTACAGTGGTTAGTTTTCGTATTTGTGGGAAGTGGTTTCTTCACTTTTTGGGACTGAACATGAGTATAGGAAACGATTTTGGGCCGAACCCTTTCTCCAACTGTTGGTATGTTTTCATATTACCACAACAAATGGAGAGATCAACAGTTTATTCTAAGCATTCTGCGTACGGCTGTTGAATTTTTATGCCGAGCTTTCACTTCATGTTGGAAACACACTCGGAGGATTTGAAATTCCTTGCCAATACTTGTGGATATTGATCTGGCCAGTGCTTGAGTCTTACGTATAATAGTATGCTTTGCTAACACTTGGTCACTGTGGGCGCTAGCTGGGAAAAACATAGCGTCTTATGACTGTTAGAAGTCGGTACATAACAACACAGTAGTACAGTGTTATTCTTCAAGTAGCGTATATATTTGAAGATTCAGAGATTTTCGGAGGGCACACAGACTAGGTCTTTTCAGAGGACCTTAACTTCATTCGATTAATGTTTAGGTATAGTGGTACAATCTTTCCACAGCAGAACGAAAAGATGTGACATTTGCTCTGGACATCTCAACACATCAATAACCAATAAAAATGATGAGTAGGAGGGTTAGTTGGCTCATTGCGAAGGTCGTACCAAAATAGCTCTGAATTACGACAGAAATCCGGCATCATTTTTTATTTGCTTAAAATAATCATAACTAATGGACGAATCACGGTATGTGGTTATGACATCGAAACTCAAGCGTAATCGTCCCAATTTAAGAGCTAAGAAGAGCCAAGATCGCGAGAGATCAATCAAAGTTTTGCTCACTGTTCTTCTTGCTTAGCATGGTGTAGTGCATCAGAAGTTCTTATCAGAAGACCATACTGTTAATAAGGAATACTAATTTGAGGTTATGTAGGAAGGAAGTCCGAAACGCAATTACCCGTCTGATGAACAACAAAGCGGTGGATGCAATTCGAATATAGTGTCGAGGAACTAATAAAGTACATGCATAAATAGTGCATCTTTGCAGAATAAGGTCGCCTGAGAGTAGGCCAGATAATTGGACCCTAAATGTATTGGTTGGCTGAAAAGTTTCTGCGCTCACTAAGTACTAGCACTACTAGCTCGAAATCTTTTGTTCTCAAGTTGGTACATCTGTCGTGTCATTCCTTGTTTACAAGTTGACGTGCCAGGGAAATTTATGAATAATGGTTAGGATTGCATAAGAAGTCCTTATACGTGGTCGTATTAGGCTTGAAGATGATCCACGTGAAGGACGACCAATAACCGCAACTACACCAGAAATCATTGAGCAAGCTCATAGCACAGTTAGTGAAGATCCAATTTAGACTAAGCGTGAAATTGCTAATGCCATGGGCATCGCAGACGAACGAGTATTTAATATTTTACATGGAGAATTACATATGAAAAACCCGTTTGGAAAGTTAGTGCCGCACACGTTAAAAATTCAACAAAAACTGGAACGAAAACAAATCTCTCAGCGTAATTTGGAGCGTTTTAAGCAGAATGAAACCGATTTCTTGACTCGTTTTATAAAAACGGATGAGACTTGAATCTACCACAATGATCATAAATTCAAACCAGAACGTTTATAGCGGACTGAAGCTGGTTGGTCAGCTCCAAAGCAGGTGAAGTCACAACGATCAGCAAAGAATGTTATGTTAACAATTCTTTATTGGAAATCGTTTTTCGTCGAATGAAAAAGCTATTACAGCCGCAGACGGGTATTTTGCAGAGCTTTCGGAAACTCATTATAGGGGTGGCATGAAATATTATTGGAGGATCATTGGAATAAGTTAAGGGAGATTATATTGAATAAAAAAATATATATTTCGTACCAATAACAATGTTTTCTCATTTCGAACGCAAATACCTTTCAACCAATCTGTAATTGGCCCAATTCACAAAAAAAGTGGACTGCACAATCTGCGCTACTCATCAAGGTCTTAGCGTGTGTATTGTGTGAGACCTGAGCAGTTGAGAACTATGCCTAAAATTTTGTTAAAGACCCGTGAAGGAAGGATTGAAACTTACCACTTTTTTGCCTTATGACAAAAACCACGAAAATGTGTTACCACTACACCTTAGTTCGTTAAGCCCAAGACTGCAAAAAAAGCTCCATTAAAATCAGAAAGAATCCCTTCGAGCCATTCAGCACTAAACAGTTTTCGGATATGGTAACTCTTTTATTTAAACCGAAAAGAAAGTCCCTCTTCGACGAACAAAGAGAAGTCTTCGAAAGAAAGGTTTTGCGGAAGATTTATGGCTCGGTATCTACACCAGTAAAGCATTATGGCCCTCTGCGAATTTCGCAGATTATGGAACGAAGTGCTTTATGAGATAACGAATTATGGAATCGCAAGCTAGGTCCAGTCATTCGGTTGGACAAAAATGCTTCAGCTCGGAAAGTATTCGATGCAGTCAACGCTGGTGGTACACAGTAAGAGAAAACTCTTCTAGCTTCACATGGTATCTCCATTTGGCACCGTGCGCTTAATACAAGAAACGACTCCATGGGTACTTGCTCGATGTAAAACACTGTGCCCTCAACTAACTCAATGAAAACTACCGCTAATTTTGAACGTCAATTTTTTATTATTCTTTTGTTACCATTTTTTCATCCATTGCGGATGCTTCATTCCGGAATAATTGCAAAGAATGAAAAATTCCATTACCGCAGCAGTAAACACCAGCAGCAAAAGCGGCAACAGTTGCAAATGCGACTATTTCGCTCTATATACACGTATATATTTACATATACACACACAGATGTGTACAAAACGTTACTTGTCGTCGCTCTATGAACTATACGTATATGTACATATGTATGTATGTATGATTGTTGTGCCTTTGTTGGCCAACGCGACAGATGCGTTTCTCATTCGATTTTTAATATGCGGCCAATCTAACTGTAATTGGTTTGTTATTGTCCCAACGCCAAAGACCCAAACCAACAAACAAACATACACACGAACACACACTCACACCCACAAACAGAGTTATGAACAGTTGAACCGGCTCAAAAGCGTTTATAACTAAGAATATGGCTCTGCTACCTTTGTTGTTCGTAGAAAAAAAAAAAAAAACAGGGAAGCTTCGAAGTTAGCAGTTGTTGTTTGTTATTTGTTGCTTTTTGAAAAAGCAAAAAAAAAAAAAAAAATACTCAGGAGACTATTTCTACCAACTCCCCCTTCACTTTAGTTGTATCACATTGTTACATTTCTATTTTTTTTATTGGAATTTTGCGAGGGTTTGATAGCCCGCCTGCTGTGGTGTGTGGCGGTGCGAGACCGTTGCCATATGAACATATGCGTGTGTCTGTCCGCTGAGACTGTGGCTCCTGTCGAGTCTGTCTGCTGTCATTTTGGTTTGTTATGATACATAGCTGTTGATGTTAAATTTTTGAAAAATGATGTTCACACTTCCTAGAAATACCTACTTTTCATTTTGTCCTTTTTGTTTTTGTTGGCATGCCAATGTTTCCACTCTCCTGGTCGGCGTTGCTTATGGCAAAGTACCACAAGGTGTTGATGAGTTCGTTGCTTATGAAAGGTTGCACAGTTGTTGGCTTTTGCCGAGTTTGTTAAGAAATTATGAACTTAAATGTAAAAGTGTGGTTTAACATTTGAATATTATAAAAAAATTTTAATGCCACTGAAGATCTCCATATCTAATTGTGAGGCAGGCACAGAAGCGGGGTCCTCTGTGACCTCATCAATAACCGAGGTAGCTTTAAACTCTATGACTACAACACTGGGGAAATTTATAGGGTTTCTGCTAGACAGTCAGGCGGACAAATATGGCAATTATGGTAATCGCCTTCCTCGATGGTATCAGCTCCATCCTCCCGACTAAAAAAGTTTCTAAAAACGAGTAAACTTTTCGCCAAACGTTTAGTTGGGATAGAGAGAGGAGCACAATGAGCGTATTCAATGGCTTAGGTGCGGCCGCTTGCAATAAGGTCCTCAACATTCTTCTTTCAACTAACCAACTAACAACCAAAGCTTTTGTGATTTATTTGAAAATAAAATTCAATATTTCCTACATACAGATATTCATCCTTTTGTCAACAAAAATGTATACTTTTTTAAGAACGAAATCTTTTAAACATCAATAAGGATTTATTTTATTATATCCAAAACTTTGAAAATAATTTCAGTTGGTTGCTAAAGGAGTAAAAAAAAAATAAATTAAATTTATTGGGCAGACGAATGGCTCCACTATTTTGTTCCTCACAATACCTTTGTGTCCTGAATTCTAGTAGATAATCTGTTGCCGAATATCAGTCATTCTATCCCTGCTACAAAAGACCTTAACTGATGTAATATGAGATGAGATTATTGCTTCGTTCTTTGAAATATATTTCTTCAGTATTCTAATGAGTTTTACACTTTGCATAAATAAAATTAAAACTATAGAAAGTAGTACCGTAGTAGTGATTTAAAATGGTCCAAAAAACTCGAATTGCTGGAGCTCAAGCTTGAAAATTTTCGAGCAATGATCAATGAACAAGTGTGCGAGTATAAATTTTGAGCTGTAGTATATAACCTGTTTTACGTTCTGACCCCTCTACCAGTCTCGAACCAATAATCCTCTTGGTAGCCAACAAACATCCGTTTAGTCACTAGCAAAAGTGAGAAGCCTGGAAGAATCCTGTACAACTCAAGATTTCTACAAAGCTTTTATAGCCTTGTAAATTTATGTAAAATTGGAAAGAATCTCTCTGTGCCGTTCTGCATTAGACAAGTTGAACCTTTATCGTTTGAATACTGGGGACAACATTATATGAGCTGCAGAGCTGAAAAGACAAGGTGCAATCTTCAACAAGAGTTTACGACTTCTGGCGCAAGTCGATAATATTGATACGTGACCTCAACAGCCACTAGATTGGACTAAAAAGCGAAGCGAATGGGTTTGGTAGTGAACGTGGATTAAACCAAATATCTACTGTTATCAACACACTCGGCTCTCACGTCATTTTGAAGTATCAACACCACCAACAATGTTAACCTTAAAATCCAATGCAGAATCGTTCTTACCAACAGCTGCTACATTAAGCTGAGTAGACAATTGAAAAATTAAGTGCTCTCTCTATGAATAAAGACCCGTTCTACTATAAGGTACGGAAGTACGATTATGACGACATCTGATGATTCGGCACCAGTAGTATTTTAGCGAAAAGTTTTGCGAACGATTTATGCTCATTTGCGTACCAGAGAAGATGAGTACTCTAGAGTCTTGACCTTGTAGCAATTGGATATGTGCGAAATATACGACGATATAGACAAAATTCAAAGAATTTAGAAACAGCGTCTACGTTGCCTAATACATCCCAGTTGGATGAGAGCACTCCAGCTTTTAAACCGCTGGTGAAATCAGAAAAAGCGGAAGACCACAAATGGAGAGCAACCAGAGTTTAGATGATGTTAAGCACAGTCCAGTAAATGGTGTATACACCAATAAGCATACGATCGTCTGGGCATTCATAAGTAGATTTGAAAAAAAAAAACAGAATACGTTTCCAGAGACTCTCACGGAATATAGAGCTAATATTAATCCTGGCTTTGTGGTCTTGAAAGATGTGTAAGGTGCACTCCATGCATGGCCAGAAAAATTGCTCTTTACGGAGTTATACTATATGTATATGTATAATTAGAGCCCTGCCGAGCTCCTCCGAAGATTTTCAAAGGCAAGCGTGTATAGTACGACTAATCCTCCATCTACGTGCACTGAGGCGTTGTGTGAATTTGCTTAAAATCGGTGTTTAATATGTATATCCCATATAGGTATACATACATATATAATATATGTAAATTACAAATTAATATATAGTTTAGATACGAGTATACGCTACTAAGAGCATCTTGTGTGCAAGTGAGCATAAGCTTTTATGTATAATATGTATGTATATTTCGCAAGGATATCATTATGATTTAACACCTACTTGCAACGGCTTAGGGCGTTTGTCAGATTTATCGATACATGATTTGCGGTTGTATTTTGCAAATGAATATATAGACTGCCGCACTTAAGGGGTTAGGGGTAGTCAGAATTTTCAAAAAATTAAATTGTTTTTTTTTTGCATTTTCGTTAAGTATAATATCTTAAAAATAATCTCTGAAAATTTCAAGTTAATCCGATAATTCGTTTTTAAGTTATTCGACAAATAACAAAGAGAGCTCGGGCCTTTCAAAGCGCTAGTGTGAAACTTTAAACGCGTTTCTCTCAAAACTATGTTTTTTGAACTGGTGACAACTATAACTCGAAAAGCGCTCAGTTGATTTTAATGAAATTTATACAGCTTTTAGAATACATAATAAACTCGGGCCTGATCAAAGGATTTTTTTTTTTGAAAAATTTCGATTTTTTAAGACCAATTAACTGTTGATTTTTTCCCAAAAATCTAGACAAAAATTTCCTGAGGCCGCCATTTTGTTAATTTTTGAAAAAAAATAAAATCCTTCGATCAGGCCCAGGATTATTTATTTATAAAACCAATTTTTTTTATCTGATTGATTTCAGATGAATCTCCAAGGACTTATGATTGTCACCGCAAGGGCCTTTTTTTGGAACTGGGTTAACACAGACAGCTGTAACTTCGGAAATAAATTTTTTTTTTTTTGAAATTTTCGAGACTTCAAGTCAAAACAATGTTTAATAATACCATATCACTACTTTTGTAAAATAAAATTATTTAATAGCAAAAAAAAAAATACTGAAAATTCTCATTTTTTCGTGCCTCTGACTACCCCTAACCCCTTAAGCCATAGAGAGGGCTCATTGGGTTCCCCCGCCTAACCTCACCTAACCTCACTATACTTTTGCGAACATTTTGTTCGATTTAATAAACTGATTTAATTTCTTCCAACAATGTGTGCCCACCTCCATAAAGTCGAATCTGGGGGTACCATGCAAGCTGTGACGTCACAATTACCTGAAGGCTGGACACTCGCAAAGGTAGTACTCAAGCGTTTCGTCATCATCTTTTGGTGATGATATCTCAGGGGCAGATAGCCCGTCAATACACCCACAAAAATACTAAGTTCTCTTTTGCTTGAAGTTAGTAAGAGTTTGGTCTGTTTACAATCCATTATGCCGCACAACACTTCGGTGGTACGTTCTACGGTAGAAGTGTTCCAGGACTTTCCAGACGACCCACTGCTTTCGACAATATTTGAATCAGCAGAAAGGACTGAGACGGTTGATGGTGAAACATCATCAGCGGCGCCAGCTTATCCGCCTTTTTCATGCCTTGTATGCCCGTGTGACCGGAGACCCAAGAGATAATCAGTGGGTTTTCCCGAGATAGTCTGTTATTTGCCTCTTTGCATGTTCTTACGCATTTGAAGTTTGGTGTTGACAAAGTTAATTGCCAATATAGCAGCTTGCGTAATGCCCACAACCTTTGCTTGAAAAACAGAGTTATTGTCATTAAGTCTGTCTCGCTTTCAAGCTCATCGGTATAGATGTCAAGATATCCTGATTGATTCCGATGGGCCCGCCTGCCGCCGTTAATTCTTCACTACTAGGGATCGAGCAGGTGGCATCTACCGGCAGAAGATTTCCGTTTTTCGTCCTATTTACGTTTAGCCCGAGCTCTAATATGCTTTGAATGCTATCATGTCCTTCACAATTCAGGGAGTAGACTCAACTGTGTAGAACATTTAAGCCGTTAGCTCTTAGCGCTGATTCAGTCACAACTTGTATATTAATTGGCCAATGTCAAGGCGGCCGCGATAACCGGGTGGTTAGCATTGCGTACTGCCATTCGGAAGGCCCAGGTTCAAATGCTGGTACGACCAACATACAAATGTTATGGAAAATTAATTTAAATAAAAAAATAAGTTAAATTTTCTAACTTCGGTGGCCCCTCGGCAGGGAATGCCAACCCCTCCGTATGTACTTCTGACATATGAAATAAGAGGCTCCGTATAAAAAAATATCAGCCGTTCGGAGGCAGCTTAGTATAAACTGTAGGTCCCTCCATTTGTTGGAAAAACATCAAGACGCAAAACCACAAATTGGAGGAAGAGCTCGGCCGAAAATCACTTCAGCTGTGCCAAAGGGCCAATTATATACATACCAGGGGTGTTAGTTGAAATTTGCCGGTGTTTTCGATAAAGAAAACAATTAATTTTCAGAGGAATCTCAAAATATTTTTATTCAAAGTATTGACCACAAACAAACCATTCGACGAGCCATTTTTCGACCTCTTCAAAATTAGCAAAGCACTGCTCTGCAAGGGAGTGTCCCATCGATGCGAAAAGGTGATAGTCGGACGGGGCGAGGTCTGCAGAGTAAGGCGGGTGCGATAATATTTCCCAATTAAGTGTTTTAATGTGTCTTTCACCAGTTAAGCGGTATGAGACGGCGCGTTGTCATGTTGCAAGATAACTTTGCCATGTCTTCGGGCCCATTCCGACCGTTTTTCGATCAACCCATGATTCAAATTGATCATTTGTTTTCGGTAGCGATCCGTGTTCACCGTTTCACCAGGTTTTAACAACTCGTCTTCGAACTTTATCGCTGCACCAGGATGTTCACTGTCTGTCAAATCGAAATCTCCACTTTTAAATTGACGAAACCATGTCCCACATGTTCTAATCACTGGAGCATGTTCACCATAAATTTCTACTAGCTTCAGCTGCTTTTTTCTTTTGATGAAATAAGAAAAGCAACGAATGCCGCAAATGCGATTTACTTGGAACGAGACTCGACATATTCACTGAGGTAAACAAATATGACGCTATTAATTTGGCGGAATGTGACTTGCGTATTTTTGTAGGTTAATGTCAATAGAAAAAAATTACATACATTGGCATACATTTATACATATTGCTAGCGACATCTACTAGTAAAACCGGCACACTTCAACAAACACACCTACATACATATGTACACAATTTGGATTTGCAACCGCTGAAGCGATTTTTAGCTAAACATCTCAAATGGAGGGACTTACAGTTTATTCTTAGCCGCCACCGAATGAATGATAGATTTTTATTCCTTCTCAGAAATACACTCGGAGTGGGTGTTATTCCCTGTCGAGGGGGGACCGCAATTAGAAAAATTATTAATTTTTTCATTTAAATTAATTTTCCATAATTGTGGATGTCCTGGTCGACCAGGTTGTATCACTTCAGGAGTCTTAATTTCGTGAATTTTTTGTGGAATTTGCACACCAAACCGACCCCAAATATTGTCAATTCAAATCATAAATACCCTTTGCGTACGATTTATTTAGTTTTTTTTTTTTTGATTCTTTGCACACCTTCTATCATTCTTTCCTTTTCTCTTTTTAGTCTTATTTAAATTTTCCGATGTTTAAGCAGTTTTTATCTTCTCTGTATCTAATCAAGTTTAACAGCGAAAATTATTTTCGATATTTCAATCATCTGTGTGACCGACTGATTGTGCCACCACAATTCACCACTGCTTTTTTAAGGAGGAGAGGAGGGATTCTACAACAGCTCGATGAGCATACACTCCTTGCTTGACACACCACGAATTTTCCGCTACTCAGCTGAAATGAACAAAAATAACTTCTTCAGCTTTAAATTCAACTTTAAATTGTCATTGGATTGTGAGATGTGACCAAATTCGACTGCTATCAATCAAAACACTCGCAGCTATACATATGTATGTATATACATACAAACATAGGTACGTGCGAATCCTTATGCAATGTGTATTTATGCAAGCTTGTATTATTGTATGTATATACATATGTATGTATAGATATATATATCTATTACCCCAGCAGCAATAACAACAATGCATCAATGTCATATGAACATCAACACATACACACACATACACTCGCTAACACAAAATCAACTTCAAATACACTTACTTACGTATGTATGTATGTATGTACGTACTCTGTTGCTGCTGCTTTGGCAAAACGGACATAAAACCTAAGCCAAAGATTTGACATGGATCAGTAGTCTAATGCCAGATTACGATTCCGCATGAGTCGATGCTCAATGTGTTGGCGTAGGTATTGAGGTTGATTTTACTGTTACTGTTACTGTTGCCGTTAGTGTTGTTGGTGTTGCTTTTGCTTTTGCTTCTAGTCAGATATATACATATGTATGTATGTATGTTGTTACTATTTGCTAAAGCCCCTTCTTTTTCATCCAATACTCTTGTGTACTAAAACCATAATATAACCCACACTGCTCTTTCCTCACCTTTGTGGCGCTGCTCTGTATTATTGTTGCTGCTGCTGCTCTGAGTGTGTGTGCGTGTATGCGCGTTTGTTGTGCTTTAACGTAACGTTCTTTGGTCGATTTTGTCTCTGTTGTTTCTATTGGTTTGGTTGGTTCGTTGGTTTTGGAATTATGCTTCGGTGATTTGGAGGTAACTTCGTTGTGGTTGGGGTGGAGCAGCTTTACAGTGCAGCTATCGCCTGGCAGTTGTTATAACAAAGTTAGAGAGTTTTTAAGCTAAGGGACACAATTTTATTGCATTCGCTGAGCTGGTGGACTTCTCGACAATAATATATTGCTTGGCTTTTTAAAAAAAATCCTTATTTAATTGTGTACCCCCTTCAGACTTGGGAGCCACTAAGCCCTCCTCAGTACCAGGGAAAATTAAAAGGTTAGATGTCTAGGCTGGCTTAATTTAATTCAGGTAAAGCAGTCTTCTTGTAGGACGTTTAACGCTTTTAGCGCGAAGTTTAATAGATTTCAAGTCTTTCTCTGGTACCCTGAACAGCAAAGCTTCAAAATGTCAAAGACGTATTCTTAGTTACGGTCGGATAAAAAAAGAAAAGGTTTTTCATCGCCCATGTATTTATACACCTTCCTACGCTTTCTTTATGTATCCTGCACTAATTATACAACTGTCCTTTCACGACGGCGTGAGCAAAAAGTGGCTGCCCTTTCCTTCACTGCTATTGCACATGCCATATACATGCCCTCGGCGCTCTGATATGTCGTTAGGACTTCCATCTCCACCTTCGTATTTCATGTTATCACTTTGCAATCTCATCAACTATTTTGAGCTTATGACCTGGAACCCAATAGATATGCAGTTGCTTCTCTGCAGCCACCTTATCCGCTGCCTCACTGCTTCTAAGAAGATTTTCTGCTGAAATACTACTGGAAATATTGTTTTAATTTCAACGTATGTGAATATTTTTTATGTGATTGCTTACCGCGAGACGGAGGTCTCATAAATATTCCAGTAATCCGAAAGTTTAAGCCGTCTGCGTAGATGTTGTAAGTTCCACTGGGGACCCACATGTACCGTCGTCATCGAATTTCCATTTAAGTTGCTGACACCTTTGTTGTTGTTGTTTTTCAACCCCACTTAGAGACAGGTTAGTTAGTCTAAGTCACCGGGGACATCTAACGGGAGGTCCAGGAAACGAGCTATTCCTACGGGTTCGGACCAGAGGGAGCCGATTCTGCGCACCAACTCTCATTAAAGCCGGTTCTACGCACCGGGGTTGATCCGGATTTTATACCCTAAGGGCTGTCACCCTTTCAGCGATCTAACTCCGTTTATGTCAACAGGTAACATTAGTCTGAGGCTGACAACTTTTCTTTGCCTTGCTTAGTGAGCTTTGCCCGATGCAGAAAAATCACTTCATTTAACGTCCCCAGTCGGCATAGCGGTCTTCACTGCCATATTTTACACTTGATTGTGTTATCTTTTTTATTCCCTCTTTCCTCACTTTGGCAATTGGTTTTAAGCAACACCATTGCTAACTCTCTTTCAAGATGTTGTCGCTGGAGATTTTGTAAAAGAAATTTTATAATACGCCACAGTTGCCAATTTTCATCAGGAAAATTTCGTGGGGTTGCCATTTAGAAATCACTTGATGATTTGTGATGCTTGATTATTGCAAAAGTAGAAAATAGCCGATCAAAATATTGTAATAGTTTTAGTGTTGCAGTGTTCGCGGAAGCTTGAACAGCTTTTTAGGCAACGTTGCCAAATTTCTTCTTCAAAGGCTGTTGCTATAGTTCATACGTGCGATATAACAAGCGAAAGATATCATTGATATGGTAGTGTCATTATTATCTGGTGAAGAATTGGACTGTTTCGATATTTTTCACTTGGAAAGTTATTCATAATAATTCCCGCCGCGGCTAGATTGCCAATTTTCGCTCACAAATTGATTCAAGAGTTTTATTAGGCACTTTAGCAACAAGAAACCTTCGGCCACAGCTCGATAGGTAGGTGGACGGAGGATAAAATAGACTGTGACAGAGGAATTCAAGCCAAGTTTAAGGAGGGCTGATACCACTAGAACATGAAAGATATAACATCTGTTGAGTGAATGGATCAAAAACAGCCGATGGAGTGGCCAGAAGAGTCTATTGCGTTGAGCAAGCCGCCAGAGTAGTGCAGTACTTTCCAGGCGGGGGTCTTCGCTTTAAAGAAAGCTGCTGATATACATAGCTAGCAACTATAACAAAATTTCAATATATATGTCGACAGTCTGGCATCAGAAAATATCCTTAAGTGCGGCCGCATATATACTGGGTTCCAGGCCACAAGATCGTTATGGGTAACGAAATAGCTGATGGCTCCAAGTGTTATCCGTCTTACTAACGAACCAGAACAGGATATACAAAGTTTGGAAAAAGCTATCTATAATGAAATGAGTGAGACGTTAGAATACCATCTCTGTATCTATGCGGCCTTAGCTAGAACCCGTTTTAGATATCTCGGAACGTTCTCTTAAACTTCGCGAAAGGCGCTGACCTCCTATACGACGACTATTTTAGATGGCAACGAAACGGTCCTCCATCTGGAACTACAATAGACCAAAGTGTCTACGTAAGATACGTCAGTCAGAGAGTGTAACCTAACCTAACTTTAGCAACAAGGAGTGTGTATCCTCTTTTCACAACAACATTTAATTCTCACTGCTCCACTGTTTCTCCACACTTTACCACGAACTTCTACATGCTCTCTGTGTGCTTACGACTGAATGTGAATTAGGAGTATCGATTGCCATTACTTGCACAACGAAAATCAACACAAGATAAAACATAAAAGTACGAATATTAGTATGTATGTATGTATGTATATAATTTCTTCGATTACTTTTGATATAAAGTACGAGTAGTACATATGTATGTGCGAACGTTTTGTATTGATAGGAATATTTTTATGAACACCAATCGAAGGTAAGTAAGCTAGATAGATATTTGTCGTATCTTCGAATGTATGTGCATGTTAAACAATAACAAAAAGAAAGTAGATGTATAAACTTTTGTGCCTGCTTCCATTGAACTTGGGAAGACACCGTCAACCACAGCAATAACACCTTCGATAGATGGAGACAGGCTTTGGTGCGCCGAATGGGTCTAACAAGTTCTGCTCCATCTATGCTTGTGTATTTTCCAATAACGGTAGCAATAATAATATTTTCCAACAAGCATACATATTAATATAGATATTTTTTTTTAAATAAATATAACCTAACATCCACCGTCAACCATTCACCATCAGGGTCGCAACTATAAAACCTTACTGAACTGTTTACAAAAAAAAAATAAAAATAAAAATATAAATAAAACAAAATAAAAAAAAACTACACTAAAATCCAAACAGCAAGAAAAAATAGGAAAATGTAGATGCTATAAAACCGAATCACCTATTCCACCCACAATCAAAATGGCCACAGTTCAAAGTAGCTCTTAAGCTGCTGCTCGTCGTCGTAGTCATCGTCGTCATCACATAAAAACCTCTACTAGCGAGTCAGCACGAACGTGACACAATGAGACTACACATACTCGCACATACTTACATACGGGTACAAATGTACATTCATGCCACCATATATAACTTGGCAAAGTGGCAGTAGTGACTGGCTTGCGTGCCTGCTCTACTGACTGTTGATGGTTCCCTAGTGGAAGCCCAACTCAATGGATGGATAGTGTGTGCTTGTATCATCTTTGCTATACTCACTCGTATGGTTGTTGGTTTGTTGGTTTGTTGGTGAATGGTGGAGCTTTGCTAGAAAATCATTGTTTGTTTGCCGGTACGTGACTGTAGCGTTTCGACTCGTATTTATTCAAACGTTGCTTATTCTTCCCCAACACGTTACCATATATAGGTACTACAATATGTACGAGCACATACATATATATGTATTTAGTACTTTTGAACGTTGTTTTTGCTGTTCATTGGTGTTATTGTTGTTGTTGTGTCGTACTTTGGTCGTTTGGTTGGTTGGTCGGTTACTTGGTTGGTTGAATGTCTGATTCGTTTGGCCTGCTGCTTTTGTTGTAGTTGTTTTCATCTATTTTATATTCTACGGTTGCCTGCTGCTCGCTGTCAACGGTGCCATCTCGCATCACAACATTCAATGTGCGCACACATTTACATACTTCTTTCTCTTTTTTTGTATATGTATACACAAACATACATACATACACATGCCTACACATAAGTCCTTCTTCTATCAGTCGCTGCTACTGACATTGGCTCAGTTTTTCCAATGATAGCAAATATAAAAAGCTTGTTTGTCATTCTGATGTGACCAGCCCTGCCTCTCTTCCCGCCCACTTCATTTCCACTAGTGCTTATTGAGACCAAGGCATGGCAACTTTTTTCTTATTCTTTACGTACATTATTGTTATTGTTTTACAAATATTTTCTTCTCTATAGGAGCTCACTTTTGTCCATAGGTTATGCTTTGATGATTCTGATGATTATTGGCTTTAAGAACAGAGACATGAGCGAAGCCTTCAAAACATGATATACTGTACTTACTGTATGATGTACTTAAATAATTCAGATAATAGTTAGCAGTGCCTGCTACCATGCAGGAGGTTGCGGTTTCAATTCTGGTCTGTTTAATTACTAGAGAAAAGATATTCTAATTGCAAATACTCCTCGGAGTGTTTTTCTGACTGGAAAAAGTCCCTCGTATAAATACATCAGCGTTTCGGAGACCGGTTCGAAAAAGAATAAGACGCACACCACAAAGCGGACCAATAGCTTGGCCGAAGATGTGGTGAATTACAGAAGAGACCGTCGAAGACCGGAGCAAACTCTTTTAGAGCCCAGATAGATGATATAGCGACTCATGATCAGATTTTCCTGAATTTATGGAGAGCAACACTGCTCTAGCTTGCTGATTGGCACACCAGTAGATGGCGATCCTGATCTTCAATTGATGACGGTGGTTCCTTGTTTCAGTGTCCGGCTATGAGGAAGTTAGAATAGCAATCGACCGAATAAGAAAGCGGCTGGAGTCTATGGATTGCCGGCTGAATGAAAGCATGCCCGACGATTGGAACCTAGTATGCTCTGCTTAATCCATAAAAAGGGGGCCGCTCATCATTCTCAGAGGGGTGGAGGCATGGACGATGACAATATCTGCGTAAGCCGGTGGAAGGGATGTGCTGGTCAAGATACGAGTATACGGCGGCATTGACATAGTTGAGCTAATCAAGCGACAACAGTTACATCACGGCTAGATCATGTGGTCGGATGGAAAATAATATGCCAGCTTTGAAAGCTTTTGGAGGAGGAGGAAGAGCAAGACCTCAACTCCGGAAAGATCAGATGGAGAAGGTTCTGGCAGTATTTAGTATTTCCAAGAAGAAGACGAAGAACAGCACTCCATAGGCCATCGAATATCAATTGTCTTCAGGTTGCCTTGTCGCTGATACACAAAGGGTCATGAGTGTTGCGAAAAGTCTTTCTTTATTGTTGTCAAACAATCCGAGTCGGCTCAGATCAGATATACTCGTACATCATTTGCAAATCTTGGAAAAGACTCGGGAGGAACTAATCGACACACATCGTCGCAATCGGCGTCTATGCCAATTAAGAAAAAGAAGATCAGAGCTCATGAGCTGTAGGAACGATGTGCATTTCTGGTCATTCCCAGGTCAATGCCAGTTGAGATCTCACTCCACTGAACTTTTAATCCCACTCTAATTATGTAATAAAGCTTAAATGATATAGCACCCCTCTATCGAGAGGCCCGTACATGGCTAAGCGTGCATGCTAGTTGTGACCTGGTCTAAGCTCGCCGGATTGGGGTGGTTCTTGCTTGCCATTAACGTACGTGGATCATCATTACAAAAAAATAATTCATGCACATATAATATTATATAATAATCGGACGGAACCAAAAATGAACTGAAATTTCTTACCCGGAAACCCAAAAAAAATACAAAAAAAAACGGACGAACGGATATAATGAAAGGCGGAAATGCTGACGAACGAACTGTAGAAGCTATAAATCCGCTTCTCTTCTCTCCCCTACCCAACCATATGAGAGACTTCTTTACATACCATCTCCGATCCCAACCATTTCCAAGCGAAGGCCTAAATCATCCTCACAACAACAAAAATTTTAGATCTTCATTTTAATGACTATAATTCATTTATTAGTTAAAATAATATTTCTGTACATACTATTTTTATATTAACTAAATTCTATATGTTCAGTTAGCTTACTTCATTAATTCATTTTCCCCGTAACTAACATTTTAGACCCACCCTACTTCATTTATAGAAATAAATCTCAAATTTACATGTTTTTAGTTTAAATATGAATTAACAAGTATGTATATATATATAAGTATAACTATAAAAAATGAGAGCAAGAGTAAATATATATATAAAGGCAAAATTTATAACACTTACATATTTTGGATTCTCCGAGCTGGATCAGCAGGCGCCTGGTGAATGCTACGGTGCGGTTGGTTAAATGAGCGGGTTAATGTTAAGCCTTAAATATTATTATGCTTATATATAAATTTACATGCTCTCCAAAAGCAATACAAATTTCAAGTTCAAGGTTACAACCAATTCCGTTAGAATTTTACGCACTACCAGTGACGGCGTGAGAAATAATTGAAGTAGGTCAAAACCAAATGTACATTAATATTCTTCTTCCTTTTTGTTTTTCTTTTTGTCTTTACTAAATCTAATTTTAATTTGAACTAATATGGGTAATTTTAGATATGACGTGCTGGAAAATTTTAATAAATTATTTACATAATTTAATTGTTAATTACTTCATTTTATTTTATAGTATATTGTTTTTTTTTTCTTTTCTAATTTAATTTTTATTATTTATTCGATAAAAAAAATTTTCAATATAAAAGTTTTTGAAATAAGTCATCAAGGTGACCTTCCGTAACTAAACTTCCGAAAATTTCTTCTTAGCGTTTGATTTGTTTTTCTTCTTGCTGCAGAAATCGAGCTTGTATGATCTCCTGTGCGATTCAGCTATGATCTTTGACACCACTATGTGAATACAGAGGATAATCCACGTGGTCTACGAGATGTAGATCTGTTTGCGTAGATCGTCTCCGCTTCCTAGGTTAGAATGGGTGCTGCTGGTGGTAAACACGTTGTATCGTGATAATGCAAATGTACCACGCCGATTATTCTCCAAAAATCAAATAAAAACTATGAAGGAATATGACACTCAATATCACCACTTCCCTTTAGTTTTTCAGCGAAAAAGAAAACTACTACTTAAAAGCACTTGTTTACTCAAAAAGTTTTATTTTTTTTTTTAATGGTGTCGCACAACTTAACGCGTTGACAATCAGGATCAAAAAGGAAGCTCGCAGATCACTCACTATAGCGGAAGTTGAAATCGACACGATTCCTCATTGCAATAACAGCTGATTAGTACTTTTCACTAAAGTACTAAGTTCTGTGCCCACCCTGAGTTGCATTAGATGCTTTGACATATTTGAAAACATATTTTTTTTTCTTTTACTTTTTTTTTTTGTATATTATCTTGACATAATTCAAGACAAGAAAAACTAATAATATTTATTAATCGCGCTCACAAAGCAGGTTTTCTTTAAATTGTACGCAGATTACATTTACAGAAAAACTGAAAAAGGCGACATGTTTAGCAAGATTGCATGTCTTTTGCATGATATGTGCCTATACTTTTCCCGTCCAAATCTTCTAATACGTAATAAGACGAACCTAATATCTCTCGCACTCTGGCTTTAAGGAAAGTTTTTGCCAGCTTTGCATTAAAATGTTTTGCCATGTTACTTTGAGCAAAGTTTCTGCGTAAAACCTCTTGACCAACATTATATTTTATTTCTCGAGTTCGTAAGTTATAAAGATGTTCATTACGATAATGGGCTTTTTCCAAATTTCTACGAACATTATCGCGTATACTTAAAAGTTTGTCGGAGCGTGCTAGACTTTCTTCTGGTAAGCCTTCGGTGATCATGTCAATACTTCTCAACACTTCGTAAGTGTCCCCATGTAATACCATATGCTGACCAAATACGACAAAATAAGGACTGTATCCTATAGATTGGTGGACAGAACTGCGAAGTGCTGCGTTTATACTGCTAAGGTGGCAATCCCAATCTCGCTGATCTTTTTGAATAAAAGCTCTCAAAGCAGCATTTATGGATCGATTTACACGCTCTGAAGCGTTGCTCTGGGGAGAGTACACTGCGGTGAATGTATGTTTGACCCCGCATTTAGTTAAAAATGCCTCAAAATCTTTTGATCGGAATTGACTGCCATTGTCGCTAACGATACTTTCTGGTACGCCAAACACGTCAAATACGTGTCCTTTGAGAAAGTTTTTTATTGGATCGGTGGTGAACTTTTTCAAAGGACATAAAAAGGTAAATTTTGACATATGGTCTAAAACAATTAAAATACCTATATTACCACTTTTTGATCTAGGAAAAGGGCCTATTAAATCGATATATAGTCGCTGGAAAATTCTTTCTACTGGCATAATCTTTCCCATTGGTGGACGAAGAACTTTTGTTGGATGTTTTGTCATCTTGCATACTTGGCAATTCATGACGTAGTCTTTCACTGAGCGATATACGCCAGGCCAGTAGAAATAGCGACGAACTCTTTCCACAGTTTTGGCCAAACCACCATGTGCACTAGTCGGTACATTATGAGCATTTTTAATAACCTCTGACCGTAGTGATTTTGGAACAACCAGCTTCCATGCAGAATTATCTTTACTTGGGTCTCCGGAATAAAATTCTGTACGATGATAAATAAAATTTCCGGAAACTTTAAAATCAGGATATTTAGTTGTGTTCTCCAATAATTTTTCCTTCAACTCTACATATTCTTGCTCCGTAAACGCTGATGATGATAAATCAATTTCAGGAACATAATCGACTATGATGGATTCAAGTAATTCACTTTCCCCTTGGCAGCGAGAAAGTGCGCCCGGAACAACATTTGCACTGCCTTTTCTGTGCTGGATCAAAAATTTATACCCTTGAAACTTTAAAGCCCAACGAGCCAAGCGTCCACTTAAGTCACTTTGGTTCATCAACCATCGTAGGCTCGCATGATCTGTGATTATAGTAAATTCTTGACCCTCCACGTAAGCTCGAAACTTTTTTACCGCCAACACTGCTGCCAAACATTCTCGCTCTGTCACCGAGTAGTTTTGCTGAGCCTTATTTAACTTTTGGGACATATATGCAATAGGAATTTCCACGCCTTCATCATTTTCTTGTGCTAATACAGCTCCCACACCGTGTTGACTTGCGTCGCATTGTATGACAAACGATTTGCTAAAGTTCGGATTAGCCAAGAACGGAGCGGTTGTGAGTTGGTGTTTAATTTCGTCAAAGGATCGCTGTGCTTCGTCTGACCAGATGAAAGACCTAGATTTCTTCAGAAGCTCTGTTAATGGATTAGACACTTCAGCAAAATTGGCTAAAAATCTTCTATACCACCCTGCCATACCTAAAAATCTACGAAGCTGCTTTACAGTTCTTGGTACTGGATACTCTGCTATCGCCGAAATTTTCCCTTTATCAGTTTTCAAAGTGCCTTGTCCCACAACGTAGCCAAGATATTTTACTTCCTTTAAGCAAAATTTGCTTTTCGTAATGTTAATTGTGAGACCAGCTTTTCGGATATGATCTGCAACTTCTTTCAGTAGCTCAACGTGCGAATTAAAACTTTCGGATATCAACAACAAATCGTCTAAGTAAACAAATACTTTCTCTTTTAGATGATATGGAATGACGAGGTCCATTAGCCGACACATCGTTTGAGGCGCATTACACAACCCAAACGGCATTACGGTGAATTGATACAGTGGTCGATTTGGAATTGTGAAGGCCGTTTTTTCGCGGGAATTCATCTCTAGTGGGATCTGCCAGAAGGCATCCTTCAAATCTAAACTTGAAATGAATTCTGCTCGTGGCAGTCTGGACAATATGCCTTCGATATGAGGCAGAGGATATGCATCCTTCACCGTTAAAGTGTTCACTTTTCTACTATCTAAACACAATCGTACTTTACCAGGTTTGCGAACCAACACTACTGGCGAAGACCAGGGACTTTTGGATTCTTCTATAACTCCAAGGGATATCATACGATCGATTTCGTCACACATAAGTTTTTCTACCGCCGGTGAAACTGGAAAATGACGTTGTTTAACGGGTTTGGCATTACCCACATCGATAACATGCTCCAAAAGTGAGGTTTTCCCTAGCCCATGTACTTCAAACTTTGGAAAACAAGAAACTGCCGAATTTAGAGCACATTGCTGCTGATAGTTTAAGAAGTGTTTGTTTACATCTGGTTCGTTTGACTCAACTTCGCTAATGACATCTGTGGCTATTTGGAAGATTTTCCAAAAATCTATTCCGAGGTAAAGGTTTTGAACTAGAGAAGGTATTATGTAGAAGGGGTGTACTTTCTTCATTTTTCAAAATTCTTACAGGAATGTTTAAATTTTTGGTTCTGATTGTCGATTGGGATGCCTGTTCCTGTCGACGGCATCCCTGATCCTGTTTTCCGGATCGTTACATCTCGGACAATTGGGTAGAAAAAAGGCAATCAGCCCACACCCGTAGCAAAATACACGCCTTTGCTTGACGCAACTTTTATAATTGTGACCCATTTCGTCGCAGTTCCAGCATTGTTTTGATTCAGTTCGCTTTATTGAGAGCTGGTCCTGTATTGCACAAACTTCTTCCTTGGGAAGCATCTCGTACCTTTCTATTTCTGAAAGTTCTCTTCTCTGTCCTTGAAATTGTCTCACTTGTTGAGATTTACCCTGAATCTCGGCAAAAAGGTTTTCTCGTTTTCGACAGGCTCTTCGAAGATCAGATGTTGTTTGAATATCAAGATGAAGCAATTCCAATCGGATATTAGATTGTAAATTTCGAATAATAGTCTCTACGATTTCACGTTCCGTCATGGGACTACGTAAGCCATCTGCGATGTTCATAACAGAATCGAGATAGGTTTCGAAAGATTCACCACTCTTTTGTTTTCTGTGGGAATGGCCTCCTTTATGTCGTAGTCTGTCCTGAAATCTTTGAAGTATCTACGCATATCCTCACAAATGTCCTGCCAATCGAGTACGTTAGTGGAACGATGGTAACGCCAGAACCACCGCTTTGCTTTGCCTTCAAAGAGTACATGAACGTTTTGGCATAACATGTCAAAATCACCATGTAAAGTTGATCGAGTTAACGCATTAACTCTGTATATGAATTCGTCTACTGTAATACTGTCTAATGAGCCATTAAAACATATTTTCCAGCCAGATATAATTTTCGCTGCTGCCGATGCAGAGATGGCCTCTGCATCTGTACGAGACCGTTCAAAAGTCGAGCCTCTCTCCTGAGCGGATACAACGCCGTTGTGGGCTCCTAATCTTCTTTCAATATTTTCGTTATTAGGTCTGTTCAGATTAAGGTTGCTAAAGTAATTTCCTAATGAATCTGCTACTATCCTATTGATTTCTTCCCTCATTTGTCTGCCAGAACGCTCTTCATACGATCTAAAAGTCTGTTTTATTATGGTTTGTATATTATTAACACCAACAATCTGACCAGAATTTGGCCGTGGAGAACGTAACTGACTTACACCCCGGCTTCTACCTCTCCAATTAGTATTATTAGACACGCGATTGCTCGAAATCACATCAGTAATATTTGCTCTAGACCTCGTCATTGGACCTTCTGTTTTTGGTACTGCGCCTTTACTGACAGGTGCATCTAAGGTAGTCGGATCTTGCTCTGCGAAACTCTTTAATGATTGACTATCACACGAACTCCTACATAAAGGACACGCATCGTTTTTGGTTAGCCATATATTTATACAGGACCTATGAAATGAATGTTGACAAGGGGTTGTACAAGCATTGCCTTCAGTCATTTCTTCATTACATATCGAACATAGGACTTGCCGAGTGCTTAAATTCGCCAAGTCTTCTGCGCTATGACGTACCGCCATAATATTTCGTATTTTTTTAACAATTAAACAAAATTAACTTAACCGTAGGAATCAAAAGAGATAAACTTTATTTTAATGTTTAAACTAGGATTATATAAGTGAGGATAATGAGTATGATTTTTATTCGCCTTCGCTTGAAAGAGGGACAGTTCGACGTAGCACTTCCTTTGTAAAGAAAATCAAAATTATGAGTAATTTTGCATTAAAATAAACTCTACGTAACGGGTACCTTATTTCAAAAGAAAATGATAATTCCACATTACTGAATTCATTGTTCCCCTATGAAGATTATTTTGCCGCCATGACTGGTTATGAAATCGGTAAAACTAATTCTCATAATTCCAAATCTAAACGCAAAACATTATAAAAAAAAATATAATATATAAAGTTATGTATCTGATAGAAAGCCGGGTAAGTTAAACGCACAAACGTTATATTGAACTTTTCCACAACTCGAACAATTTCGCTGGTTGGTTAGCCAAATAGCTCTAATAGCCTTACTTGAAACTACATTCCGAATCCAAGAAACTGAAAGCCTTTCTTATTTAAATTAGTGGAGAACCCTAAGTACATAGACTGCTGAAAATTGGGCCCCACGTTGGGCGCCATTTTGTAATAAAGCTTAAATGATATAGCACCCCTCTATCGAGAGGCCCGTACATGGCTAAGCGTGCATGCTAGTTGTGACCTGGTCTAAGCTCGCCGGATTGGGGTGGTTCTTGCTTGCCATTAACGTACGTGGATCATCATTACAAAAAAATAATTCATGCACATATAATATTATATAATAATCGGACGGAACCAAAAATGAACTGAAATTTCTTACCCGGAAACCCAAAAAAAATACAAAAAAAAACGGACGAACGGATATAATGAAAGGCGGAAATGCTGACGAACGAACTGTAGAAGCTATAAATCCGCTTCACTTCTCTCCCCTACCCAACCATATGAGAGACTTCCTTACATACCATCTCCGATCCCAACCATTTCCAAGCGAAGGCCTAAATCATCCTCACAACAACAAAAATTTTAGATTTTCATTTTAATGACTATAATTCATTTATTAGTTAAAATAATATTTCTGTACATACTATTTTTATATTAACTAAATTCTATATGTTCAGTTAGCTTACTTCATTAATTCATTTTCCCCGTAACTAACATTTTAGACCCACCCTACTTCATTTATAGAAATAAATCTCAAATTTACATGTTTTTAGTTTAAATATGAATTAACAAGTATGTATATATATATAAGTATAACTATAAAAAATGAGAGCAAGAGTAAATATATATATAAAGGCAAAATTTATAACACTTACATATTTTGGATTCTCCGAGCTGGATCAGCAGGCGCCTGGTGAATGCTACGGTGCGGTTGGTTAAATGAGCGGGTTAATGTTAAGCCTTAAATATTATTATGCTTATATATAAATTTACATGCTCTCCAAAAGCAATACAAATTTCAAGTTCAAGGTTACAACCAATTCCGTTAGAATTTTACGCACTACCAGTGACGGCGTGAGAAATAATTGAAGTAGGTCAAAACCAAATGTACATTAATATTCTTCTTCCTTTTTGTTTTTCTTTTTGTCTTTACTAAATCTAATTTTAATTTGAACTAATATGGGTAATTTTAGATATGACGTGCTGGAAAATTTTAATAAATTATTTACATAATTTAATTGTTAATTACTTCATTTTATTTTATAGTATATTGTTTTTTTTTTCTTTTCTAATTTAATTTTTATTATTTATTCGATAAAAAAAATTTTCAATATAAAAGTTTTTGAAATAAGTCATCAAGGTGACCTTCCGTAACTAAACTTCCGAAAATTTCTTCTTAGCGTTTGATTTGTTTTTCTTCTTGCTGCAGAAATCGAGCTTGTATGATCTCCTGTGCGATTCAGCTATGATCTTTGACACCACTATGTGAATACAGAGGATAATCCACGTGGTCTACGAGATGTAGATCTGTTTGCGTAGATCGTCTCCGCTTCCTAGGTTAGAATGGGTGCTGCTGGTGGTAAACACGTTGTATCGTGATAATGCAAATGTACCACGCCGATTATTCTCCAAAAATCAAATAAAAACTATGAAGGAATATGACACTCAATATCACCACTTCCCTTTAGTTTTTCAGCGAAAAAGAAAACTACTACTTAAAAGCACTTGTTTACTCAAAAAGTTTTATTTTTTTTTTTTAATGGTGTCGCACAACTTAACGCGTTGACAATCAGGATCAAAAAGGAAGCTCGCAGATCACTCACTATAGCGGAAGTTGAAATCGACACGATTCCTCATTGCAATAACAGCTGATTAGTACTTTTCACTAAAGTACTAAGTTCTGTGCCCACCCTGAGTTGCATTAGATGCTTTGACATATTTGAAAACATATTTTTTTTTTCTTTTACTTTTTTTTTTTGTATATTATCTTGACATAATTCAAGACAAGAAAAACTAATAATATTTATTAATCGCGCTCACAATTATTGACTGTGCTTGCTACCCTCGATACAGTGTATGCCCTTTGTTGCACCAAAACTAACCTCTTTTCTTGAGATACCAAATAATCTGCTTAAGCTTAAAAAACATTCGTGTTGAATCATTGTAAAATAAGTACATACAGAAAAATAGTAGTTGACGCAAATCCTCCACGTGAGGCATTGTACCAGAAAATACGAATTTACGCTTGGAATATACAAAGTGGAAGATGAGGATGGGAAATAGGCATAAATCGGTCTCTCCAAATGTATACAGATATTTTATTTGCATATTTCCAGAAAAGTAGCAACAGCTTGAAGAGAGAACACAATATATACCAGGTGTGTTAGTTGAAATTTGCCGGTTTTTCGATTAATTTTCAGAGGAATCTCAAAATTTTTTTATTCAAAGTATTAACCATTGGTTTCTACACATTTCGCACATCTCTCAGGCAAATGGATACCATTCCAAAAAAACTTTTTCTCTTTCGAGGCAAACCATTCGACGAGCCATTTTTCGACTTCTTCAAAATTAGCGAAGCACTGCTCTACAAGGGAGTGTCCCATCGATGCGAAAAGGTAATAGTCGGACGGGGCGAGGTCTGGAGAGTACGGCGGGTGCGATAATATTTCCCAATTAAGTGTTTTTAATGTGTCTTTCACCAGTTTAGCGGTATGAGCGGTATGAAACCATGCCTCACATGTTCTAATCACTGGAGCATGTTCACCATAAGTTTCTACCAGTAACCGGTGAGCTTCAGCTGCTTTTTTCTTTTGATGAAATAAGAAAAGCACCGAATGCCGCAAATGCGATTAACTTGGAACGAAACTCGACATATTCACTGAGGTAAACAAATATGACGCTATTATTTTGGCGGAATGTGACTTGCGTATTTTTGTAGATTAATGTCAATAGAAAAAAATTACATACATGCCAAATACGTGTATTGCTAGCGACATCTACTAGTAAAGCCGGCAAACTTCAACTAACACCCCTGGTATATCTTTAAATGAAGTGTGATGTACAAGTGCACATAGAAATATTGGAGGAAGCCCTTGCGAGAAATTGAATTAATTTAATATGTATTGGAAATCGGCAATACGTCGCATCTCCTTAAAAAAAATGTAAAAAATTTTAAAGTATTCTAATTTTTGCATAGTTGGTTTTAATTGGAAAACTGAAAAAGGAAGAATCTACCTTAAATATTTTCAAAATCAAAATTATTTAAATATGTTTCTATTTACGAGTACATGGGGACTAGCTGCTTGTGTTATTTAGATGGAATTAGTGATATTTACTTAAGAATGAGCTATTCAGGTGAAAATTGGCAACATTGCACTACATTTAAATAAATGTTGAGAGAAATAATATCGAAAACTAGTTTCTTCTGTTATCACTTACAAGTAATCAGTATAGTTTATTTTAGAAATATTTATTAAATAGTATCTGAAATATGAAAATTGGCAACATAGCAATACTTTTAATATTCAAATATTGAAAAGCTTTATTAAGTACTTTTTTAAGAGAGAGATGGACTTTAATAAAGAATATACGAGTGCATATATGTATAAATTTGTACTTAAATATAGAATATAAATAGATAAATAATATTTTCTTAATTTTTCTCGTCATGAGAACATGAATTCACAAGATAGTTGCGCTTTAAAAATGAGTAATCCTTTCTTATGTTCTTTGTTCTTAAACTCAACATCTTTCTCTAACTTTACATCAATTGCTCCGCCACCCCAACATCATATTTTCCGTCATTCCTTTGGCTTCAGACGCACAAACTTATTTATATTTTCGCTTGTGCTCTTGTCATTCCTTATCGCTTTGGTGAATGTGTCTCTAGGCTGTCATTTTCATTTCGATGAATATCTCGTCCAACGACGTATCATCAACATTAAACTCATCCATAGCACATTCACATAAATTCCACTCGGCTACGACCTCTGTGCGGCCTACTAAGGGTTCTTTGGTTGGTTGTGTGGTTTCATGTTGCCACTTAGGTTTACGAGTGAGCGAGTCGCTTGCAGTGTGTGTGTATATGTGTGTGTGTGCAGTGGATGCGAAGTGGTGAGTGTAGACGCGTATGAGCGCATCGAGCGAGGAGCAAGGAAGTGGGGAAAAGATTCTCATTGACATTCATTGTCGCAGGCGTTGAGAAGGACCAGCGCTTGTCCGTCGCACCGTCTGACTGTCTTGCCATCATGATTACCATTACCAACATTTCGATTGCCTTCAGCTATCGACATTCGTGCATCGAAATTCAGTAGTGGTAGTATCGTCATTAAAAATCTAAGTAAAACGAGAACAAAAGGCAGAGGTAAAAAGTAGAAAACTATATTTTGTGAAAATTGTTTATGATGCAAAATCTGACAACAACACCTTTATATTTGAGAAATTTAATGCAAAATATATAAATGTTTTTATTTTAGCTTCGTGATTACATATACAAATATTTTGAGAGAAAATAGATGGTACCAAATACACGTATATGACAATATAATTTTGTTCTAACAATGTTACTCATACGCCGCGGTGAACGTCATGATCAACAAATATTAATTTATACTTTTTTATGCTAGAATTATACCATAATGTATTTCTGATAGTGCCAATTGGAAACATCTAGTTAGTTCCGAGTGAACGCCTCCCTCTTGCTCTGCTACAACAATTGGTTGAGTGCAAAAGTTTTCTAGCTAGATCCGTCTATTAACCTCGATTTTACTGCTTATAAGTTGCGGTATGCTGCAGAAGTAATGTCAAAATTCGATCATCAAGAGTTTTCGAGAGATATATTTTGCGAAAAATTTATGAAAGTTTGGATACTAGCGAACTGCGAGTACCGTAGACGTTTAACGAACGAGGGATCTTTTTATGTTGGAGGAGTGGGCGAGAAGGAAACGAAAAAAAAAATATTTTTCTTTTCCAATATATTCACCTGAAAGCCACCATTAAAAATGTTTTCTCTTTATCTTCATGGGCAGGTCTGGCCTATTGAGTGGATGATTCAAAATATCGAAGCCCATCTTATGAAGGGCAGTCAAAGCAACTAAGTTTTTGTGGTTTTGTTTTTGCACAGGCACTCATTTTGCTCTGACCTTAGTAATGCCAAGATGGTCTTACAGGACTTTAAAAATAGTTGCATCGGATACTGCAACCATTTCTGCGAGTTGTTTGGTCTTTAGTTAAGCGTTGTCATCTACAAATTTTTCAAATTTTTCAATGAGCTCTAGCGTGGTCAACTCAAAGCTCTTACCCGATCTCGGATCAACTTCACAGCTTGCACCTTGTAAATCATAGCTTTTAACGGAAAAGAATCTCCATAAACCAATGATATTTCATTCATTACGGCCGCAACTGATTTTCCATGCAATGATAAGGAATTTTCGTTCTTTCCATGTTTCAATTTTCATTTCCGATTATGTTGCTTGGTTGAGGGTAGATCAAAGAGTATTTGTCTAATAAAAATGAATCATTATGAGTCATTGAACCCGCTAGGAGTATATTTACCACCTACAACTCCTTCATTCCGCTTAACTTAAAAAGACTTACTTCAGCTTTGAAGGAGGTCGAGTAAACCTACTTTTCGTTGGAAAGGTCAGGCTTTTTCTAAGGATGTCAATAAGACCTGAGGCGCTAATATTTGAAACGACTACTGTGTAAGTTGTAATAGGCTGTGAGATTTATAATGTTTGCTGTGGTGAAGCCGTCGAAATAGTATATCCCGAAAAGGTGACAGAGGTTGTATTCGGCACATTTTTTCTCCTCCACATCACAGCATCTGCTAGAAAAATTATTTGAGAAGACATCCATACTATTAGTCTGGGCTCCCATAAAAGAGTGTTCCCGTTGTTATTCTAGAAGTCTAGCGCTGACCAAATTTGTCTTGCCACATTAGTATATATTTTGCTAGTGATAAAGGTATGCCTGCAACTTGTGCATAGTTATTTATTAAGATGGTTGTCTCTTTTCGCCAGCTTGTCCGCCGTGCAGTTGCTCAGTACATATTTTTTTGTCGGGATACTGAGATCCCAGTCGTACTGCATTTATTCGATATTTAATTTAGATTGTTTCTTTATTTTTATTTTATTGGCCCTTTTGATGTGGTAAAGTTGCCTTGTAGGTTAAGTCAGCAATTCTGCAGCTTTCGTGATTACTGCTTCCTTCTTTAATTGTCAGAATCTATCCTACCACACACGGGTTGTGGCCGATCACAGCCATGCAAGGTATGGCATGGTAATCTTCATCGAACCAGTGGATTTCTTGGCTTTTCTGGAAACTAATAATTTCGTTTGCAGCAGTGCAGGGGTGTATGTCGAGTAGAGAACCATTTAGCTGTCTGTCGTGATCGTAGCTTTTCGATATCAAACCTTTTTAGTATTTGTTGACAGATGTTCTTTGCTGCACGAAGGCGGGTGTGTACCTTTGCTGCTAAAATATAATGGTCCGAATCGATGTTGGGTGCTTGGAATGTACGCATGTCAAGAACACTGGAGACTTGTCGTCCGTCTATCACAATATAATCGATCTGGTTGAGAGTTTTTCGATCCGGGGATAACCATATTTTGGGCCTCAGCAAAGTCGGTCAGCCTCAACACATTGGAGGATGCTTCGTCTAAATTTTCCGACAGCACAAATTTGACATCGTGGTGGAGCAGGGTTCACTGAACATTCCAGGTACATAAATCATTGTTCTTAATATATAATTTCGTGGTATTTAACTTCAGTAGACAGCGAGTGACTTTCGAATTTAATAACTCCCTAAAACGTGGATATTTAACTAAAAGTAATGCCAATAACAGTTTCGCTTAACCTTGTCTGCCCCTCTGAATAGGCGATGAGAAGATTTTTGAGAAGATTTTACAAATTATGGTCGATTTCAATATTTTTTTAGCAGTTTGTTCAGAACTCGGAATCACAATGTCCTACCCAGACTGCGTACTGCGTGCTGTGTCTTGTCTTCATACCAAGTTTATAAAAAGTTAATAAATATTGAAATAAACTTCAAAAATATTAAAAATCACAAGTGAAAGCCAACCGGCCGGAGATTCGTTCAAAAATGGCCACCTGTGTGAATGGCAGTTCCCTTAAAGAGCATTTTTACAGCTTCCATAGATATACTCGTACACACACAAACATTCGAGAACATCGCACTGACAACGGCACCAACTTAGCGTTGCCAGCGTCAACTGCACGATACTAAACATTTCAATTGATGGCTACATCAGTCGCCCTAAGCCAACAACCTCCCTACAACTTTCAACATAACCACATCACCGCTTGCCTGTCAGTTGTCAAACATTTTCGACAGTGAAAATATAAAGTAAACGCAATACGAGCATAGTGGGTGCGATGAAATCCAGTCAACCAACTTCCTCGCCATCCCAACATTCCACCATCTGATATACTGCTACTCCTGTTCTGTATAAAGTTCGCCAGTAATCAGTGTGTACGCTTGAAGAGATAAATATTCAACGCATTTGTATCCAAATATTATGCTTGGTGACTGTTGCTTTTGGTGTTGTTGTTGTTGTTGTGTGAATTGTTGTTGTTGATGGTAAAGCAAGATAACGAAAATGTCATTCTCATCCAAAGAACGCCGCCGCACGCTGGGTATGTATGTATGTACGAGTATGTATGTATGTATTCAGTCGAACAGACAACTGACAGTCTCAATCGCTCAAACTTCATCCCTCACGTGGGCGATTTCAAAGTTAATGCTCGTTGGATGTTGAATGTTGAATGTTGGATGGCGCTGTCGATGGCTTTGAGTACTTTGCATAAATTTGAAATAACTTTGTAACTTTGCAATTGGTAGCACAAAGTATGGTAATTCCTTACTTTTTATAGCTTAGATTATCATAATTATTGTAATACTTTCCGTTGAACGCGAGGAGGGCGAGGAGTGTTAGGGCAGTGCAGCTGCGAAGTAAAGCTCTGTGTCGTGATTGGATGTGTGGCTACGTTGGTGCTTACTCTTCGTGATTATCTGTGGTGCTGTGTGGTGTTGGTCAATGGGCCAAGTGGAGGTGTTGCGGCGCTGAAGGAAGAGAGCGCCTTTGGGTTGGTACGGGCATTAGGTATTCGGTTGGCTGATTTGTGGAATTTTTCGCTTAGCGATTTGCATTTTTTATTTATTTATTTCAGTAATACGAGTTCTCTGACTACGGGCTAATATTAAGTTGCTTTTGCTGTTGAGGAAATTTAAATCTTTAAAGAAGTAACTAAATTTTAGGTCCATTTCAATGATGGCATGTGATACTCAATCTTAGTTCAGAGTCTTAACTAAAACTATATACAGAAATTTAATGGCCAACTGAGATTCTCCGCCGGAGCCTTATATCTTAAACTCAAAGGAGAAAATTCAGCTACACATCAATACCTCGCGAGAGTTTTTCCAAGGCGCTCAAGGAATAGTTTAAAATCGAGACTGAAAGATTTTCAAAATATTGTGGGCCAGTGGAAGATTCTTAACCATATTTTTGTCTGCTATACGGATCAATTTTGCGACACTAAAAATTTCATTATTTCTCTTCTTCTATATGGTGCAGAAGCGTGGACGATTTATGGACTTTAGCTAGGTCATGTCATCCGTACAGGCGAAAGTTTTCAACCCACTACCTGCCCGCCATTTCGTTGAAAACATCAGGTGGAGAACGGCTTGGCTTCACTGGGTGCCGAACGGCAAAAAGCAGATAAGAGTGGCAAGCATTGTTGACTCGGCTATAATCGCGTAAGTGGTGCTTACGACAATCAAGCAGAAGAAGCAGAGAATTCTTCAATGGGATGGGAAGGGGATGCCTAATTCGATACATCTGTCTACGTTTTAGATGTAAGAAATATACCTAAAGCCGAAATCGCCAAAAAGCAAGTGAGAGTGTTGAAATCTCTCAATCTCTCTCCTTCACCTTAAAGTCTTAACGAACGAAACTTGCTGGTAGAGTTGAAGGAGTCTGTCTTCTTAAGGAACCCACCTTTCGAGCTCTCCTACAGGCTACCAGATCATCGTATTGTATTTTAGGTTCAATTTCAGCTACTATGAAGGCAGCAAGCTACGTTGGAACTGACAAAGATATCTTTATTTTCAGCGATAGTCAATAGCGATTAAGTCACTTGGCTCGCTTACAACGATTGTAATAATTGTGCGGAGCAGGTGATGGTCAAACAGAGCATATTATCGTAGTTACAGGAATATAGAGGGAAATTATAAGGCAGACGAACTTGTCAGGCAAGGCACGACCAAGCAGATTCTTGCTGACAAAGAACGCATGTGTATGCCTTTAGCTTCATGCAAACTTTACTTATGAGCAGGCCGATTTAAGATGGAACCACACTGCCACTTGCAAAAATTTCTAGACAAACTTGGGCGAAATAGGATCGAAATATATTCTCCCAAAAGCGAGAACATCTCTAACATGCCACTGCTTGATAGGACGATGAGGTGCAAGAAACAGTCTCTCATCTTGAATGAGATTGCCCCGCCTTGGACAGAAACTTGCTGGTAGAGTTGAAGGATTTAGGAGCTGCTTTCCATGATGATTTGTAAGCGTGGGGCGTAAATCCTTGCATAGCTTTGGGCGCAAAGGGATACGGCTGAAGTGCATATTGTTTCAAATGGAATTTACCATCTTAGCTGTTTGCGTCTTCCCATCCATGCTCTCTTGATGAGTAAACGATTGGCGTCTGCGCAACATCAGATGCCTCCTATGCCATGGCACAATTTTTTGCAATTAGCCTAGAGCTCAACTTGAATACATTCTACATTCTTCCCCACCCGCTTAGATATAATGATAAATTATGTAATGAATAGATGGGAAGCTCAGTGATTGGGTAAATACAGTGGGTCTACGCTGGTTTAAGTGTATTGATAGCCACTTCAACCTAACCTAATTTACTCTCATACTCGTATTAGACCATCCAGTTTGTGTCTATGGGTATTCTATAGGAGCTTATCAGACAGTCAGTCGCCCCGGAGAAAATCTGGAGCAAATATTTTTGCTCCTTTTTGAGGTGAATTTAGTCGAGTTTTTCTTTATCCACTCTACGAAAATCAAATCCGATTATTATGAGGATTTTCAAAGGTACGTACCAGATGTTACAACGAACAACAGTAGAAAAACCGGACCACCGAATTCGGTCTCTCTTAATTTATATAACCCATATTTGTCTATATTTCATAGCTTGTCTACATGTATTTACCGTTAAGCGCATATATACAAATATACATATTTAATGCGCCTGTCATAAGCGCACATTGTGAGGCGTTCACCTGGAAGGAGTCCATTTCTTGTCTGAAACCAAAATGGCGTTTGACTGAATGCGTTCAGTTGTAAAGCCTGTGACGTGGTTTTTGTTGTTGTTGTTGCTGTTGTTGTGAATGGACAGCGCATAAATACTAGGTAATATCGTACATATATACTCGTACATACCTATATATTTGTGAGGCAAATATTTCCATGCGCAAGTCTGGTTGCCATTTGCATACTTACAAATACACGCACATACACACCCACCTACACATACGAGTACGTATATAACCGCCTCGTATTTGCATTTATATCAGTTCATCAATGTGGCACTGTTGTTGCTATTATCGTTGTTGTTGTTGTTGTTTTTTCATATTAGCCGTCGTTTATGGCATTTGCCTTTGCTTCTACCCCCCACCACACGCTGCTCGATTATGGTTTGTAACATAAGCTTTCTAGCTTCTTATCAGATCATTTTATTTAAATTTCAACTTATTTAGGTATTGCTAAATATTTATGATTTGATTTATAGCGGAAAGTTAAGGTTTCCTCATATGCTGTTGCAGCGGCGTGTATGTATGTAAATTTATACACGCGTGCATTGTTGGTCATACACGTATAAATCATTTCGAAAGTGGGTGGTCCATTTCGGTGGGGTGTGTGTGTGTGGTTGTGTGCGGCAGTTGTAGCACACTCTAATCGGATTTAAATTTAACCTCTCTCTTTTTTATGCAAATTATATAATTTTGTAATTTTTAATTTTAATTTTTCTAATTTGAGTAGCTGCATGTGCAAATACGATTAAGTGGAGGAGTTGACGTAAGAAAAATTGCGAACTGTGAAGATTTTTATATTTATTTATACAGCAATATAAGACTACTACAGATTTTAGTTAATCATTCTGTCTGAGAAAGACAACAAATTATTTATTTAGATTATGAGTTTGATTTCAGTGCTAGAATTCATTAACCGGTTGAGATTTCCATGTATAATAAAGAGTTAGCCGAATGATTATCATTACGTACTGCTTTTCGGAAAGTCAAGGTTCGAGTCCGGGCACGACCAACATCTAGAAATTATAGAAATTTAATTTAAATAAAAAGTGTCTTCCAAGTATATTTCTCTTGTGAAATAAAAAGCTTCTCTCTGAAACGCATCAGCCGTTCGGAGACGGCTTAGAATAAACTCTCCCTCCATTTGTTGGAGAAAATATCAAGACGCTTACCACAAAGTGAAAGAAGATCTCGGCCGAAATTCGTTGCAGCGGTTACAAAGACACGAGAGGCGAGATTTAAAACTGCTCAGCTACAGAAAAAATAATTATTCAACAGCTGAAATTTAGTAAATATGGAATTTTAAAATTTAATTATTGAGAGAAGTAAAAATAGTTTTATTGATCCTATAAAGTGAGTCTGAGAGATCGAAGGTGCTGGTATTATATAAAGGGTTTTCCAAATGTAAATTTGATATTCCTAGAAAAATGGAAATTTTTGAAATAAATTATCGGATGTTTTTTTCAATATAAAGAGTAAGATATTCCATTAATAATGGCAAATAATATCAGCCAAACCGGACCGTATCCTTTTTATGAAATTGTCCATCATTAAATAAAAAATGGCTGCTGTATACCTTCAACATCTTCACGAATTCCAACGTGATGTCTTGAATCGACGTTGGCCTGTTGGTGTAGACTTTCACGTAACTCCAAAGGAAGAAGTCGCAAAGTTTTAAATCACAAGTTCCTCTTTGAAAGATAACACGGTCTGGGAACTTTTCCATTAAAACATCGCTGCTTTCGTTGCTTGTGTGGCACGTAGCGTCGACTTGTTGAAAGTAAACGTTGCCCAGATCAATACCATCCATTTCCGGCTATAAAAAATCATTAATCATATCTCGATAGTGCAATTCCTTCACCGTAACTGTTGCTCCAGCCTCATTTTCAAAAAAGTAAGATCCAATGACCTCACCGAATCATAAACCGCACCAAACAGTCACACGTTGAGTGTGGAGAGGCTTTCCAACAATAAATCTTGGGTTTTACGACCCTCAGATGCGACAGTTTTGCTTATTGCTCGAGGTGGAAATGGGCCTTGATGAAATTCCGGGCCCAATCAGCGAAGACACGACATTGTTGAAGTTCGGCCGGCTTGAGCTTTTGAGTTAACAGATCTTTATAAGCCTTAAAGCCCAAGTCTTTATATGAAAGATGGTTTAGCGACGTTTGTGGCATGTCCAATTGCAAAGCCCTTCTCAGTTGTTCTTGAGCGACGTGCACTTGTTTTATTCTTCACATCACTAACTTGTCCTAACAGCTCCATTTTTCCCACCAATTTCTGTATTGCGGTCCGAAAAGATGCTTCACGGCGATCGAAAAATGTTAAAGTTTTACGAACCGTCTCTGCCAGGTTTTCACCATTTTTATAGTAAATTTTAATAATTTCAATTCGTTGTTTAAGCACGTATCGTACCATTTTTATTACTGGCGTAGTTTTTACTTGTGAAATGTCAAAAAGTTACAGTTTGAAAAGTATATCGAAGCATCAGGACTAGTTGGCGTCCAAAGAGACGAACACGGCTACCCGATCGATAAAGATTTTAATGGGTCTATCTCTACTTCGGACCAAAGTTAATACATATACCATTCAAGTATTGTATATGAAAGGTTTAACAAATATTGCCTATATTTCAGCGCAAGATAAAAAGGGGCTTATGGGCACGAGTTACGTTAAAAAAAACGAGAATTGGATTGTCAAATATTTTTCCATTATGTTGGTATATACGACGCTAAAGTATGATAAAACCTTCAGCTGTTTTCATTGCTGACTTTGTCTGAGCCACTAAGATTAGACGTGTTTTAACGACCTCGGTGACCAACGCTGTTGAACGAAATGGATCAAAGCATTTAAATCAAATTTGACGTATAAATGAATTGAAGTGTAACAAAGTGTACCATGAGTAAAGCAAGAGTCTTCGAGTGGTAAAGACGCTGAAAATGACCAACGCCCTGGACATCCAGCACATCAACAACCGATGAAACAGTCGAAAAATTGAATGATAGCCGAATCAAATTTAGAAAAGTCACTGATGATGTTCTAATGGAAAATTTTTTAAAGGCGACAACATCAATAAAAACGAATAAATGAATATTTTTTTTTTCGAACAGTGAAAACTCTCATTATTTTTTTTAACAAATCTCGTACTTATAGGTATAGTTGGTAAGATTTCAATGTTGATCGCCCGGCTTGGGTTTTTGTGTTAACTGAACTTTATAAGCCTTAAGACCCAAGTATTTATATGAAAGATGGCTTAGCAACGTTTATGGAATGTCCAATTCCAAAACACGACGAGGAATGGATAAACCTGGGTTTCTTCAAGAAGGTTTGCCACTTCATAATGAACGGAAAAATATTTGCAAATCATGCAAAATTCTCGACTAGTTGTCCAATAAAGTTAGTAATTCCAGCAACCATGGAGCTGTTTCGCACTAACTTTAGTGGATAATGGGCTATCTCTGAGATGCCGTACAGTGCACTGTGGAGCATAGTATCGGGCTATGCCAATCTCTTTTATGGAAGATTTTGCGGAGGGATCTTACAAAATCCAACTCCTACAAAAATTCAAGCGGCAAAGCCATGATTATTACTTTTTCAAGTTTTAAGGGATATTGATGTGGACGACCTTTGCCGACCTGAACCGATTTTCGGCCGAGTTTCTCCTCCAATTTGTGGTTTTGCGTCTTGATGCTTTTCAAACAAATGGAGGGACCTACAGTTTATACTAAGCCGCCTCCGAACGGCTGATGGTTTTTTATTAGGAGCTTTTTTAGTTCATGTGCGAAATGCACTCGGAGGGGTGAACATTCCCTGTCGAGGGGCGACCGCAGTTAGAAAATTTAGCTTAATTTTTTATTTAAATTAATTTTCTATAACTTTATGGACGTTAGTACGGCAACAGGATTTGAATCTGAGCCTTCCGAATGGTAGTACGCAATGCTAACCACTCGCCTACCGCGGCCGCCAAACTATTACCAGGGATGTTAGTTGAAAATTGAAATTTTCGATAAAGAAAATACTTAATTTTCAGAGGAATCTTAAAATTTTTTTATTCAAAGTATTGACCATTGGTTTCTACACATTTCGCCCATCTCTCAGGAAAATTATGGATACCATTCTTTTTTCTTTTTTTTTTTAAACATTAATATTTATTTATTGAATCTACTTCGACTTCGGAAGCCTAACAATAAGTAATAAAATCTTAAACTAAATTAAAACATAAAGCCCATTAGTACGAATGGGCTGCTGGCTTGACGTTGCTCTTTAGAAGGCTGCTTTGTCTCTTCTCCGCAGGCGGGTTTGACTTGTTGCATGGGCCAAGGTGTTAGCCAAAGGGTTCGGATGGTTACGCAGTTTTGTTAAGTATTTTTTTGCTGCGAATTCAATTTCTTCCTTGAAGGTAGGTATATTTAGATCTCTATGAATATTTTCATTACGCATGTACCATGGTGCGCCCGTTATTACTCTTAACGTTTTCGATTGGAATCTTTGAATTATATCTATATTCGTCGCGCAAGCTGTGCCCCATAACTGGATCCCATACATCCATATCGGTTTTATTATTGCATTATATAAGAGGACTTTGTTGCTAAGGCTTAGTCCAGATTTCTTGTTTAAAAGCCAAAGTAAACTAGCAGATTTGAGTTTAAGCTGCAGTTTTTTAGCTGCAATGTGTCGTCTCCAGGTTAAGCGCCTGTCCAAGTGGATTCCGAGGTATGTAATTTCGTCAGCTTGCGGTATTGATACATTGTTGAGCTTAACAGTAGGACACGTTTTTGGCCTTAATGTAAAAGTTATGTGTTTGCACTTGTTTTCATTAACTTTTATACGCCATTTCGCTAGCCATTCTTCAATTTGTTTAAGATGCTGCTGTAACACTTCTGTGGCTGTAATTCCAAAAACACTTTTTCGCTTTCGAGGCAAACCATTCGACGAGCCATTTTTCGACTTCTTCAAAATTAGCGAAGCACTGCTCTGCAAGGGAGTGTCCCATCGATGCGAAAAGGTGATAGTCGGACGGGGCGAGGTCTGGAGAGTACGGCGGGTGCGATAATATTTCCTAATTAAGTGTTTTTAATGTGTCTTTCACCAGTTTAGCGGTATGAGACGGCGCGTTTTTGCAAGATAACTTTGCCATGTCTTCGGGCCCATTCCGACCGTTTTTCGATCAACGCATGATTCAACAACTCGTAGTACACCACACCACACTGGTCCCACCAAACACAGAGCATTGTCTTACGGTCAAAGCGATTTGGTTTGATCAACATCCAATATCGATTCCTCGTCTTCGAACTTTTTCGCTGCACCAGGATGTTCATTGTCTGTCAAATCGAAATCTCCACTTTTAAATTGACGAAACCATGTCTCACATATTCTAATCACTGGAGCATGTTCACCATAAGTTTCTACCAGCAACCGGTGAGCTTCAGCTGCTTTTTTCATTTGATGAAATAAGAAAAGCAACGAATGCCGCAAAAGCGATTTACTTGGAACGAAACTCGACATATTCACTGAGGTAAACAAATATGACGCTATTATTTTTGCGGAATGCGACTTGCGTATTTTTGTAGGTTAATGTCAATAGAAAAAAACTCATGCTAAATCATAGAAATTTATACATATTGCCAGCGGCATCTATTAGTAAAACCGACAAACTTCAACTAACACCTCTGGTAAATGTCATGCCTTTAATTTCTTGTTGAAAACCGCATCCTTTATATTCATCCTTGGTAGATTTCAATGGATTCGTGACAAGAAAAGAAGAACTCAGCTCAAGTAGAAGGAAAATTGAAATTTGTAGTATATTTAAACATTTCTGATTTTTCATTTTTTGATTTTAATCATCAGATTCAGCCGCCTCAGAGATCTCAGAGATTAAAAAGAACGTCAAAACACATATCAAAGTGTTGAGATCTAAGTATATAGGCAGTCTCGCGGTTATTTGGTATCTTCACCTCCAAAACTAAATTTGGTGTTCCAGCTCTTCAACAAAAGTTACAAATATTTGTTTCGAAGCAAACGAGTTTGATGTGAGTCTGCGCTATAAGTTATCCCGACTTGAATACCCAGTTAGGGATCAGACGATTCCGAATGTCAGGCCAGAATTTATCGGTACGATGATGAAGCGCACCAACTAATTGCAGCCAACTTAGATTATGATGTTATGAATACGCATTATTTGGAATGTGATTTGGAGACACCACACTGAGGTATAAGCTCTCTAATTGGCACTTGTTGGCTAACAAATTCTTCTCTGGTGTCAAGTTATGAGCAAATACGAAATCTTTTTCTAACCCTACGAAGCTAAAATTTCTGCGATCACCATTGTTGTTGAGATTAAGCGGCGAATGACTAATAAAAATGGTAAAACACTTCTGAGGCAGGTGAGGGCGAGGAAACTACGATTTAAATATGACCTCCACCCACAGTTTTCTGAGTTAAATATCAAGTTTACTTTGAGCTATCACTTTCCTAAAGTATATGTGTACATAAATAAATTGTTATTTACCGTTGTTGCCGAAAGCGTTACCCCACCTCAGTAACAATATGAAATGATGTACGACATGTGAAAACGTTTACAACGATGATAGATAACTCCCATGAGATTAAATTGCTAGTTAAAGATGAACAATTTAACAGATGTTATGAAATTTTTGGAAATATTTACATACAAATGTACATTAGGGCGGCATGAAAATACAGACGGAATTTGAGTTTTAATAAATTTTTGTGTCATCTCCCAGAATGGTACAAAATAAAAAAATCTCTGATTTAAAGCCGCCAGCAGGAATATATCTTCCTGAATTACTACAAAATTTTGAAAAGCAAATATTTTTTACTTTAAAAAAATCTTAAAAAAGCAAAAATTCAATAAAAAACATCGATTAATTAAACGTAACTAAAAATCAATATTTTCTATCTTTAAAAGCTTACTCTTAAGTAGAAAAAATTAAATAAAGATATTTAGTTCTAGTCAAAGGTAATCCATAATTTTTTACTTTTACCATAATTAGATTTGTGTCAACTATGCACGGGTTTGCTCGAGAACTTTTTGTCACTTTTAAGGTTATGTCATTACGCTCTCTCATAGAAACCGTTATTCCTATTGGCAAAAAATTGGAACAAGCGAAAGGCTTGGGTTCAAATCTTCTCTGTCAAAATTATTCGCCATATACAGGAAGAGATGTTAATCCTTGGTGCAAGGTCCGTACTATAAGGTGGACTCATAAAAATCATCCAACTAAGCTCTCGCAGGGTCTGGATTTGTCCTGATGAAACATAAATTCTCCTCCTGTCTGCCAAAGCTGGTCGTTTGCTTCCTTCAAGTGATCCAATAGCTGACAGTTCAGGTCGGAATTAAGATTTTGGCCGTTACGTATAGGGAGCAGCTCATAGTGGATGATTCATTGCCAATGCCGCCAAACACACCGCAAAACCTTTTTTTCTGGACATCAAATTTGGCTTAGAGAATGTTTGTGTCAGTTCACTTGCCTTTTGACCACGACTGTTTTTATTTGGCGTTGCTGTAAGTGATCTACTTTACATCAGCAGTCACCATGTGCTTCAGAAATGCTTCAGCGATTCGCAGATGTAAATTCAGTTCTTGAGTATTTTGCTCGATAACTCAAGTGGCACCCATACATCGAGATGCGTCCAAACACTACTGACTTATCTTTTTTTAGTACAAATAAATCATTTCTTTAACTCCATCTAGCATAATTCACTTATGGAGTGCGAGATGCGGATTGTTAAAAAATGTTTGCCGTTATTTTAAGAGAAAGATCCTTAGTGAAATTATTTTCATACAATTTAAAATTATTTAATTTTTTATTGGGGATTTTATAACAATTTTACCGTAACTTCTATTATGAAACACTTGAGTTCTGAAAACTAATGTAAATATCGGTAAATTTCTTTTATACATTTTTCATAACTCTAAGAAGTTTTCTTAAGATCACCCCAATAAAAAAGGACCACCAAAAAAATCCTATATTAATTTCGAAACGTAAGGTGTATTACGGTGGTTGCTATCATCATAACTTAAATAAATGATGAAATCGCCTGGAAAATCACAAGTTTTCTACACTTTTGCAATTTAATTTATACAGGGTGCTCCAATAAGAGGTTTTTATGTACAAAGAAAAATTACATTTTTTGAAGTAAATGATCAAGTGTTTATTTCAATATACAGAGTAAGATATTCCATTAATAATGGCAAATAATATCAGTCAAATGGCCGCCACGGCCACGCTTACAGAACCGTGTCCTTTTTATGAAATTTTCCATTACCAAATCGCAAGATAGCTTCATAACTTCCAACTTTGAGGTGTTGTCTTGTCTGTTGTAGTTTTCACTTGTCAAATGTCAGCAAGTTACAGCTTCAAAAGTGATATCTACCGGAATAACAGGCTATTCAAAATAACTCCTCTTATTGGAAAATGTTTCATTTCGAAACTATTTCGAAATTTCGTATTTTAGGACAATTTTCTGCCATGTGTGTACCACCACCGCCTTTTTTTCCAGCAAATTGTCACTTGCATAAATTTCGCAACAGTGAATGCCGACAAAGATTTCCCGCTGCTACGTGTTGAGGTAACCCGCGGAGCGCAAAGTTTGACTTATTGAAGAGGCATGATTGTAGCTGCGCGAACTCGGAACCCGCACGCCATACGAGTATGTGTGCGCTATGTAGTTGACATTTTTTTTTAGGCCAACCCACTTTATGCTTTCGAGTGTCTTTGAGCATGTGTGTGTGTGTGTGTGTGCCGTGTCTTTGGTTGACAAACCCATTTTATACGCGTCTGTTGCTATTTGCCAAATCCTTTTTTGTTGTGCTCTTCAACTATTCGCCGTTATTTCTGCCATTATTTCACTCACTTGATTCTGTTGCAATTTACAGTTTTCGAAGTTTTCAGCACGCCTATCTTTGCTGCCTGTCATTGCTGCACAATGCGACGTGCCATGCTGTCCGTCGCGCGACTCATCTCAACTCAACTCAGCTCAACTCTTCGGAAGTAATCATTTTGCGCGAACATATGACCATGGCAGTCTAAACAAGTGCCCCGGGCGGCTATCCCTGGGTTCCACCAACCGGCTGCCTAGCTGGCTGGCTGACTGGCTGGCCTGCCGTCTGTTTGCTTACTCCCAGACAGCGTGTGGCTGTGGCGCGTTGCCTGAACTCAATTCACTGAATGTGCACATATTTGCTACCTACTTGCTATATGTATGTACCTGTATATGTTCGTATGCAATTGTGCAAAGGCTCGTCAGCGTCCTTGTTGAATGTGTTACAGTTTGCGCTTTGTAAACTTGGTTTGTTTGATTGTTGGTTGGTTGGGTTTGGCAGCTTTCGTTTCGTTTCGTTTCGTTTCGTTTCATAGGGGTTGGTTGTTGTAAACAATTTTATTTGCTTATGTCGGCCTCTAGCCAGTGACTAGAGGCGGTGGCGGCGCACTTTGGTGTTGTTGCTGTTGCTGTTGAAAATTTCGCCAAGGACCTGTACGGCTCATCGAACATCATCATTAAGAGGCACACGGGCGAAAATAAAAGGGAAACATCATAAATGTATGCGCACACTCAACCACTCGCAGACAGGAACCCTCTTACCATTCGCTTGCTGTGTGTTAAATTTACTGTCTACTGTCTACTACACTGTGGCTTTGGCTTTTATGTTGTATGAATGTCGGGAAAGGGGAGACATTTAAATCTTTATCAAGCTGCTTTGGGAAGTTAAATTTCCAAAAATATTTTAATCGGCATACTTTGTTGGCTGTTTTAGTTAGTCACAATCCATTCAGAAGTCTGAATTAAAACTAGTCAGTGTCATCGAGATCACTTGAAGGGAGGCTCAGGAAAGGAGCTATCTCGAGAGGCTCGGTCTAACATGAGTGGTTGTTAGATGAGCTCGTCTCAAGGGTGTAACTGAATAAGTACGAATTTAGTTCTTGCCATATCCAACTTTCGATTGAGCCTGGAATACTCGGGTTTCACAAAACAGTTCTGCTCTTCGTCTGCAAAATGTGGTAGTTTTATTACGAGAACGCCAATCGCAGGCAGACAGAGTTAGGGAAGGTAATTGACTCTTTGTGAATGACGTCTAATATCGTTCGCCTTCAGTGGCTTTATTAACTGTTGCTCTATTGAATCTATGTAACTATGTATATATCATCATATCCTTGGGGTTTTAAATGTTGAGAATATAAGAGGGGATTAACAAAACACCGACCAGTTGGTGACTTTCAATTTGTTTTTGTTAAACCTAAAAATGCCAAATCCTTTGCAAATACTTTATTAGTCTCCCTTACAAATTTTAGAACGATCTCCGAAAGGGGAGACGAGAAATCGCAAGATATGTGAGGATAGGTCAGACGAAGTTCCACCCCTGACGCAAACAAAAAATCGCCATGTGATTTTCTTCGGGTATCGGCGTAATTTGCAGCCAATAGAAATATTCAGTGAAGGCCAAATTGTATATGGAACGATTGCACTGTCTTCAAAGACTATTCCTAAGTGGTTCCGAAGATTCCAGACCGGACATTTTTCCGTAGAGGACGAGTTCCGAGAAGGTAGACCAAAATCTTCCACTGATGACGTCACTCTAACTCTGGTGAAGTCCAAAATTGACGAACACCCAGGATTGACAAAATAAATGATTGCTAATGAATTGGGTTTGAAAGCCATGGCTGTATCGCGAATATTAAGTAATCATCTGGGATACACGAAGATGGGTACCAAAAATTTTAAGTGAAGCCCAAAAAGAGGGTGAGTTCATTTTGCTCAATTTTTCGTAAAAAAATTCGAAAATGGTCAGTTTAGCAACTTAAGTAAAGTCGTTACTGGCGACGAATCGTGGTTCTATAAGTACGATCCAGGAACCAAACAGCAGTCTATGGTACAGAGCCCAACAGGAGCAAACCCACCCGTAAAATCTAAGCAACAAAAATCAGCAGTAAAAGTTATAATATCAGTTTACTTCACGCGATCTTAAGCCGTAGCTGCTATTCCAGTAGAAGAGGGTCAGACGATAACTGCAAAAGGGTACACCGCAGAGTGCTTACCAAAAGTTTTAAAAAAATTGCTGAAAAACAGGAAGAAAGAGGATTTGCGGCGCTACTTTTTACATCGTGACATCGCGTCATCCCACACTACTGAAATAACGAGCATATTTTATTGCAATCTTTGGGATCGAAGAAGTACGTCCAGCACCATATTCCCCGGATATAGTACCTTGTGATTTTGGTTATTTCAAAAAATTAAAAAAAAATTGAAAGGAAAGATCTTTAATTGCAACGAGGAGATAATTAATGCGGTTAACGCTGAACTTGATAAGCTTAAAAGCAAGACTTTGAAGACTGTTGTCAGAAGTGAATTCATAGGCTTAAGAAATGCATTGAAATCAATGGCTATTATGTAGATAGGACAAAGATTATGAATAAATACACAAAGATTCTTTTTTTTCTGCTCAACTTACTGAACTTTTGTTAACCTCCTCGTATATCTCGCTATGAAGATGATGCATGGGCAACAACAGAAGCTCTGTCGTCACAGCACTCAAGGTGGTGTTCTGACTGATCTATATCTCCTTCTTATAGTACTCTAACTAGCCCTCAGCCCCATGTGAACACCATGATAAATTCGTTGTATGTTGCCTTTGTTGTCATTCTAGGCGGTGCCACCCACTTGAGTCGATTTCCACTATAGTAAGTTCTGCGCACGTGCGTTTACTTGAATTTTCCTATCCGACTAAGTAGTGTCGCCCTGAAGAGATTTTTGGCCGAGCATCTTTTTCAATTTGGGCTGTCTTTTGCCATTTTCGAACATATGGAATTCCTTGCAATTTTAACTAGGTCGCCACCGAATGGCTGGTGAATTTGAATGAGTTTTTTTAAATCATCTACGAATTACAATCGGAGAGTTTCCTATTCCCTGCCTGCTATTCTTGATGGTGACTAGAAAGTCATTCAGTACATTAATCGGAACCTTAATTAGAAAGGAATCTGCAGATTAACAGAGAGTTTCGTTACAAATTGGAGTGATACCAGAACTGTTTAGTTCAAAGCAATCAACGGTAGATTTAAGGAGCGTCAGCTTGAAATTTTTGGTCATTGTAAATACGAATATGGTTTTTGTTAGTGTTGCTGAAGTCGAAAGTAAGGTTTCTAATAGCTGATAGATTTGAAGTATGCCCATTGGAAGCTGGGATGGAGATGAATTTTTGGGTTGAGTAAGTGTGTTAATTAAAGCTCAGTTTTAAATAGAACTTTGCATGTTTTTGTATGCTGTTGTTTCGAAGACAAAGCTTCCGGGATAATACAATGATTTCCAGGTAGCCTTCTTTTGAATAATAGCGTTTCCTTCCTATCCCGAATACTCGTACTTGGTGTACACCATCATAGATTGTGAGATTTTAATGCGAGCACAAAGTTTCGCCTGTGGCGATCACCAAGCATCGGCACATTTTTTTTAAGATTTCTCTGGGGCGTGGGTGGAGTCTTAGTTGAGCACGTGTGGATGAGTTGAAGCTCAAAGAAAAGTTTGTAGAGCTTTGAAGATTATTTAAAGCTTAGTATGCTAAGGGTATTGTGGGTTTCGTTACAACAGCAAACTTAGGGATAAATAAACAATTATGAATTCGTTCCAACGGGACAGACGGTCAATATATATATGTATATAATTGACACTTTGTAGCCGCTGAAGCGATTTTCAGCCGAGCTCCTCCTTCAATTTGTGGTTTTGCGTCTTGATGCTTTTCCAACAAATGGTTATACTAAGCCGCCTCCGAACGGTTGATGGTTTTTTTACGAGGAGCCTTTATTTCATATCCGAAATATGGTACACTCTGGGGGACTGGACATTCCCTGCCGAGGGACGACCGCAATTACAAAATTTAACTTAATTTTTTCTATAACTTTTGGATGTTGGTGGCACCGGGATTTGAACCCAAGCCTTCCGAATGTCAGTACGCAATGCTAACCACTCGGCTACCGCGGCCACCTATCGGTAAATAAAGAGTATTATTTGAGCGTTTTGAGGCGTTTGCGCGGAAACATCCGTGTGGGCCAACAATTTGCGGAAACTCTCATGACGATACTGCGTCATCGCACCGAGCTGTAGTTGTGAACGACTTTAAGTCAAAAAACTCGTTCATTACCATCGATCAACTACCGTATTCAGCGGATTTTTTGTTTCCAAAACTCAAGTAACACACCGTGGAAGCCGTTTCCACTCGATTGAGGCCGTGAAAGAAAATTCGTGAGGTCAACTGATATCAACAGCTGCTGCAAATAAACTGGTTTGACAGATCGCGCTCATTTTTGGCATAGTAACTAAGGACAGTGCTACCAACTACCAAAAAAATATTCAGCGCGGGCAGTTTAAATGACAATTTCCGAAAACTTTCTGGTCTTCCGACCCTGTTAATAAATCCAGGTAAGCTGTTGCATTTTAACCGCCTCTTATGACAGGCACTCCTTCCCGCAGGTAAAGCCGTGAACATCCTACTCACTGGGGGCAATTGGTGTCTATTCTATGACACTGATTCAATACTATTACTGTCTAAGCTACAGGTGGGAGGATACCGCTGGGGCACCTCAGAAATGTTTTACTGACAGCCATACGATGTTTAAAAGACCAGATCAGATAACTGGCACTTATAAAAAGCTGCTGTGAAGCAGATCCGCCGTAACCGAAGACTGTGTTTTTCATCTTGTTTTTTTCACAAAAGACTGAAAACAACTCAGAAACCAATATAAAAGTATATTTCCTTAGCTTAATTTGAAAATAAAAAAAGAAAAAAAAATAACATATTTGCAATTTTCCTGCCACATGAAGCGTTTACACGCAGGAACTTCCTGCCAGAATGGTGATGCGCACCAAGCGTGTATCCTTCCTGCTGTAGCAAGGCTGGGCAACCAAAACCACCGCCGTCACGCAAACAACAAAACTAAAGGCATAGCAAATCATAATAAACCCACATAAATGCACATGAAATAGTAACTGTTAACATTTCCGTTTCCTTATGCCGCCTTCGTCACACACACACACACACACACACACACACATTTCTGTTCGTGGAGAGCGAACGCCTTCGCCCATAAATATTTGAATATTTTGTGCAAGTGAAATTGCATTTAGCGCCAGAATCAAATCGTTCAATAATCACATTACAAAAGCTAAAACATAAATATATATATGTATATTAATATATAAGTGTGTAAGTATATAAGCATATTTGTTGTGTGCCATGTGTTATTGTACTCACTATATATTCAAAACTTAAAGGCAAGTACCACAAACAGCATACATACACGCAGCCAGCAAGCGGGCGTGCAGCACAATCGGGGTTCGAGTTCAAGCGCCCTCACCAACAACACTCGACTTTAACGCCCGGGGTCGTACGATTTTTTTCGCATTAAACTTAATTTTTTTTTTTGAATTTTTTTTCTCTTGTTTTGAAATTATTGTAATTCTTCCTCTCCATCTACGCGCTTTTATGCAGTACAATGTTTCCATTTTGGTGCCCGTTGCGTTTTAGTGATTTCCGAAATGTTGTAAACTCCCGCTGGGATCACAAGGATGCGCCTGTTTGCCAGCCTGCTGTTCTGCTGTTGTGCTATCTTTACTTGAACTTCAGCCAACGCACTGACTTTGTCAATTTGTTCGCTTGCACTCTTCGCGCCCCTCTACATACATACGAGTACATACAACTGCGTATTTGTTGTTTGAGGCACAGTTCAGAGACATGTGCAACACTCCAGGGTATATTTGACTAACGGTGTGTTTCCTTCTAATATTCGTACTTATAAGTTCTGTATGTACTCGTATAAAGGTCAGCACATCAGTTAGCGTATGCTGTTGACGAAAGGGTCTCTTCACCCTCTTTTACCCACCTACCCACCTACCTAGCTACCACCCGTCGTCCAAATACAATATTTGTATTTATGTGTTTTGTATTTGTGTATTTATATTGCATTACTAAGCAAATTGCGGAAAAATTAGCGGCTGATTTTGGGATCATCTAATTACACAGCGCATTGGCTCAGCAAGCAGGAAAGCAGGCAAGTAAGCAAAGCGTTGGTGAGAGCTCTTTGGTCGACCGTTGCTTCGGTTGGTTGGTTGGTTGGTTGGTTGGTCGGAAGGTCGCTTGGTTGAGTGTGTAGGCAGTGGTTTTTGGGAGCAGCGTCAACTGCCACCCCTCTCAGAAATGCCGCTTTGTGGGTGTTCAGCCAATGCTCTCCGGTAGCAACGGCACTGCAGCTCAGCCCGCATTGTCGGCTTTTTCTAACTGACTGCTTTGATTTAGTTTATCGTGTCGATGTTTTTATTTCTTTTCGATTTGTTGTTTACATTGCATTGATATTGACTGAAGTTTTCGTTGACTTTGTGCCCAACACAAAGTGTTTTTTTTTTTCAAATTTATCTGGTCGCTTGGACGGCGGCGGAAATTGGCTGTTTGTGGTGGGACATTGTAGAGGCAGTGTGGCATATCAACCACTCATTTAGCCAGTCTTGTATTCATTTCACTCATCTCTTCAATGCATGTGTGTATGTGTGTGTGTATGTGCGTTCGTGTGTACGTTTACTAAATTCGATTTGATTGTCAACTGAATTTTTGATTTAATGTTTATTTGTTGTAACTATCGTATGTATTTATTTGTCTGTCTATCTGTCTGTCTGTTTGTCGGCGCATATGTTGTAATTGTTGCCATTTCCACGCACAACATTAATCTGTTGTTGTTGCTGCTGCTGCATTTGGTGTCATTGTCAGCTATCACTGCATCAGCTTAGCCGCTAAATACATCAACATAACCATCACGGTGCTTTCATATACACATACGTGTATGTATGAGTGTGTGTGTGTGCCTTTATGTGTGTGTGAGTATGTATATATAATATCTCTATATATCTGCATGTACGTCCTGCTCTGTCCTGCCCATCTGTGTTTGCCATTGACTGGTAATTCGATATTAATCGCAGTTATCAAACAGAGTGTTGGATTTACCGTTGTCTCGTGTTTTTTTTTGTTTTTTTTTTTGTTGTTTTGGTTTTGATTTCGTTGTTTCAATTGCGTTTTGATAATTAAAATCGAATTGGCATTTAACCACTATTTTTATTTCGATTTCGTGCCTACGTTTCAATCCTCCGCACGATGTTATTTAGCTTGTTAAGGTAATTGGATCGCTTAGACGCTGACGAGGTGGCTGACTTGAGTTTGAGGGGTCAAATGTGGAATGAAATAAATATACCTACATACATACATATATGTGTTTTTAGGATTTGGGATGTAAGGGCTGTAGTACTACTTCTCGGTATGCGGTCTTGCGAGATATGGATCCTTAGGTCACGGCTAAAAGATAGCGACATATTCCATCTAAGAGTTCACTAGAATATTTTTTGCATCTGTTCACCTCCTCTTTCTTGAGCCAAATGCCTTTTTGTATATATATATTCTAGTTCACCTATCCTACTCGCGCAGTGAGGTTGTGCATTGGACTAGAGAGCCGCCTTGTAGAAACTAGCTTCATAAACCTTGGATAAGAGACTTTCCGTCTTTTAAATGATCACGATTTAAAATCATGCACCTGGAATATTCTATTCGGAGGGTGCTGCTCCCCAGTTTGTTGTTGTTCTCATAAAAAGTAAGGATGACATCACGGCCGCGCAAGAAGTGCGATGAACGAAACAAGATTGAATAAAGGGCGGACATATAAATCAGTACAAATTTGGTCTTGGATTTGTGGTAGGAGAGACACTGTATACGTAGGGATTGTAAATCCTTGCATAACTTTGGGCGTTGGCTAATTGCTTCCTGTTATTTGGGTTTTTACATTCATGCATACGTGTATGTATGAATGTTTTTGCATTATGCAGGAATGTAATTCTCAAATGATCAGCAAATTGATACGGCTAAAGTCTTCATTGTTTGCAATGGAATTTACCATATTATGGATATCTGACTATCTGATCTGTTTTGCGTCTTTCCATCCCTGCTCACTTGAGCGGTATGCGATTGACGTTTGTGCAGCGTCAGATTCATCTTATGGCATTGGGCTAAAGACCACGTTTTGAAACGAGCCTAGTTCTCAACTTGAATACATTCAAACATTCTCTCCCACCCGCTTAGACAGACTCCATTGAGGTGTCCTAGCATCATGCTGGTGGATGAACATCTCGCCATAATCTCCATTAAAGCGTAGTTCTTCAACATTCCGTTCATTTGTGTGCACGCCCGGACGGAAAAGAAGCATGATGTGACCAAAGATATAGTTTTTGAGTGTCTGGACCTTATTAATGGACTCTACTCCCGTTACGATGAATATTATTTTGGCAAAACAGTCGGAAAATTTGGCCTCCACGACGAAACATTCCCAAATAAGTTTAGACTGTTCGACTTCGCTGGGTTCATTAAGCTACATGGCTGTCGCTGGGTCGAAAAGCGCCAAACCGATTATGTGGTGATAGATATACTTGATTTTCGGAGCACCTAATATCGACCCAAAGCTGCCTTTCTATTCGACTTGAACTTCTGCTTTCTGAGAGCACTCAGAAGAAAGTAGTTATAAGCAAAGCGTGGAACGGCATTTCAAACTCCCTACGAACTGTCGCCAGAGAAACAATTGGTTTTCGAAAATGTCGAAAGATGCCCCGTTATGACGAGAAATGTGGAGCTGGTGGAGAGAAGAAAGTCTGTTTACCTCGCAATGCCAATGATCGATTGTAACGTCTGCCTTAAGCAGCTGGCCGAAAAAGATAATGTTGGAAAATTCTATGAAAAGACGCGGCAAAGTTTCCGGACCGAAGCATAGTCATGTTGAAGCTAATAGGGTAATCTGCTGGCTAATTTCCAGGTCATACTTAGTTTATGGAGGAAACACTTCTCTAGCCTGCTGAATGGCAGTGAAAGTTCAACACCCGGATATAATAAGCCCGAATTCCCCAACCAATATCCGATTATGATGAAGTTCCAATAGCCCTTGCCGCCTCAAAGAATAACAAAGCGGCTGGATCCGATGGTTTACTGGTTAAGCTATTTAAATGTGATGATGAAGAATTGACAAAGCGTATACATTAGTTTCTTTACAAAAATTGACTAGATAAGTGCTTCTCTGTGGATTAGATTTTAAGCGTCCTCCACCCAACTCCATAAGTAGAGCATCTCACAGTCTACGCCAGAAGCTGTGAGATATAGAAGATATATACCAAGCATATTGTGTGAAAGATTAAAGCTCTAAGTCAAATCTAAAAGAGATCAAGTATACACTAAACGCCAAATATTGGAAAGAATCCATGTAAAAACGATCCGCAAATGTGCAACTGACTCTACGCGCTTGAATTTGATATCCCCGCAAGGAACTCTCCGAGCAGTTCGATACTAAAAACGGTTTCAGAGAAGGTGACTCTTTATTGGTGGATCATTTAACTGAATGCTGAAGAAAATAATACGAGGAGCAGAGTTAAACACATATAGCGCATTAAACAAATAGTGAATGCATTCGCGTCTTGGCTCCCACGACACTTCTGACAGTGATAACATTCAAGAAATAAATAATTTCGCCAGCATCAACAAGAATGACAGCCTTGAAATCTAGCTCTCTTGTCAACAGATGCTACTTTGGACTGATGACAATTAAAAAGTAGAGTACTCTCTCGGCGAACAAAAACGAAACTCTGCTCGTCACTTAGTACTCGCGCACTGCCGAGCGACAGAGAAAAGAAAATACTGGCGTGGGATTGTGAACTCAGCTAAAGACGTATAAGCGATGTTTACGCCAACCAAGAAGAAGAAATTTTTCATAACTAACAAAAGTGGTCTCAGTTTTCACTCTTTATGCCCGCCCGTTCTGCAACCTTTCCAATCTTATGGCATTTGGAGCAATGCCGAGAAACTAAAAGGACCAAAATACCATTTACTATGATGGGCATGAAAAAATGCGGTTCAGACAAAAAACTCTATATAAAAGAACAAAGTAACAGGGCATTTTTATGGGCTATACCGGAACTCAGAAGTGAGCTCCTCGGCCCGGTAATTAGTAAAATAACTTTGTACCCTACCAAACTTATTTAGTTCGTCCTATATCGAGCTCTTGTTGCGGTTGTATTAACCGTGTAAGCGTACTGCCTTCTTGACGGCCAGGATTCGAGTCGTGCCTTCATCAAAATCTAATTCATGTTCTAATTTTACTAGTTGCGGTCGCCACTCGGCAGGGAATGCCAACCCCTTCGAGTGTATTTATAACATGAAATAAAAGGCTGCTCATAAAAATCCATTCGTCCGTTCGGAGGCGGCTGAGAATAAACTGTAGGTCGCTCCACTTGTGGGAAAAACATTACGACGCTCACTACAAATTGGAGAAGGAAGATCTCTTAAGCGGTTAAAATCGAACTCTTATGCCTGCATTAGAAGAAAGTTTGCAGATTTCTTTTCTTCAATGTGAATTTTAGAATTCAACGTCCATTTTCCGTAGTAAGAACTCAATAATACTCTAACTCAGGATGTGGATGCTTAAAAAATGACAACAACAAACAATTAAAGTGACGATACAAATAGCGATGAACATGTTGTTGTTACTGCACTTCACAGCTTTTTATTATACCTCGTGGCGAAATTGCGATTTCCATGACATTGGCGGTGGCCATGATGACGAGCCAAGATGATTATAATGAGTCAGTAGAAACTGGAGTTGAAGATGAATGAGAACACATAGTTGCGCCGCAATGCCATTTCCATTCGCTACAACTACTATCCACTCACTGACATACATACATACATAAATATTGAAGGAAAATTGACTTGGAACCTAAAAAAAAAAAAAAAACTTTTACCCGCAGAGCTTTCGTTAACGAACAATTTTGATGGCGAACTTTTTTCACCGCTGCCGGCATCCATTTTTATTTACGTTTCTTTGAAGACAAAAATGTTATAGCCGCAGGTGATTTTCGAAAATGTTAAAGATGAAAATGAGTTGCGCTTAAACGAAGTTAACTTTCATATACACTCGTATGTATGTATGTAGGTGAGTGTATATGTATGCAAGTAATAGACGTAGAAAAGGAGTGTGAGTTAATGAGAATGATAGTTGAAAAGTAAAATGAAAGTTGTAAAGGTGTAACAGTTAGATAGATGAGTGTAGATATATGTATGTCAGGTGTATGTAAGTGTCAAGAGCTTGATTGGTTGCTTGTAAATGGGAAATACTTTTTTGTTATCCTGCGAGAGTGTTAACATTGCCGCTCTTTGTAGTTTGCTATATCAACTTTCATTTCGTTTTACAGCTGCTACTTATTATGTAGCGTAGCCTCTAGCTATTATACTACTAGTACTTGTGGTAATATAAAGGAGTAGCTTCTGCTATTCTTAATATAGTTCGTCAATTTGCTTATCGGTTCTTAAAAGTACAAACCTAAAGAGAACAAACATCTCATGAGGCATTACCTCAAGACATTCGACAAACGATTGCAACTTAACTGGGTCTCAGATCACATGAAATGAAGAAAGAGTCGCATTCACAAAGGAAGTAAGAGAATTTTAAACAAAGAAAACAAACAAAGAAATAGTTAAAAATAGAAGAACAGGCTTAGTACATATTCAGCTTTAAGACTTAAATAAATATCGTCTTATAACAACTGAAGTGAGTTTGGACCGAGCTTTTCTTCAAAAGCTTGTTAATGATTTTGCGAAAAAATGCAGAGACCGAGAGACCTTTTACTAAGCTCCCTTCGAAAGTCGAATCAAGATTCAAACTTATGACATTCCGCTTAGTTGTATGCACTTTAATTATTTCGTTTAATTTAATAAATGATAGTAGAATCACTTCGGCCAACAAGTAGAGCTTCGGTCTACCTGAGCGTATTGAAGTATGGTATTAACGTGGAAGACATAGTAAAATCGGACGATAGAGGTTTTGATCTTACATATGTACGTTTAGGGTAGATAATGCAACGACATCGATATAGTTCAAACTTTTCCAATATTTACCGCATTATAGGATCTACCTAGCCTGAGACGCACTGATTGTTGACAATGGGCTTTAATCCTTTGAACATTATCCGAGATTGGGTCTTACATGCTATTTTGTGGAGACTGATTCCACGATAATTCGTGCATAGTTTCAGACGCCAGGCACACACTTTTGCCTGCCCTTTGTAAGTTATTCACCACCGAGTTTGAATAGCTAAGAAAGTAGAGCATCGGAATTCGGCTGAGCTGTTGTTCTCCAGGAGAGTAATTGCTGTTTATGGTATATTAAATATAGTCGGGTAATGAAAGGTCTATTCCATTGAAATAAGCGAGGCGGTTGAGAACTTCGCGGCCTAAAGTACTCAATGAAAGAGATGTATAGTTTTATGTTTGTTTTATTTTTCAATACAGTCTTCCGCAAGTGAAATACACTTTTCACAAAGGATATGAGTACAACAATGCCTTTATACCACAAACAAAATATGTATTCTTTAGTTTTCTAACTGTCGTCTGAGAAACTTCGTCCCCGTAACTCCTTTTTTAAACTTAAAAAAAGGAAAAAGTCACTGGGAGCCAGGTCCCGACTGTAGGGTGGATGGTCAATTTCTGTAAATATAGTAGCCTTTACGACATCCCTCGCAACCCGAGCGGTGAGAACGTGTGCGTTGCCTTGAAGAAACATCACTCCGCGCGCTAACTTGCCACTTTCTTCCGTACGACTGCCTCTCGCGCCTGTCTCAACAAATTAGCGTAATACTGCTGGTCGCTTGTTTTAGTTCTCTTTGGCAAGTAATCATAAATATTATTCTCTCGCTATCCCAGAAAATAGTAGCCATAATCTTAGATGCTAATTTTTCCACTTCGATTTTTTTTTTGTTGCCCTTTCCCCTTTGAACTTGGGACTATACTGCAAATTTCATCCAAATCATCTTGGCAAAACTTCCAAAATTCTTTACCACCCCTCCAATTGTCGCTGCTTGTCGAACGGCGTGAGCATTTGTGGCACTCAACGAGCACTAGTTTTTTCATATTTAAATTTCATGCAAAATCTCTCCACAATTTAATTCTTCGATCAGTCATCTCGTTAAAAATCAGGCAGTTCTCCTTCCTTGAAAAAGTCCAATAGTTTCTCCAGTGACGGTGGATAGGCTGTTTGAAATGCGGTCCCACATATCGAGTTCCTGTTGAATGCTCGCAGAAAGCCATGGTGCAAATTGAGTAGAATACTGTCTGTCTGTCTGTTGTGATTACAACTTTTCGACGTCGAACCGCTTTTGTGTTCGTTGACGTTTGTGTCGATGTTAAGTCCTTGGAACGTATGCAGATCTAGAAGGTGTCTCATGTCTTTCGTCTACCACATCTAGGTGCAGTAGTGCCATTTTTTTGGTGCTACATACTACCGTATTTTGGAACCCGGCGAAATCATTTGACATAGAGGGAGAGGAGCAGTCTGGTACATTCCTTGTGCTCATAGAAGGTGTCTTTGGTCATATCGTCATTTTCTTCCATCGGGGCGAGGACGGAATGCAGCGATATGTTGAAGGATCACACTTTGAAGTGGATTTCGATGAGACCTTCATCAATGGCGGTGTATGCCAGAACTCGGCGACGAAGTCTCTCTAACACCTAAAATCCAACACCGAATTCGCACTCATATGACCCACTTTGTTCCGTTCTTGACCCGTTAGTACTATGAAAAAAATGATCGAAATTTAATTATACCAGGTTCTTGAATGAATTATCCATCTCTCCGTTTATATTCTATTTCTTCATATACAAACTTAAATTTTTAATAACAATTTTTTTGATGAAAATCCATGAACGAGCGAACTTTTGTTTAAATTATACAAGTTGGAATTTCAAAAAATTACTTTTACAGTTATTTCAACATACTTTTCCAATTTGCATATGCATGAATGAGGGATGGGCGTATGTATTTACTCGTATGTACACTTGCGAATATTTAACAATGTTTGTGCTTTTGTAATTGTGTATTCATGTGTACTTGCCACAAATATTTGTTGAACGCATTTTTTATGCGGGTGCTGGTTTTTTTTTGGTACTTTAAACAACACTGTTGTTGAATGCTTTTTGCCACTAACTTACATTTTTGTGTTTATTTAGATTTTTTGTTACAACAACATTATAGACTATGTATACATAGATAGGGCTGCATGAGATGCAAGAAGTCAGGCTGGAAGCGGAAAGCAGATGATACTCGTATTTATACAATGCAAGAGCACGGTCTCTGTAGGACCCAAAACGTAGGAAAGCCTCAGATCTGCATCAATAGACTCTAAATAGTGAGGAAGAGCTTTGAATACAATCAGGTTTTTTTCGCCAGAGCCTGGGATCAAGTATTCACTCACAGATGATTTGTATCGCAAAGCTAGTATTAAACAACGACTTTCCAGCATCACTTGACCTATTTAATTTGAGAAATGTTATTTGAAACCTAAGTAAGAGCAGATCTCTTTCATTATCTTCCAAATAAATTAAGCCGGCTGAGATCGCAAGTTCAGGGGTGGTCGTTACAGCTCGCTTCGTTTACAAATTTTACAAAGCTCTTTATTTGTAGTGAGCTTTACTACATACTGACGAGCGGTTTTCTTCTCGACTTGCGCATCTGCTCTCTGAGAACACTAATCAGCAACCCCGGCATATGGGAACTGTGGGACGGCATTGCAAACTCCCTACGTACAGCTGCAAACGAAAGGTTGCAAAAACAGCTGGTACGATGAGGACTGCCGTGTCGCGGTGAGGAGAAAACAGACTGCAATGATCGCGATCGACCACAACAAGTGCGGCATGGGATAGATAACGTGAGCTGAAGAGGAAAGCAAGACGCATTTGCAGGGAAAAACAGAAAGACGGAAAAGAAGCTGGCCGACAAGGGTTATGCTTGAAATTTCTACGAAAAGATACGGCGACTTACGGAAGGTTTCAAGACCGGAGCAAACTCTTGTAGGGCTCAGGGAGGTGAGCTAGTGGCAGATGCCCAGAGTATTCTGAATATATTCTCCATCTGCTGAAAAGGCGATTCCATAGTCTGTGCCAATTACCGTGGAATAAGCCTTCTTAACATCGCATATAAGGTCCGATCTAGCGTATCAGTGTGGCGTTCGGCGTGGTAAGTGAACCATTGAACAGATATTCACCAAGCGCCTAATCTTGGAAAATACCCGTGAAAAGATGATCGACACACACTACCCCTTCGTCGATTTTACAGCCGCCTTCGACAGCACGAATAGGAGCTGCCTTTATTTGGTATCCCCGCAAAACTTATGCGGCTGTGTAAACTGACCGAATCACTTTTGCCAACAGGTGCTACTTTGGACTAAGACTCGCTCGTCATACCGGTCCTACTATATGGCGCAGAAGCGTGGACGATATCAATATCTGCTGAGTCGGCTCTAGGAGTCTTCGAGAGAAAAGTTTTCCGAACGATTTATGGTCCTTTGTGCATTGGCAACGGCGAATACCGCAGACATAGTTCAGCTAATGAAGAGAAAGCGGCTATGCGGGCTAGGTCATGTCGTCCGAATGGATGAAAGCACTCCAGCTTTGAAAGCATTCGATGCAGTACCCGCTGGTGGAAGCAGAGAGAGAAAACCTCCACTCCGTTGGAAAGATTAGGTGGAGAGTGACCTGGCTTAATTTGGTATTTCCAACTGGCGCCAAACAGCGAAAAGAAGAAAGAAGTTGCGCGCTAATATTGATTTGACTATAATCGCGTAATTGGTGCCAACGCCAATAAAGAAGAAGAAGAATAAGGACAAGAACTTTACTAAGGAAAAATATTCTCGATGAAAGTGCGTCTTGCGGAGGAAAGAACGTCGTCTGACACCTCTGAAACATAAGAAGAGATATTTTATCTTCCATGGCGGAATGACTGAGTATGACCCGAATTTCATAGCTGATCCAATAATGCTCGACTGAGATGAAGATGAGTACCATAGCCAATAAGGAGAAGGAAATTCTTCAAGATGTTCGGTTTTACTTCCCTTTACTCATTACCCTCGAGAGTTCAAGAATTGTTGCCTCAGACGACCTATATTTGACTTTTTAAGGAAATATTGCAGCTTTCAAAGATGAAAAAACTCCAGTAGGCGCGGATTCAACTGAGATCTGCCTATGGCAATGCTGGAAGATGATCCGTTCTGTGATGGGAATTCTTAAGCTTTCTTTGTTTTTATGATTAAGACTCTTACTTTATAAGAAAATAGTGCATATTTTCTTATTATATATCTAGAGTTTGGTTAGTGGACGATTTCAAATCAATCTTATGCCAATGAGTTCAACTTTGGACTAAGTATACAACTGAAACAAAAAGTCCTCTCTCGACGAACAAAGACCAAACTCTACGAGCTGCTCATCATTCTCATTCTGCTTCAGAACTCGAACACTGGTCTTCCGATCTTTGTTTAGATTTGAATTCTTCCGAATTCTCAATAAAGTAGCAATCTAGGAGGAGAGTGATTCAAACATTTTGTTTTAATTTGAATAGGAGCTAGGGGAACCTGAATATTTTTGAAAGTTCAATGTCATAATGTTTCCGATTCTTTTATCAGAATCTTGAGAAACTGTCCTCTCATTTAAATTTTATTTTCTTATTCCTTTGAACCAACTAATATACTAGTACACAGCCATACACACAACCAAACCAAACTCGTGAGCTCGATGTGCAAATTCAGTTGTTATGCTTGCTTGCACAAAGGCTTTCACAGATTCAACATTGCATTCGATTTCATTTTCTTCCAACACTTAGTAGAAGGTACGAGTATATCTCTCTCTGCATCTCCGTTTTAGTTTTTGTTACCGACCGACCTATAAAAACTATGTAGAATGGAAAAGAGGTAGAAAGACAGAAAGGAAGAACGAAGAAAAACTGATCAAAGTTGAGAGATAAAAAATAATGCATTGCAAGTTCGAAGCCACCCGCACGTCACAGACACCATCAAAGTAACAGACATTCGCTGCTAAACCTCTTTACCAATCGAGCACGAGCAATGTCCTTGGAACCCACTTTATCGCCGTGTGACCGTTGTCAGAAAAATGTTATAACATTCGTCAACGATAGCGTTGCGGATGGAATACTGCTCCACACATTGGCAAATCTTGAACAGTTTCTTACTTGTCTCGCTCGAGGAGTGCCCATTCAGTACAAACTCAACCAAACTGTTTCCTCTCAAACTTACAAACAGTCGCATGTCCTTAGCTCGTGTCTTCACTTTCATTGTTGTTGGTATTTACCTGGTTGCAAGTTGTTGAAGCAATTTTTCTTGCTTCATTTCATTTCCTTCAACATTTGTGCTTCGCTTCGCTGGCACTTTTTTCCTTGTTTCCTCCTTCCTTTCCTCCCATTCTCACACCTTTAGTCAGCTCTCTCTCTCTCTGTGTGCGACATTCAGACATTCATTGTGGAACATTATTTATCTGTTTGCACATCAAATGATTTAAGGTGTGCTCGCTCGTTGCCACTACACATTTTTAACAGCGCATCCTTTGCTGTGCTGTGAAGTGGTGTGGGGGTGGGCGTAGAAGCTTCCTTGACTCAAAACCGCCATCGTTAGTATTTTCGTCAGACTTTTTCCATTTTTTATGATGTTTTTTCTTGTGGCAGCTGACAGCAAGTTACTGTTTGTTCTTCTCTTGTAGTTATTCTTTTTTCGATTTTTTTTTCTTCGCATTAATTTTTTCATTTGTTTCCTTCTTCGTCGTCTTACCTTTTGTGAAAATGTTTCCTTTTTTTTCGTTTTCCTTGTGAAATGCAATTTAAATATTTGCACAAGCACACTTTCGAGTGCTTACGATGACGGTCGTGAGATTACCGAAAATTGCAATGGGAGGAATACGAGTGTATGTACGAGCATAGGCCTCTAGTCTCTGGTATCTACATATGTATGCATGTTAGGTGATGTGGTTGTTTATTCACAGTGTATTCCTTTGGCTGTTTGAGACATTTTCATTCTCTCTTTCCCTCTTCGTCTAGAATTCTCTTCTTGAGTTCTAATGCTGAAACTACCCATCTTACATACCTTCCGTCCATAGCAACCTATCTTATGAGAGCGCCATGCAAATGAAAAGTTGTTACCGCTCGCCCATACTTTTACTGACGGTTGTCCCATAGAAACCAGCGGCGATTTGATTTTTTCCGTAAAACCGGCTCAGCTCATTTCTCGCTCTCGTACAAGGTTGCCAGTATAGACTTTGTAAACTAATAATAATAAACTAATAACTATTAATATGAAAATGCACAGTTTTTTCAAAAGAAATGAAAAATGGGTAGTTGCAGCATAAGTGGAGCCCTTTCAGCCTTCTAGGTGCTTAGATGTTCCTATCTCTCATATCTCTGTCATATACCCGATGAGGAGCATGCCGTGTCAATACAAAGATAGTGTTCCGTCGTATCATTCACATAAGGGCTAGGTTAGGTTAGGTTATGTTGAATTGACTGGTTGTTTTAGACAATCCCTGTCCGCTGTAATGCGGAAGAAATCTCTTATGGCAAGAGTTGGTGAAGGAGCGCGATAGAAGATATTTTAAGCGCAGACTCCCAAACCAGATAATCAGAAATTTGAACAGTAATTCAATAATTTTGACCTCACTGTAAGCGATAGTTGTGACTTTGAAAGCACAGGCAGTTTGGTCATGCAAAGACATATAAGAGGCTAAAAGATGAATGATACTTTTCTGCGAAATGTATGAAGTGCGAATTTACGATATAGCTTTATTCAGCCTGATTTGCCTTCACAAAGAAATAAGGTCGAGATCTGTATAGTTTGTCTTTCGATTAAGTATTTAAATCTCCGTAGAGAATGACTTCAGGCCGAACGTCTTGTAACATAAAACGTTTCAGCGATTGTTGGGCGATTGTTCACCTTCGATTTGTGGTACGCGAATGCTTACGATACGCATCCAATACTTCCCGCATAATATTACCCACTGCTAACGATTCTATCACAGTGACCGTTCTGGGTTGTTTTAGGTCTAAATGTGCTCTAAAATCTACGTCTTGTTTTCAAAAGGACGTCATTGAAATTTTGTTTGATAAAGGGAAGGGCTCTCACATCAAAGGGTAGCTTCATCCAACAACTCGTACAAAACAAGAAAACAATTAAATTATCCTTGAAAGTGAAGAAATTCTACCATTAAGCTAAATTAAACCCATGGCGTACTACTTTGAGTAGGTTACGTTCGCAGTAATGTTGTGCATCATAACTACCAAACATGACAAAGTTATCTTGCAACATGACAACGCGCAGTCTCATACCGCTAAACTGGTGAAAGACACATTAAAAACACTTAATTGGGAAATATTATTGCACCCGCCGTACTCTCCAGACCTCGCCCCGTCCGACTATCACCTTTTCGCATTGATGGGACACTCCCTTGCAGAGTAGTGCTTCGCTAATTTTAAAGAACTCGAAAAATGGCTCGCGAATGGTTTGCCTCGAAAGAGAAAAAGTTTTTTTGGAATGGTATCCATAATTTGCCTGAGAGATACTTTGAATAGAAAAATTTTGAGATTCCTCTGAAAATTAAGTGTTTTCTTTATCGGAAAAACCCTGGTTTAAGGTGCAACGCCCGCCGATTAAGGGAATATGGTTTTAAATACCAGTGGTTGTTATGAAAAGTAAAATTTTATGCCTATCCCACGGAATCGGAGTTCGTTTTCTCATTTTACCTGGTCTAGAAATATATATTATTTGCCTAAACAACCCTTATTGGCCTTATCGCGGCCAAAATAAGCATTTGTGGTCACTGTCAGAAAAATCGTTGAATATTCCTTGAAATATTTATACGAATTCTTCCCCTTCCACTCCAGTTACCATTAAACAAATTGTACTGCTTTAAATTAAAGTACTTTAAAGTATTTTTTATACACTTTAATTTTACATAAAAATTTATTATTAAAGCAAATAAATTTGTACTCTGACTTTAAATGAATGCAGTAAATTGCTTTCCCCACTCGGTTGGTCGGTCGGTCGGTCGGTCGCTACTCGCAGCAGCCAGCCATTTAATGCTTCAAGTGAAAACTCATAAAACACAAACCTTAACAAGTACATCATGAGAGCAATAACAACAAAAGCCGTTACAACAGCAACAACAACAACAACAACAATCAGAGCATAACTTTGCAAACTTTCATATTTGTTGTTGCTTTTGTTTATATTTTTATACCTTTCATATATATAAAATGGTATATTAACGTTGGTCCGCAGTATGTAAGTATCAGAAGGAGAAAAGAGATCGGACTATTATGACATATACGAATATACGACCGATTTTCAAAATTTCATATTTTGAACAAAAACTGCGTCAGCAAAAACATCCCAAACGACTATTACGGGCGCTAGAAAGACCAATTAAAGTCGCAGTCGGTTGGGCTGAGAGACAAGGACTCTCAGCAAGCCCGGAAAAATCTGAGATCGGCCTCTTTATGAAAAACACGAAAGTTCATCAACTCAACCCATCATATTTAAGAGGTATCATTTCAATACCCTCCAAGTCTGTTGAGTAGCTTCGGGTAATCCTTGATATAACATCTACTTGGAGGGGATATGATGATACCTATTGAAGAAGTATTCCGCCAAAATGGGACTACGTTCTAAATGATGCCATATTAAACCTTTGGAACAGGTGCTCACGTACTTGTCTACTTCGTATATAGCAAGCGCAATGAAAACTACAATAACAAGGGTCATAGAAATCATTATTGATATTAGGCCAATGAACAAAGATGGGATGTAAGAAGCAGCGCTAACAGCTAGCCGTCTAGAAGCTCCAGACAGTATTAAGTAATTTACATCAGATCTCGGGCTAAACGTAAACCGACCGGGAAGTGGAAACCTTCTGCCGGGTAGATGCCTGCTACTCTTTCCTTAAGTGAGAAAAATGGACGAAAGGTGGGCTCATCAATAACAGTGAAGATATTCATATTTATACTGTTGGGTCTAAATAGGAGACAGGCATAAACGCAGGATTTTTCTGTCACCACCTCAATAACCAAGGTAGCTTTAAACTCAATAACTACAAACTTTGTCTTCCAAGCAGAGATTTAATAGACAAGCGGTAATTAAGGTACAAAGTCCAGATCCGTTAGAACAGGCAATGAGAAAATTAACCGACACAGTGAGTATCACTTGTGTCCCAGGTCGCATCTATGTAAAAGGTAATGCAAAGGTGGACGTGTCAGCTCGCGCCGCTGTAAAGCCTGTCACCACCGACTGCCTCAGACTCTTCAACGACTTCAAATGTTGTTGAACGCAGTGTACCGTGAAGGAACACTTAAGATCTTGGAATTCTTCCAACAGTAGAGGACTTACAATTATATATATTATAAAATTGGCGCTTTGTAACCGCTGAAGCGATTTTCGACCGAGCTACTCCTCCAATTAGTGGGTTTTACGTCTTGATGTTTTTTCAACAAATGGAGGTACCTACAGTTTATACTAAGCTACCACCGAACGGCCAAATGATTTTTATGAGATGCTTTTATTTCATGTCAGAAATACACTCGGAGGGATTGACATCACCTGCCGAGGGGCGACCGCAGTTAGAAAATTTAGCTTAATTTTTTATTTAATTAATTAATTTTCTATAACCTTTTGGATGTTAGTACGACACCAGGATTTGAACCCGATCCTTCCGAATGGCAGTAGGCACTCGGCTACCGCGGCCGCGGTTGGTTTAGTCGTTCGTGAAAGGTATATAGACTTTTGGCGTGACCGACGACAGCTCTGCTTTTCTGTTATTTTTGTTTTTGTTGCTATAGTTGTCGTTATTGTCAGAGCCGCTGCCGCTGTTCATAGAAATTCTAACACATACACACGTACTCTTGCATATAGACTTTTTCCGTGCATCAGGAAAAGTTCACACTGACAACAGCAACACACAACAGCGATTGTGTGCTGAGGAGAAAAAATAATAACAAAAATACAACACTTGTCAGCGTGAAGCCGAGTCGTACATCGATACATACATATGTACATACATACATTTACAACTGAGCCGTGGCAAAGTAAAGTCGAGCAAAATGAATGGCATAGAGAGTTTGTTATATGGCCTACGTGTATGTGTCGTTGAATGCTTGTAGGAGTATTTATTTATAAATAGAGGTGTGTGTGTGTGTATATGTGTGTGCGTGTGTTCGTATTTACGTGTGCGTTCAATTCATCGTCATAGCGCTGCTGTAATGGCATTCGAGCATTTCCTAGAACATCCTTTCAACACGTAGGCTAACCAAATAACAACAATAACAACAACAATAACAACAATAACAATAACAAAAGCTATAAGAACGCAAATAGCACAAACATCCAATAGCAAATACCGTTTGGTTGGGGTTGACGGTGTGGCAGGTCCTCAAAGCTCGTTGGAAAGTCGAGTGTGTAGCCAGCCAGGGATGAAAATGAAAATTCAGTTATGAATTCATTTCGAATCGAGGTAATATGATTACCGTTATGATGCTCATCCGTTCATTGGAAACAGAGTATATACACGCACATACATACATATGTATATATGTATGGTATTGAGCGCACAAAAGTGGGTTGAAACTAAAGCGTTTCAGGTCCCGTGCGGCAGTGTAGGCGAATCACTGGGGTATGAGTTTATTGGTTGAGTATTTTTTTTAGTTTTTTTTTATTATTTTTACTTACTGTCAGTTGTTGTCCGTGTGAGTGTGTGTTAGTTACTCGAGTTGAAGCGTCAAATAAATATGTACAAACTTTATGGATGGCAAGTGGCGTGGGGTTATGAACCATGAACAAAAATAAAAACAGGAAAAAATGGCAACAAAAATAAATGAAATGAAATCAAAAACAACAACAACAACAAAAACAGTAATGGTAATAAAGACAGTAGCAATGAACGTGGTAACAAGCTCAGAAACCCAACGAACAGCAAACACAACAACAAGTGTAATAAGTGGAATGAAGAAAAACTGTCAACACGAAGCGCCAAAGCGCAAATATTGCAAAAAGAATTGAGGAGAGAGAGAGTGGCGATTTAATAAATACCAAATGCTGGAACAACTCATCAACTCATTTAAGGCGAAGTTTTTTTAAGTACTTAGCACTCTTCCGACAGAAGCCGAATGTTTTGCATTACGTACTGTCATTTGGAAGGCCAGGGTTCAAGCCCTCGTTCGATCAATATCCAAAAAACAATTTTTCTAATTGCGGTCGACTCTCGGTAGGGAATGTAAAGCACTCCGAGTGTATTTCTGACATGAAATAAGTAAAAGCTCCTTATAAAAATCCATTGGTCGTTCGGAGGCTTAGTATAAACTCTATTTGTTGGATAAACGTACCACAAATTGGAGGAGGAGCTCGGCAGAAAATCGCCAATAATACATAAAAAATCATCGTCTATAGTTGTTATTGTTGCTGTTGTAACCGCGAGAGTTTGCCGACTCTAAAGATTAACGAAAATCAACGTCTTCGGGATCATCTATCGGTAGGTAGGGAAAATGAGCTGTTTTGATGGGTTGGAGTAAGGAGGAAATGGAAGTAGATGAGTAGGATTTAGAAGACAAGCTGTATTTAGTGTTGCATGCTGGAGATAAGTTTGAGTATTTTGAAGTCGAGACTGGATGCGCAGGAGCTGATACCATTGCGGTTTCCAAATCTTAGTTTGCTAGTTTTACTCGGATCAGTTCGAGTACTTCTACACTTGTCTGAGACGGTTCTTCCGCAATCAGATGATCTTTGTGGTGACGGTTATTCATAATTACTATCTTAAAATGACCTTTTCCCTGAACTCTTTAAGGGTTCCTAATAATAATAACTCAATTTATGTAGCTTTCCTCTCAGAATTTCTTAGTGTGGAGCAAACCAGGAATCAGTCTGATTTTTCATCAATTACCTGGGAGTAATCTTGGACCTCAAACTGATGTGGAAACTCAATGTGGAAGAGAGGTTGGAAAAGGCCAGTGTTGCCCTCTACGTAAGTAGAAAGATATGAGTCTATACTTGGGGAATATCGCCTGACCTTATGTATTGATGTTACACAGTGGTAGTCAAGGCAATCTTGCTTTACGTTGCTCTGCTGTTGTGGCTCGCTACCGGCGAAATCTCTTTCAGAAAACCAATGGAGCGAAACAACTAGTTTCCTGAACCTTTGCTATAACTGGAGCACTAAGAATCACTTCAAAGGCTGTTTTAGAATGATTACTCAACTCACCACCAATTCGATATTTCAGTGAAAAGCTTTGTAGCGAAGTCAGCACAACTCGAAAAGCAGGGTTTCATGGTCGGACAAAATAGGCCACATATCCCTACGCTTTATATGGAAAAGAAGGTTTCACGTCACATTAAATGAGGGTGGATGACGTCGGAGCATATGATCTCCACCAGCAATACCTACACAGACGAATCAAAAATGGTTGAAGTAGGGGGCGCCGGAATCTATTTTGCGGAAATAGATCTCAGCAACTGTTGAAGCTTCTAGATTATTGTAACACCTTCCAAACGGAAGTCTTCACAGGAAACCACATAAAAATATCGATATATACGTCGATAGCCAAGTGGCATCTAGAGCAATACCCTCCATTGTACTTCATCGGAGAATGTTTTTAGAAGCAGGGATGCGGTAATGTGGCGGCTGCATAAACGCGGTAGCATACAAACTGGCCGCAAGGGTATTCCAGGAAACGAACTAGTTGATGAGATTCCCAAAAGGGCCATCTGAATGTCTACCGAACCAGTATATGAAATATGCCAGACTGCAAAAGTGATACACAATGAAATTTCCAAAAGGGCTCACCGACGGATCAGGTAGAATCGTCAAGATAATGTGCAAAAGCACCGAATGAGAACAAGAAAACTTGTAGCTCATGTGGTCTCGAAAGAATTGCGCGGCTGTTGTTGACAGGTCACAAGCAATTCACCATCCCACGCGAGTGAAGAAGATATGTGTGAGAGACTTAAACATCATCTCTGCTTCTATACGGCCTAATCTGGAACTCGTCTTAGATATATAGGTGCTTCGTTTTCAAACGACTAGATGAAGTATCAAAATTAGATATCAACGTTCTAAAAAACATCGCAAAAAGCGTTGACCTATATAAACTCCATCTGGCATTACAAAGGACCAATAGGTCTACATATGTCTAGCGTGACAGCCAGCCAGTATAACCCAAACTAGCCTCTAATTTTTTTAACTGTTGATAGTACTTCTACTTGACCTTTTCGTACCGTAATTTCACGACTGGATTATTTGTGTTGACTGGACTCTTCGCTGAGCCGGATTACTCAAAGTGTGATTGCTTTATGAATTAAGTTATTGATAAGGGATCTCAGGAAAAGCTGTGTGCTCGCCAAGCCAGATTACAGAGAGGTGAGCAATCTCATATATTTTTCTGGGAATCGGTTGGTATAAAAGAAAATTAATCGCGCTTGACCTAGGTACAATACATTTGTGGAGACTTCGTTGGAGTGCATATAAAAAGTACGGGATTCTAGTGAAAATATGTATCATAAAGATAGACCAAAAAATGGAGTATTTGAAAAGTTTTTTGGCTATTGTTATTGTTTCTAAAAAAAAACTTTGCTTCGCTTTTTATTTTATTGCAGCGATTTCCGATATTCAAGCTTATACATATATTTACAAGCACACCAGATGTTGACTTACAGTTATTGTCTGGTGTACGGAGGTGCAAATGGATTTGTTTGTTAATGCAGTTACATAATTCACTTTGGAATCGAAATATTCCATTCACGAAAACGGAAATGAAACTCGCAAATTTGTTGACAGTAATTAATGTCAATGGATGGACAAGGGAAAAGGGTCAAAACAATATTTGTGAGTGGTGCTCCGAAGAGTACATATTATCGAATCTGGAAAAGGAAAGGACATACATATTATATATCTTATATATTGTACATATACTTACATACAGGGTTAACTAGTTTGCAGTTTCTAAAATAAACGTAAATAAAAAGCATTAAGGGGGGAGACTCATGTAAAATTTTCAAAAAATCGATTTTTTTTTTCGATATTCTGAAAGTATACTATGTTGAGCGTGTACTGACGAGCCGGAAAAAAAAATCTCGAATATTTACAAAGTTATAGCTAATACAGTGGAGCGGGCCGTACTGAACTGTACTGTGTACTGAAACTTTAAACGCAATTATCTCGCAACTACTTTTTGAAAAACTGCTCGTATTGTAGCTCAAAAAATTATTGACCGATTTGTTTGAAATTTGATGAGGCTTTTCTCTACATTACTACCGGAAGGATAAACCTAAAACTTCAGGTATTTTTGGTTGATTATTTATTTTTTTGGGGTCAAAAGGGTCAAAAAAATAGCTCAAAATCGTAACTTTTTTTTAAGGCTGATTTTATATTGGATTTTATCCTTTTCTTTTTAATTTTATAGGTTTATCCTTTCCGTTTATATGTCCTGAAAAAAAAAATTTTTTTTTGGTGTTTCAGATCAACGGTTGATGAGTGACAAATGGAGCAGTTTCGGACCTCGCGTTAGAGGCAGCCTACAAGACATCATGCTGAGCCACCATTTTGAATAAAAAAAAAAAATTTTTTTTTGTAATCTTAAAATGTTAAATAAAGTTGTGTTAAAAGTTCTAGACAATTAAATTATTTTATCACTGTAAAAAAAAAATATTAAAAAATGACCGATTTCGAGGCATTTACATGAGTCTCCCCCCTTAAAATTAATTATGTTTCCTGAAATTCCCTTTTCACTATAAAGTTTGAGTTTTAGCATACTATGTGTAACTCTACATCATTCAAATGACCGCCGCGGAGGTATATGTATGGAATTTTCGATCCGTTTGAGGTAATTTTTCACCACCTTTTGGCACATATTAGGCCGTACCACAGCCATAACTTGAGAAACTATGATTTTCAAGTGCTCATAATCTCGGTCCCTAGCGTTGCCCCACAAAAATCAGTCCAACGCTGTCAAATTGCATGATCTCGTTAACCAATTGGCATCGCGAAAACGAAAGATAACGCGGTCGGGAATTTCTGTTACAATTCGAGTAAAGCCAAATTCGCACGTGTTGTGTGGCATGTGGCACCACCTTATTTAAACCGCATATTGTTCGAGTTTTGTTCTTCAATCCCTCCGAATGCTCCGAATTGACAGTGACAGTAAGGTTCAATCATACTTCCGGACCAAAGAGCGCACCAGACAGTAAACCCGTTTGGGTGTGATGGTCTCTCTTCAATTATTTGATGATTCTCGAACAATGCGAAAACGTTCGGGTCTTCGGTTATAATTGCACTTACAGTAGCAATTATTGAGGTGAAACCAGCAAAACGATGATGGACAAGCCTTTTTTGGCAGATCGCGCGTGAGTCGTGTCAAGCTGTCATATTATTTTTGCTCAGTACTATTGTATTTGGCATATCATCATCGAAAGATTTAAGCCTGAACAACGTTTAAAAATCGTTCAAATTTATAAAGAAAATTCACGTTCTGTAAAGAATGTGTTTCCCTCGCTTCGCTTTTCTTATGGTCAAAATAATCGGCCTACAGAGCGTACTATTTGCAACACCATCACCCATCTTGAGACTCAGCATTCATTATTGGATAATGCTCGACCGAATAGATCACGTACAGCAGGCAGTGAGAGAGAGAGTGTACACGAAGACTGTGGAGAGTCGATTCGGCGCCGTTCGCAGCAACTCGGACTAACGTATGGAACGCCTTGGTATATTTTACGTAGAGATCTTAAATTGAAAGCGCACGAAATAAAGGTTGTGCAAGACTGAAGCCGCTCGACCTTCCCAAGTGACATAGTTTCGTTCTAATTGCTCTTTGAAAAGTTCCAAGATTTTGTTCAGCGATGAGGCCCATTTCTGGCCCAATGGGTATGTAAACAAGCAAAATTGACACATTTGGGACGAGGAGATTCAAGAACTGCCATTTGATATTGTTCGTAGACCGGTGGAATCATCGGTCCATATTTCTTCAAAAATTATTCGAGTGAGAACGTAACCGTCAATGGCGACCATTATCGCATCATGATAACCGACTATTTGCTGCCTGAAATTAAAGCTCGTGATTTCGGCGACATTTAGCTTCAACAAGACGGCGCCACTTGCCAAACATCGTATCAATCAATGGATTTATTGAGAGAACACTTCGGTAGCCACCAAGATCGTATGATATCACACCGTTAGACTTTTTCCTGTGGGGATATGTAAAGTCTAAAGTCTATGCGGTCAATCCCGCTTCGACTCAGGCCTTGGAGCAAAACATTTCGCGCGTGACTCGCCAGTTACCTGTCGAAATGCTCGAACGAGTCATCGAAAATTGGACTCAACGGATGGATCATCTGAGACTTAACCGGGGCCAACATTTAAAAGAGATAATCTTCAAAAAAGAAATGCCAAAGAATGTTCTTTTGATATGATAATAAACATTTCCCAGTAAATTTGAATTTTCTGTGTTTTTTAAAAATGTTGGGAATTTCGAAATGGATCATCCTTTATGTATATATTTATTTTTGCATATTTTGATATTAGTAAAATAAAATTGTATATTATGTATTTTGTTTCAGCAACCGCTATAGCCGATTGGTTAGTATTTGCGTACTGTCATTTGGAAGGATTCGAGACCCCATTCGAACAACATCCAAAAATAATTTTTCTAATGCGGTCGCAGGGTTGTACGGAGGCAGCTTAGAATAAAATTATCGGTTCCTCCACTTGAAAAACATCAAGACGAACACCGGAAATTGGAGAAGGAGCTTGGTCGAAAATCACTTAAATGGTTACTAAGTGACATTTACATATACCATATATATACATATGTATATGTAATACATACCTTTTTATTTATATATAAATATATGCATTCGTTAAAATTATATTGGCTATGTTAAATAAATAAATAAATCGCGTTCTCGCATTCTCTGCAATTTTCCCCAAAAATATTTGTTTGTTTGTTTGTTTGTTTACGCCACAATTTGCAGCAGACAGACATTAAATGTTGTTTGTTTATATAACGGAATTTTTTATTTAGAATTTTTTAGTCGACATGCAAATAGAGCAACCAATCACAATTTGTTACCAAAGCAATGCTTCGATTTTATTATAAATTTTGTTATTTGTTGAAATGTAAAAATAAAAACAAAAAAAAAAAAAAATAAATAAATAAACGAAAAAACAAAATCCAATATTTAAGCTATAAAATTTGATGAAAAATAGTATGAGCGTAGTATTTATTGTGGTCTCGCTTGGAATTTATTTATTTATTTTACACGCATATGTATATGTATTGCTTGTGATAAAAAATATTTTTGATTTACCAAAAAAAAAAAACACTTTTAATACAAACATGAAAAATAAAAAAATATTCTTACACAAACAAATAATGCCAATTTCGCAATTTTCACGCATTCGATATACGTGAATATGTATGTGTGTGCCAGTACGCTGAAAAAAACAATTTATTAGTCTATTTGTAGGCGCGTAAGCCTCCAGTGGGTTTGATGGCATTGTTTGCTAAAGTTGTTAGTCAATTTGTGCAAATATTTGCGATTGTAGGTGCCTAACTGTATAAGAAAAAAATAACAAAATATGTAAATATGTATTAAATGTATAAAAAGCATATTGGCAGCGTTAATTGGTCTACGCAATTTAGTTTGGGCGGCGAAAATTTGCTAAGTATTTAAGAATTGAAATAGTTTCGCTCCAAATTGATTTAACCATCCACCATATATTTTTGTTGTAGTTGTAATCCAAATTGAATGCCATTTGTTATGCAACTGCGATGGAAGGGCGTCTGCGAAGTCGCGGCTCTGGCATGCTTGCGGTGCCTGTGCTGTTATTCATACTGTTAAATGACATGGAACGCGACAGGTCTATTACCAAAAAAAAAAACAACAAAAAAGATCGAAAAGACAGAAGCTTAACTCGAAGACTAAGGTAAGATTGAGGCACGTTAATGTTAAAAAAAAAATAATAATATTTAGTCAAGTCTCTAAGGACTTGGGGGAAGTAAGCGGGTGTCGGCCATCGAGCGGGCCCGAAAGTTTAAATAAAAACACACACTTTTCCACTAAAATTCTTTCACTATTTTTTTTTTTAATAAATTTTTCGCCCTTGTATAAGAAATAAAGCATTTAAATAATTTAAATTATTACCTTTTTACCAATTTTTTCTCCAAATATAATTAGATGTGCAATTAAAGGAGAGTGCCCGCGGTCTATAGGCTGCCGTGCGCGAGCGAGGGCTTTCGCTACGCAGTCGCTCGGCTAACGAAATTTAAGCCAAAAAGGATAAAGGAATTGGCGCGTGATGGGACACACGGAAATAGTGTGAAAAGACGGGGAATTCTACGCCCACGGCAGTTAACCGGACGCGGACACTTTTTTTCTATTTTTGTGTATTCAACACCTCTCCTAAGCAGACAAGGACCTTTCGTTAACGAATAATTACAATATGTAATTGAACAAAAGTGTGAACAGATCAGCAAAAACCTCTCATAAGTGGACGTGAAACTCTAATCCGTGTCATAACGTGACATTCAAAAGCATATATGGGGAATCTGCCGAGGTTAATCCATTAGATGTGCAGCAATTCGATCAAAAGATATAAAAAGCTAGCAAGTGGAATGGAAATCGCATCAGAAATCTTGGATGTCTCGTGATATTATGTTTATGAGGGGCATTTCCACCAGGTCTTTACAAAGGAGTGGAAGTCTATCTTTTCCCAATTGCGACGCTTCTGAGCGACTGTTGATGAGCGACTTGTAAAGTTTGGATTTTACTTGTCGAGAGAGGATTTTACTTTTTAATGACCTTCTCAGTTCCAAGCAGCCAATTTTTGCAAGAGTCATCTTGAATTGGATTTAAAGTCAGACATTGTTGTTGGCGTTTATGCTGGTTCCAAGATAAATTGAGTTATCTACGACTTCAAAGTTATGACTGTCAACAGTGACGTGGGCGCCGGGTCGCGAATGCGATGACTGTTTGTTTGATTACAGAAGATATTTCGTCTTGCCCCCGTGCACTACCAGACCCATATCCTTCGCTATGTTATCCTGTCTGGAGAAAGCAGAACTCACGGCGCGGTGCCAATAATTGCACACGTCAACAGCTGTACACTCTTAAATATAGAATACTACTAGAATACTCCTTCTCTATTCAGGAGCTTTCATTATTATCTATGGTATGGTAAGGTATTTAGCTAGCGAATAAGTCAGATTGATCCATTGAGGCTTCCTCCCTTTTAGCCGTCACCCCAGGCTCCATACGGCTTGGCTATCGCATCTGGAACAAGGGTTGCTCACGTTTCCAAGGTGCACGACGTGGACGCAAGGCTGTAACTGCATACCCAGAGGCTTGACTACACTCTAGTCCTTATCCAGTCGGGAGAAAGTAGAGCCTATGATTGTTGAGGTCAATAATATCAATATCATCAGCAGACGCCTTTAGTTGTATGCTCTTATAGAAGATTGTGTCTCCTCTATTTAGTTCTGTAGCTCTTATTATTTTCTCCAGCATTAGGTTAGGTCACTTGAAAGAGAGTCACTTTGTGTCTGGAGCCTCGTTATCTACCGAACGGTTAGGAGAAACGTTTCCAGTTATTGATGAGGCTTTTGGTATTGCTCAATGTCAGTTTACAGAGTCGTAAGTGATACCAGTGATACCAAACTCAAACAAGGTGGCATAGAGATAGCTTCATTTCATTCTATTGAAGTCAGGTTTAAAATTGTCACAAGTCTTTTACAAAATTTTTTAACTCTACATTTCACTCGGCTGAAGCTGCATTGATAGAACCAAGAAGTTTGGTGAGGATGGACTTTAGTCTTCTACATGCTACGCTTCATAGAATCTTACGAGGTGTGACAATTAAGAAATTAGACTGATTCCATAAAAACCGTATATTACAAAATTATTCTACAACTCTGCCATACCCTTCAATGTAGTCACCTTGGGCAGCTATACAACGATTTCAGCGCGTTTTCCATGCTTCGTAACATTTCTGGAACGCCTTCGACTGGGATGTCTTCGAGTACCCAAATTAGGTTCCTTTGAAAAGTCACGGGTTGACATATCGGATGAATAAGGTGGTCCCTTTAGATGCCAAATACTGGGACACGCTGAGGGCGTTGTGGCACGGCATGTTGTCGTGATGAAGGATCCAGTTACGAGGTGTGTCTGGGCGCAACCTGTTGACTCGTTTTCACAATATTTCGAGTACTTGGCGATAGTAGATTTCATTTACGGTTTGCCTCGGTGGAAGAAATTCTTTGTGGACGATTCCGCGGCTATCAAAAAGGCAATAATCATCGTTGTCATGCGAGCTTTTTACGAGAGTGGGGCGTGCGGAGACAACCATTGTGAGCTTTGGCGTTTCGTATTGAAAAAAACAAAAAAAAGATCTCATCGCCTGTAATAACTCGATCAAGCAGCGTGGGATCGATTTCCACTTGTTCAAGGTCGCAGAGTTACCACAATCGCGGCAATATAATCAGTCTCATTACTTTATTGTCACACGTCGTATATTGGCTCTGATTGTAGAGTCCTCCTCTTAATGAAGCGGGCAGAACACACTTACCAACGGATTGTGCCACAAGATAAAAAGAAAGCTTAAAACGCAAATATTGTTCAAAATTCAGATCAGCGCAAATATAGAAAGATCCATAAAATAACTGAGTTTCCACAGAAGTGAGAAGACAGATAATGTCAACATTGGCTGGGTGAAACAGGGCACATGTTGTGAATAAGTGGAGGAACGTGGAATGCTTCTAAGCTTAATGGAATGATCGGCTGAATATCTGATGCTGTGAACCTTTTTGGAGCCCTTTCGTAGGCCTCACTACTGATGCAGTGCTTGATTTCGAGCTTAAGAATATATATGTAGATAGTTTGAATTGATTTGTGAACACGACGAATGAGTTGGAGGTCCTGCACTTTCCTTCAACTGTCGTCCACTCTTGAAGAGATAGATCGAGTATGAGTTCATCGAAAAAAAAATAAATAAATTAAAGAAGGCTGTTTGAACACCTTCAGCACTCTCTTTAGCAACTTTTTTTTTAAACAAATTAAATTTTGTAACATTAAATATAAGTTGTTGTTGTTGTTGCAATATTGTTGCTGTTGAAAAATTTTGCAATGCAATTTCATGGCAACTCATTTGATTATCTTCAACCTTACACATATACATATATATGTGTATACGAATAGCTCAAGGGCAGCAGTCAGAAAAGGGTTGGTAGGCGGCAAAATCTGTAAACCTGCTAAGAGCAGTATAATGGTTTTTGTTGTTAGGGGAAGAGGAGCAGGAAAGATGGCTGGGAACTGTTGTAAAAAAAAATCGAAATAAATTGCTGTCGCCTCAAACGACAAACAAGTCAGCGACACACTCAGACTTGTCAGACACTTCACAGCTACAATAAAAGCAACAACAAATGGTAAGTAGTATATACATATATACGTGTATGTATATGTAAATATTGTATTGATGCATAAATATACATACATACACACACTTGAATATAAAATATTTATACAGAAACTGTCAATATGGCCGACAATTTGATTTCGACGTCAACACCGACGGCAACAGCAACAGCAGCAAGCAAACTTTATTGATGGCAGCAAAGGCAAAAGCAATAAGTTTACAATTTATAAAAGCAATAATAACAAACAACAAGTTGATCTTTGAAAAAGATGCCAGTAGAAGCAAAATGTAAGGTTATGTGCATATGCATACATACATATAATCGTACATACTCGTTTGTATATATATTATTTATTATAGATTTGTAAATATATGAAAGGCAATATGCAACAAGTGTTTGCAACATACCAAAAGCTTAACACCAGCAACTACACATTGACTCCAATACTTTGGCAACCATGGCAACGGTCTGTTGTTGGTTTTGCCATCGTCGTCGCCGTCGTCGCTTGATGATGGATCATTTGCATTAAATAAGATGAAATGCAGTAGCAGAACGAAAACGTAAATGAAAATGAAATGAAGCGCATCAACAACAATAACAACAACAACAACAACAACAACAACAACAATAAATAACAACAACAACATTAATAATTTCAACAACAACATGGTTGAGATTGCCTGAGATTGTTGTAGGAGCAGCATCACAAGCAAGCAGTCACAATTTCCAAGCAGCTGAACTAAATAGATCAGACGGTCATCTAACCAAACATAACCTCAATATTTGAACTCTTTAAAAACATACTAGCGTACAGTTTTGTGCATTCGAATGGAGAATTGAAGCTGGCCATTTTTACGATAAATACAATACGAAATCACATTTGGACAACAAGATTTGAGAATTCTCCTAAACAAACTTTTTCCGATGGGATACCGCTTTACTCATCTCTCGACCAATCGTCCGCGGGTGCCTTTGGAGAACCACTAAAAGTTCAATAGAACAGCGAACGAAAATCAACGACAGTCTGGACACACACTCTCTTACTCCCTCTCTCTCTCTCTCTCTCTCTCTCTCTCTGATAGAAGTGATATTCACCCGAGCTCCTCTACCTAATTGTTAAAGCCTTTGTCTTTATGTTTACAGTGGCGGACTAAAGTCTACATACGACCCCTTTTTTGGAATCCCTACCGTCCCATAGTTTTTACAGGAAAAGTATTGATGTAGTCTTGCTTTGAATTTAATTGTAAGACAAAACCGAAAATTTCATATTTGTTCAACATTAACTTTCAATGTTATTAACAAAAAACTCAAAAAAGCCGTTGACAAAAGTGAACATACGTTTCATTAATTTGTTTCGTTTATTACTTCAGCTATTGTTTTCAGCGGTCAAGTACCGTTTTTTTTTCTTTCTATACTTTTCTTGGTATTTGGCTTTATCTTTATTGTTTTCCATCATTTGAAAAAAGAAATACAATCGCGAAAATGTCGTCAGGAACGGAAATCCCGGTGGCTGTGCAAAAATTTTTTATAAAACACAGAAATGATAAGAAAACGTTCGGCAAAATAGCTAAATTGTTAAATTTAAGAAAAGCGACGGTGCAAACAATTTATAAAAACTTGCAGAATCTGGCTCGTTCCAGAGTAAGCCGCGAAGTGGCCGTCCAAAGAAGCTTACCCATAGGGACATCTCTTTCATCCGTAATAAAGTAAGCCAAAATTCCAAGGTACATGCTACCAATTTGGCCCAGAAGCTAGCGAAATGATCCCAAATTGTTGTGCACCCACGCACAATAACAAGGACTCTTAACAACGAAGGATTCCACAGCAGAACTCCTCGCAAGAAGCCTCTCATAAGCGAGAAAAACCGCGCACATCGGTTGGAGTTCGCTAAAAAGCATCTAAAGAAGGATCATGAGTTCTGGAAAAGCGTGCTATTTACGGATGAGTCAAAATATAACATATTTGGATGCGATGGCAGAGCAAAAGTTTGGAGAAAACCCATTACTGCCATGGATCCCAGGCACCTTATTTCGACCTTAAAGCATGGTGGTGGGAGTGTCATGGATTGGAGAGCAGTTGCAGCGTCTGGGGTGGGTAAATTGGTCTTTATTGAAGGAAATATGGATCGCTTCGAGTATAAGACCATATTGGAAAATAATTTGAAGTTATCTGTGGACAAACTGTGCCTTGGCTCGAGCTGGATCTTTCTACAGGATAATGATCCTAAGCACACAGCGCAAATTGTAAAGGATTGGCTGCTGTATTATGCTCCGCGGCAGTTGCACTCATCACCACAAAGCCCGGAATTGAATATTACATAGCACGTATGGAAAATATTGGAGCGGAAAATTCGAAAACACCCTATAAGTAATGCATCAAAGCTCAGAGAGAAACTTCAAGAAGAGTGGCAAAACATTACAGGAGAAGAGCTGGAAAATTTGGTTTTTTTCAATGTTAGACGCTTGCAAGCGGTGATCGATGCGCATGGTGGCCCAACAAAATATTAACTTAGTTATTAAAATTAAAATGCTTACCTAGAATAGCTAAGCAAAAAATCGTATGTTCACTTTTGTCAGTGCCTTTTTTCCATTTTTTGTTAATAACTTTGAAAGTTAATGTTGAATAAATGAGAAATTTTAGTTTTTGTTATATACTTGAATTTAAAACAAAACTGCATCATTATTTTTTCTGTGAAAGCTATAGGACGGGTTGAATTCCCAAAAAATGGATCGTATGTAGACTTTAGTCCGCCACTGTATGTATTTTCCACCAATGAAGGGACGTTATTCTAAGGCGCTTTCGGTCAATCGATGGATTTTTATCCAGAGCTTTTATTTCACGTGAGAAATACACTTAGAGGAGCACCACAAAATTCCCGCTTATGGGTGATCGCAGTTTCAAAAATTAATTTTTTAGATTAATTTCTTACAAATGGATGTTGGTCTGACTAGCGCTCGAACCTATGATCTCCCGTATTATTACATGCACTAACAACCACTCGACTAATGCCACTATGTGGTGAAATGTGAGAGAAAAATATTCGGTGTGAGAAATTCCGTATTTTATTCTATTATTGGATTTTCCCTTTGATAATTTTGAAACCTAAAGGGTTGTTAACTCACGAAAGTGGCTGAGAAATTAATAAATAGAAAGGGATTCAATTATCATATGCAGGTCCATCAATCCTGCTATAAACGAGTAGTGATGTCTTAGAAGACTACAGGAGAAGTTTTAATGTTTCCTTCGGCCCTTGGATTGAACTCCTAGGTAGCAGTGAGCCAGCTATAGGGTATCACTGTAGCTCTTTGTAATATAGTCGGTATCATGACGACAGACGGAGAGATTAAAAATGGGCGCCACCATATAATAAGTTCATGAAGGTGGTGCTATACTGGAAGAAACCTCATCCAGCTTTCACTGTAATACTGCTCAATTAAAATCAGCTCCCTGTTGTCTACTTTAGAGATTTTCGTATTTTACGAGCACGATATCCATTGCCATATAAGTTTTTACGGTCAGGGATAATGATCGATTTGTACTGCCTCTAGGACTTGGACTGGAGGGTGTTGGGTCGGCTTAGCTTTCATGAAATGGATATTCTCATAATGAAACTTGAATTCTACTCGCGTTTATTTCCCTAATTTTTCCCATTTTCGTTAGACAGAATGACCTGAAGAGATGTAACTCATCGTTGGACCCCATAGTTTTTTTAGCCAATAATTCTTTATTTCTAGTCCATAGATGTTTCGTAATCAAAACTAATCGAGTGAAAGCTCTGAGGCTCTATCCCAAGGTTTTTAAGCTTTGAGAGGAAACGATGTGCTAAGAGAGGAAAGTTCATAAATCCATGAGAGCTCGTTTCAGCCTAGTAGACAGCAGTGGATAGTAATATCCATCCATTCGAAGAGTCATGGGTGCAAACACTGGTCAGACCAACATCCAAAAAAGTAAAAACATTCTAATTAAGGTCTCCTTTAGACAAGTCAATCCCTTTAAAAATAAATAAAATAAACTTTTCACAAAAATCCACCCTTCGGTCGGAGGTTGTTTGTAGGTTCCTCCATTTGTATTTTGGAAAACCCATCAAGACACACACCACGAATTTGAGTAGGACGTCCGAAGGTTTTTTATGGGAAGCTTTATTTCTTGTCATAAATACACTCGGAGGGGTGGACATTCCCTGCCGAGGGGCGACCGCAATTAGAAAATTTGGCTTAATTTTCTATAACTTTTTTGGAAAGCTTGGGTTTCCGAATGGCAATACGTAATGCTAACCACTCGGCTACCCTGGCCGCCATAAATTATATATGTATATATAAATGCCATCCAGAAACATCTAATCTTGCCGCTGTTGTAACGGGGAGATGATTAATTTTAAGTGGACCACAAAAATTTAGTAACATCCCTATTAATCTGGACTACACTGTTTGTATGTGGTTTCCAGTAGCGCACAGCTTTTCAATTCAAGCATTGCTGCAGTCCACGGTACCTCCATGACATAGGAATATTACTTTAAAATTGTGCACAACGAGCAGCAGTTAGGTTAGTCTGCTCTTTTCAAACACCACCAACCGCCAACCACCAACCACCAAATCTCATTTTCCATCAACGTGCTCTGTTAGCTTTTCGTTGCAGCAATGAAAGGTAACGGTGAAGGGAAACTTAAGAAAATTATCTTGTAATTATGCGAAACGACATTAATTTCATCAACTGCAGCCGAGTGCCCAGAATATTGCAGTGAGCCAGGCAACCGGCCGTAGCAATACCAGCAGCAGCCGCAGCAGCAGCAGCAGCAATCAGGGAGCCAACAAGTCGGCCGCAGTCTTTGGCCGTTTCGTAGCCGACAATTCAAGTGATGATAGGCTGTTGCTGCTGTTGGATGTCTTCCATTCAATTTATGTATGTATCTTTTTTATGTACTTATTTGTATGTATGCACTTGTATTGCTTCGTTGCGAACGGTTAACCGAATTAAATGTTGAGTAACCGAAAATAATTGCGATTTCATCACCGAAATTCTTGTAGTGACATGAGGCTTTCAATCAAACTCCATCGACAAGTAACTATTGTGGAATGTATAATGTATATGTAAATAGTTGTTTGTTAATGCTATTTTATGAATTTCGAATATTACATGTTATCTCATCGAGCGAGTATTTGCAATCATAAGAAGAGAGAAGTCGAAATGCGAGGCTATGAGGCACGGGAGCAGCAGTTGACTGGCAGAAAACGTGCACAAAAATTCCAAGAGAACGAGAACCGCACAAAAAATATCGAGGATGGAAGAATCTACAGTTTATACTAAGCCCCCTCCGAACGGCTGATGGTTTCTTATGAGGAGTTTTTATTTCATGTCAGATATACCTTCGGAGGTTTTGAATTTTCTGTCGAGAGGCGATCGCAATCGGAAATATTTATTTTCGGTAATTTTCGATGTTGTTCGGGACAGCAAACTTTAAACTTTGCCAGTTTTGAAAATTAGGAAAATCGCAATAATTAGGGTGGGAGTGGTGCTACTCACTTTTGAGCTAAAAATAAATTTGCCACTGAAAGTACAGCACAGCTGGAGAGGACTCGATAAAATGTAATACTTAGATCTTGCTATCTCGTTCAAACTAATTGGTGCTCCCAATGAAGCAATTCAAGTGTGGGTACCTGATGCATCCTAAGTGTTCTGTGCCTGGCTTGTAATAGAGCTGGGCATTCTCAGAGATTATAGATTTTTAAATTGCACCTGCGGCAAATTCTTTTTATAGGGCAGACCCATTTTTAGCGTATGTTCAACAAACGGGAGATACCCCGTTATAGTAACTGTAAGTCTGACGACAAGATCAGCATATGTATATGATTGCTTTCTGTAACTTCTCGCAGTCTAAAACTTCTCTCCAAAAGTCTGATACTTCTGGGTGGAAGATGCTAGCTGTGTTTGGTAGACGGATAGTAAGAGAGATGTCAAGATCTCTCCGGTTATGCCCCGGTCCCTACATCGCAGTCCATTTTGGACCCGTCGGTATAGAATGAGATGGTATCCTCTTCTCCTACTAAACCGCTTTTCCATTCACGTCTAACGGGTTTTGATACCCTCAAGCAACAATTGAGATACATCATTGGGAGAATATAGTCGACGTCGGAGGGTAAGTTTTTTGCACTAATTCTTTTTTTTTAAATTATATTAATTAAAGAATTTATTTTGTCACCGCTCTAGCTATTTTACCGAGAAGCAACTTATTTGCAGGAAAAGCGTTAAAACAAGGCAGAGTTTGCAAAGTACTGTTACTTTGTAAATTTATAGAATGCAGGGTTGCCTTGTAATGATATGGTTGCGCAACGGCATCATTACAAAGTATTTTGACGTTTTGAAACTCACCCATACTCTGAAACAACGTTTGCAAATCGTTCAAATTTATTACCAAAATAAGGGTTCGTTCTGCGCGACTTATCGAACGCTTCAGCAGAGTCGGTAATTCAAGAAACCATGGATCGGTTTCCCACTACGTTTGCTCTAGTGGATAATGCGCGTCCTGAAAGATTATCATACAGTGCGCATCGAAGACGCAGAATACAGAAGAAGACTCAAATGAATCCATCCGACATCGTGCGCAACAGTTGAGGCTATGCTCATCCATTTTATGGAAGATTTTGTGAAAGGATCTTGGTTTGTGGACTTACAAACTGCAACACATCTATGAATTAAAGCCGAACGACAATCCAGCGGGTCGCACGTTCGGATGAGACGGCCACCGATCACGATTTTCGCAAGAAGAAGAATTTTTTTTTAGCGTTGAAGTTCACTTTTGGTTAAATGGGTAATAAAAAAAAATTGTCGCATTTGAAGTGATGATAATCCACAAGACATTGTTGAGCCGCCGTGACATCACTCCTTAATGTGATCTATAGGCAGAAAGAATCATATTTCTTTCACATTGAAGCCGACCATAAAGTACCAGTCAGTGGGGAAACCTATAGAGCCATAATTTAGAACTTTTTCGTGCCTAGATTTCAGGATGTTGATGTGGAAAAATTTTGGTTCCACGGCTATGCATGACATACAGCTAACGAAACAGTCAATATGTTCAAGGAAACTTTTGGTGAGTGCATTTTCTCGCGCCGTGAGCCTGTGGCGTGGCCATTTTTTGTGGGTTATTTGAAGTTGGTTATCTACCTAGATAAGCTCGAGACGATTGATGCCTTTGAAGAGAATATTAAGCACTTTTTGTTGACATACGGACCCAATTGTTACAAAAAGTGGTCGAAAATTTCGTCTCCCAGCTGGAATTTATTCAAGCCAGACGCAACGGTCATTATTATTTTGAAAATATATTTTTTACCAATATTTTACCCTAATCTTTATAATACAGCTAAATTCTTGGTTATAATATTTATATGTTATCTTTATTTTATTTTATTTGACGCCGAATTATCTCATACAAATCCATCAGCCGTTCGGAGGCGGCTTAGTACACGTATAAACTGTAGGTCCCTCCTTTTGTTGGACAAACATCAAGACGCAAAACCCACAAATTGGAGGAGGAGCTCGGCCGAAAATCGCTTCAGCGGCTACGAAGTGCCTAAATATATGTATATATATATTAATTTTATTTTATATTTTTATTTATATTATTTCATTAATATATATATATATATTATTTTTTATTCACTTTAAATTATTTGAAGTTAATTTTTTAATTTGGTTGATTTTTTAATTAAATTTTTTTAGCTCCATTCAATCCAATTCCAATCAATTTATCATAATTTAAATTTATTTTATTTCATTTATATTTTACTTCCGTGAATTTTATATTTTTACCTTACTTTTTATTTATTTAATTTTATTTTAATTTTAAATTATTTTAAATAAATATATACGTTTTTTATAGATAAGAAATTAGAATGTGATATTTAAGAAATATTGTTTTATTACATTTTATATATGGTACGTATGTATGATAGTATTAGTTAACAAAAATATGCTTCTTGTGAGCAAAATAAAATTTAAAGCTGAAATTTATGTTATTTATAAAAGCTTATTACTCGCAAAAATAACTCAATGAATGTGTAAATTGCAAATAAATGGATTTCGGTTGCTCGTTGAGCTATGCATGTAAGCGCATATATACAGAGTACATGCTTATACCTACATACATGAATTAGCGACAGGCAATGTATGGAAGCGTAAATAATTTAATAAATTACACAACGTTACGCTTTAATGTTACGCAGCGGATCGACGGTAAGGGCAATGGGTACATACATACATACATACGTGCATGTGTGTAAGTGGGGCTTTCAAACATATTTTGGTATGGCGTCGTTAAGCTTTTTTACTTGGTATCGACGGCGATGCGCACACAATACAAAGGCATTGTCTTGTAATTCAACAGAATATATGGTACATATGTACATATGAACATGAGTATGTGAGTGGGTATGCTTAAGTATAATAATTTTTCTCTAATATTGGCATATATTTAACGGAAATTTTCCTTATAACCTTCACATCATAAATCCGCTCACTTTCCCTCTCTCCCAGTGTGTCAGCTCTGCACATAATTCTTCTATTGATATATTTTCGCTGAATTTTCGCTTGAAATTGGAGATCCCTATTTTACTTAGCTTTGTTTGTAATAAGCGCAAGTAGGTATACCTCTGCTGACTCCATTATCTGAGACTATAAACCTTTGGTTTTACTATTTATTTATTTGTTTTCGTTCTTCGTTTGTTTTTGCTTTTGCTTTTATTTTCGATTATTTTTGCTGATAAATCGCATTAATTTCTTGCCTAAGAATTTCAGTCTGCTTCGAAAGTGGAAGTTCAGTGTATTAGTTACCAATATTAAGTAACTACCGTTATTAACATTTATATATATATATATATATATGTGTGTATGTTCTTGAATATTAGATATATAAATGCGTAATTTATATTGTTTTTGTGGCTCTACATTATATGCCCATGTCATTCGAGCATTTATTAAGTACAATTAATTTCCGTTCAAAATCTTCTCTTTTCTTCTGGAGCATAATTTTTTCATGCCTTATTAAATATGAAATTTTGCACAATTTGCAAAAATTATTTGTGTGAGTGTAGGAGTATGTGTGGAGTGTGTGTGTGGAAAATAATTCTGAAAGTAATAAAATCTTTTTATTGGAGATACATTTTATTGGATAGTTTTGATATATACACGCATACATACATACATTTGCACACATACATACATACATGCATACTTATGCATCTCAAGTAATTACTGCAACTTTATAAGCAGTTCTGAGTTTGTTTTACCAATGTTTTGATAATATCTATATTAGTCATAAATTTGAAATCAGCATTTGTATGTAACCTATGTAGTATGCCGTAATTTGGCAACTCCGCAAAACGTATGCTGCTTTGTAAACTGACGCTGAGCAGCACCATAAGCTCCATTAGGATCAGGAACGGATTGAACAACCGCGACGTTTGTTCTACTTCCTTCAAACTGGATAAGGAAGCGAGAAGCATGGATCTGCTATTGAAGGTAGAGCAAGATGAAATATTCCCAGTCAACAAATGAACAGTCACCGTTATCGAGTCTTGGCTCCCAACCAACATTAACAACGCCAACAATGTTACCTGTGAAATCCAACCCATAATCACTCTTGCCAACATATGCTGCAATATTTTGGACTGAGCCGGCAATTGCCAAGTGAAGTTCTCTCAACCAAGAAGGATCAAAATCTACAAGTCGCTCTTCATACCCGTTATACTATATAGAGCAGAAAATGACAGCATCTGATTAGGATGGGCTTGCGAGAGGCAGGCTATGAGTAGTATTCACTGACCTTTGCCCAGCGGCGGCGAATACCCTAGACTATAGAACGATAGGCTGTGGACATAGCCCAGTGAATCAACGAAAGCAGAGGAAGATCTTTTGCCCCTTCGAAATACCAGGTTAGTTCTTAGGTTCACTTGCCTTGAGCACCATATGACGAAATGGTGTGCTGTTGATTACTCGGCTACCGTGTAACCAGTGCCAATATAGCAATAAGATAGTGATCCGAGTTGATGTTATGTCCTCGGAACACACACGTACACATAACTAAAACACTGTAGGGCAAGGGCACGGCTTATAGGTGCATCCTAAGCGCTTGAGCTTGCTCGTAGAAAGCATTCCTGGTTACATAGTTCTTCTTTTACATTGTGGTGAATACTCCTTGTGCCTCCTAAGTCCATTTTCTGCAAATATAAAGACGGACACTACAAAATGGACGAGGAGCTTGGATGAAAATAACTTCAGCTAAATAGTTCGATGGGGCCATGTGCAGAAGTTCACACAAGTGAGGAAAGTTTTTGACTGCTATTCACCTGGGAGTATATATGGTTCAAGAAGCTTACGACTTCCGGTCTTAGACCAAGTATCGAATGGGTGTCCAACAAACCTCCGTTTGGAAGCGAGCTAAAATGAGAAGGCGATTCCCATGCGGTTGTGCGTCAAAAGAAGCCTCGGATGAGAGACCCCCTTTTGATGACGACTCCCACAAATGTTTTAAGGAATGTCTGGTCCTTTAATTTTTAAGTTAGGTCCTTGTGAAATTTACTACAGCGGAATCCGTCGCCGAGTACTGCCATTAACTCCGGTGGACGAACGTCTCGCCTCGAACGCACTTATGAGCGCTACCCCCGCCACGGCGTCAAAATTGTGCTTGGCAACGCCAGGGTGTGCAAAGAAGGTATTTTCGGAACAACAGTCGAAAAATTCAACCTCCACGACGAAACATCCACAAATGGGCTGAGGCTGATCGACTTCAGTGGGGCCCGAAATATGGTTGTCTGTAGCGCTAGATTTCAGCACAAAAAAATTTACCAATCTACTTGGCTGTCTCCAGATCGGAAAACTTCCAACCAAATCGATCATGTTGTGATTGACGGAAGACATGTATCCAGTATATTAGACGTGCGTACGTTCCGAGGTCCTAATATCGACTCGGATCACTACATTGTCGCAGCGAAGATACGCACCCGCCTTTGTGCATCGAAGAACGCCCGCCAACAAATACAAGGAAGGTTCGACGTTGAAAAGCTGCAATCACAGCAGACTGTCGAGCGGTTTTCTACTCGACTTGCATACCTACTCTCCGAGAGCACTCATCAGCAACCCGGTATAAGGGAACTCTGAGACGGCATTTCAAACTACCTACGTAAAGCTGCAAACGAAACTATTGGATTTCGGAAAGGTCGCAAAAACAGCTGGTGCGATGAGGACTGCCGTGTCGCGGTGGAGAGAAAACAGACTGCCTACCTCGCAACCTTGCGATCGACCACAACACGTGCGGGGTGGGACAGATACCGAGATCTGCAGAGGGAAGCAAGTCGCATTTGCAGGGGAAAAAAGAAAGAGGCCGAAATGCGTGAGTACGAGGAGCTTGGGAAGCTGGCCGGCAAGGGTAACGCTCGAAAATTCTACGAAAAGATACGGCGACTTACAGAAGGTTTCAAGGCCTGAGAAAATAATACGAGCTGCAGAGCTGAATAGAGAAGGTACAAACTTCTATAAGAGTGTAAAGCTGCAGGCGTACGCCGATGATATAAACATTAATGGCCGGCCTCAACAACCTCGCAGTTAGTTCTGCTTTCTCCAGACTGGATAAAGAAGCGAAGCGAATGGGTCTAGTATTGAACGAGGGCAAGACGAAATATCTCCGGTCATCAAACAAACAGTCATCGCATTCGCGACTCGGCTCCCACGTCACTGTTGATAGTCATAGCTTTGAAGTCCGACTGTATGGCGCAGAAGCGTGGACGATGTCAACATCTGATGAGTCGGCACTAGGAGTCTTCGAGAGAAAAGTTTTGCGAACGATTTATGGTCCTTTGCGCATTGGCAACGGCGAATTCCGCAGACGATGGAACGATGATATTGACGTTCAGCGAATGAAGAGACTGCGGCTACGCTGGCTAGGACATGTCGTCCGAATGGATGAAAGCATTTCAACTTTGAAAGTATTTGATGCAGTACCCGCTGGTGGTAGCAGAGGAAGAGGAAGACTCCACTTCGTTGGAAGGATAAGGTGGAGAGTGACCTGGCCACACTTGGTATTTCCAGCTGGCGTCAAACAGCGAAAAGAAGAGATGAATGGCGCGGAGCGCTAATATTGATTCGGCTATAATCGTGTAAGCGGTACCAACGCCAATGAAGAAGAAGAAAATAAAAAATTTTAACGAATCTAATAATTAAAATTCTCAGTGGGGAATATAAAATATATTTTGATAATAGTTTAGTCAAGCCTAATGTCGTTGTAGTGAGCTTTTATTTTTTAAGCTATTTTTTGTTTCAAATTCTCGAAATAGACTTCTTCTAATACATACCACTATCTAGGTCAATACCCTTACGTGCACCGAAAACATACCCCAGGAAACTACTAATCAATTTCATTGACAGAGCTGCGTGACCAATCGCACAAATCCGTCTTCACCTCCACAATTGCTCAGCTGCCTCGGCTAGCCTTTTCACATTACTAACTTGGCGCAAGCGGGGCGAATACGGACATACACTATGTATATGTGAACAACGCCACCAACACTTGAACGCGTAAAAAGCGGGTGAAAAAAAAACTTCACAATGCGCTGTCAAAAACTTGCGTTGAAGTGTCAAAGTGACAAGCGTTAATGCTGCGTGCAACAGACCGAATTACTAACTGGACGTTACGCGATTTCGTGCACTGTGTGAAATACCTAGAACTACTGCAACAACAACAAAAAGAAAAACAACAACTGCTACTAAAATAGATTTGATAGCTTAGCCAACAAACTCACAATGGGGGTTATGGAATGTGAATGCGGACTTGCGAAGATTGCAGCAGTGACAGTGGAAATGACAGCGGACAGCGACAGACAGTCGTGGTCAGCAAATCGGATTGCGTTTAGAACAGCGAATGGCTTGCGGTTCCGCACGCACACATGAACGCTAAATAAAGCGCGCGTAATTTCACGCAGAATGAGCGAGGGGCGCGCTAGCTGACGCATGGATCGTCGATTGGAAGAGAGCCGCCGACAAATGACAGCACCCTTTCGATTTCGTATGCGGTTGTTGCCTGAAATTATCACATATTAGGCCGAGCTATCAAATATTAACACATTTCCTATTTAAATGCTCGTGTTCACCACGAAATCATTGCGCCACATGAGCTGCGCTTCTGTTATTACGTGACGCGGCCAAACCAAGCGATCGCTGAACTGACCGCCTACAGCTTGGCTTGGCGAAGTCGAAGGATTGTCGAAGGCAAAGGTGCTACAGTGACAAGCGTGTTGAGCGTGTTGCGTGTCAGCGCTGAAGCATGCAAACGGAAAGTCGAAACTGCCACCAACAATGTCAACAGTAGCCAGAGTGGCAGTCAAAAGCAGGCGCATGAAAAAGTAGTCTTGCGTGTCGTCTCGTGCTCAGTTCTCAACTCGTTTCATGTCACTCAATCGGAGTTTTATGAAAAAAAAAAAACACCGATATGTGTTTTATTAAGCCGGCGGTATAAAGCGTTGAATGGAGGAGCGAGAGTGTGAACCGAAGCTTCTGTTCCGCAGCAAAATCCTCGTGCCTCATTTATTGATTTGAAGTTGTGGGTTTCCCATCGTTCTACTCCTGTCTTGCACTCTTACTAATTTTTTTTTGCGCTCGCTCGCTACCAAAGTCTCCCTTACTTCCTTCGCATTGCGTGCAGTGCGTCCTGACTTAAATACTTCATCCAAAACCGTTCGTTCGTTGGCGTGTCTCTAATCGTTTGGTAATTGTTTTGCTTTTGTTTCCACTTGATTGTTTGTTTTGCTTTGGGTTTTTAACTCTTTCCTCACACACGACACCCCAGCATTTATTGCTAATTGTTTATTGTTGTTATCTTTTGTAACGCTCATTAAAATTATTGTTTTACCACATTATTAACACGAATATTGAGCGGCGGCCGCAATAGCAGAGTGGTTAGCACTGCGTACTGTCATTCTGAAGCCCAGGGTTCGAGTCCTGGTGCGACTAACATTCAAAAGTTATGGAAAATTAATTTTTCTAATTGCGGTCGCTCCTCGGCAGGGAATGTCGAGCCCTCCGAGTGTATTTCCGACTTAAAATAAAAGCTCCTCATAAAAATCATTTGGCCGTTCCGAGGTCGCTTAGAAGGTTCCTCTATTTGATGGAATAACATTAAGACGCATACCAAAAATTTAAAGACGATCTCGGCCGAAAATCGCTTCAGCGGTTAAACAGCGCCACGCGAGTATAATGAGTTTTTTATTTTATTTTTTATTTCGTTTTTATAATCCTTCAACTGTTTCTGGCCTGGGCCACGCATATAGTGGTTAGCAAATACTGGTGTTGTTGTTGTTAATAGAATAAAAGTTTCGTAAAAATTATATGAAATTAAGATATTATCGGACGAAATGAGCGTATGTGCCACAGGTGAAGTGAAGAACGAGCGATATAGTATATATTAGGTGTAGTAAAAAGAAATCCATTATTTTTCCAATAGATGGCGTATGTATGTATGTTTGTCGATGCTCGCCTAATGAATTTTGAAAGAATTGTTCCCTTTCACAAATTCTCATCATTATAAATGCAGACTCAATTTTATATTTGATAGCGAATGGTTAAAATTAGATAACAGAGTCGATGGTGGATTCTGCTTGAGTGTGTTTGGTGCTTGGAAAGTACTTTCTTCTACCCGGCTATATATGCCAATTGCCAATGGTACTCTCAGGAAATCGTCTCCATATCTTCTAGAATAGCTAGACCACATTAAAAGCTCTGTTGTCTGCAATAATAAAGATCACTTAGTACATAATATAATTGCAAAGCGGTTTGCTCTCAATGCAATATGGGTGCTTGGACATTGTCATATATCGGGCTATGAGTTGGCGGATGAGCTTACAAGAGAGAATACTTCATTTCCACTTTCGTCATCACTGAAGAGTTTGTGTATGCGGCTTTCCCCTTGTAAGCTCACGATAGGCGCAATCTTCTGTTAGGAAGGTAAACAGTGAAGTTGACCGCGCCATCAAACAAGCTCTTCAGAAGTTGTAAAGAGTAGGAAGAAATTGAAACTATTGCTCGCACTTTGGAGGAGTACGCTGAAGTCTCTAGTTTCTTTTTTTTTTTACGACGAACCCAGCGTTAACCACCTCCCGCCCAACCGACCGAGGGGCGCGTCTGAGGGAAATCGAAAAATCCAACAAACCGATGACCGAAAACCAGTAACAGTGCGGACTGCCCTGAACCCGAAACCGGTCGCGGTTACACTTGCCTCTTACACTAAACAGCTACAGATTTGTTCATCAGCTGCTATAAAATTGCATAGGGAAAAGAGAAAGAGGGAATTTATTTAATTATTTAAAGCATTCAGTAAGTAGGTTTTGATACAGTAAAGCGAGTCAGAGGAATCAATGTTGGAGAAATGTGTATTAAAATCGTTATACGAAGGTCTAAAAGGGTCGTGCATTTGAAAGTTTGTTCTGCATGAGCCCAAATGAAAGGGGCCTAAAGTGTCTAGATGATCTTAATGGGATGGTAAAGTTAAGCTCGCTAAGTAGGTATGTGCTATTGATAGCACCTTTTATCAATTTAGTTAAAAATAAAACTCTTCATCTTCTATCTTTCTACGACTATGGAGTGTAGGCAGATTAATGAGCCGTAAACGACTTTTGTAAGAAGGCGGATTCTTGTTCGCATCCCAGTTTAAATTTCATAACGCGAATAATAGGAATTACTTTTGTACAGATTCCAATTTATCACTATACAATTGATAGTGCAGACTCCATACAACTGAGCCATATTCCAAAATGGGCCTAACAAGTGAGGTAAAGAGTAATTTGGTAATGTATGGGTCCTTAGCCCAACGTTTAATGAAAGCTAAAACTCCTTTTGCTTTATTAGCACAAGCATTTATATGATTTCTAAAATCTAGCTTAGGTCCCATTGTGACACCTAAATCAATGAAGTCAGTAACTTGTTCAACACTGTGATTATGTATCATATAGGCAAAGGATTGGAAAGATTTTCTGGAGCAACACATATATTTGCACTTATTTAATTTTAGGGACATACAGTACGCATCGCACCACCTAACTAAATTATTTAGGTCAAGTTGCAAAAGCTCTCTATCTTCAACAGAATGAGCTGTTTTAAAGAGCTTGACATCATCTGCGTACATGAGTATTTTAGAATGAAGAACAACTTGAATTTGAACTTAATTATATTAGCTTAAAATAAAACATATATTTTTAACATCTTAATTACAATATAACATTAAAACTGTCCTTTTCTCTGTAAACATGAAAATAACGTTAAGGGTTAGGAATTAAAAAAGAAATAGTATTACAAGATTTTAAAATAGATATATAAATTTACCTGCAGACTAGCATTTAATTGATTATGTAAAGTGGTGTAGAAGTTCGTTTCTAAAGCGCAACGTACTTCGAATGCCTTTGATGCTTTTTAGCAGAGCGTTCCAAAGACGAACATTAAAAACAAAGAACTGACGTTCAGATACAAGGCAGCTGTATTTCTTGCTAAGTAAGTTAAGTGATCTAGTAGATCTAGTGAATTGAACTCGTTCCACAAGGTAAATACCTTATGACTTTGCGAAGTAACATTAAGCACTTCAACTTCAGTAAATCGTCGAATTTTATGGAAAATAATTCTAATGCAAAAGTGGTTATGTGATCACGACGATTTACACTATACTCGTACACGTATCTGGCGATTTAATGTAGAGGACATTGATTTTACTACATCCATATAGTAAACTCGGTAACAAAAATGTTTTTTTGGTTTTTATGGTGTGAAATGCCGAAAAGTCCATAGTGCTCGAAGCAACCCATAAACCTTACTTACTGCACTATAAATGTGGCTATTCCAAGACAAAGTTCTATTTAAGATTATTACTAGATTTCTGGCAGATACCACGAACGTAAAAACAGAGTTATTCGGTTTCACTTTACTGTAGCCTTCGAGTTTGAAAGGCTTCTTGTATATCCGTATAACAATGCATTGCGATTTACTAGAAGTTAGAAGTCATCTAAATCGGTATTGAGGTCATTAATGCAATCACTGACGGAATCAAAGGAGCAAGTGACATATAATTGAACATCATCTGCGTATAAATGAATGTCACAGTATTTTAACAAACTTTGTAGGTCGTTTACATGTAATACAAACAACACAGGCCCAAGAACAGATCGTTGTAAAACACCTTTAGTTAAGTGTAAATGGTTTGATGTAATGTCACCTAGACATAGGTACAGCTTGCGAACGATCACTTATGGTAGATATGATTTTATTAAGTACAAGGGGATTAACAAAAGTTCGGTCAGATGGTGTCTTTCGATTTGTTTTTATTATATCTAGAAATACCAAATCTTTTGTAATTACTTTATTAGTCGTCATTTCAAGTTTTAGAACGATCGGCTGAAATGGAGACGAGAAAACGCAAGATAGCTGAGGATAAGTCAGACGAAATTCCACCACCAACGCAAACAAAAATTCGCCATGTGATTTATAGCCAATAAAAATATTCAGTGAATGTCAAATTGCATATGTCTTTGAGGACTATTTCTAAGTGGTTCCGAAAAATCTAGACCGGACATTTTTACATAGAAGACGAGTTCCGAAAAGGTCAACCAAAATCCTACACTGATGACGTCACTGTAGCACTGATGAAGTCCGAAAATTGACGAAGACTCACGATTGACACAAGAAATGATTGTTAATGAATGATGGCGAATATTGCGTAAGCATCTGGGATACACGAAGAAATCTGCCTGATGAGTACCACGAAGTTTAAATCAGCCCCAAAAAGAGGCTCAGGTGAATTTTGCTCAATTTTTCCTAAAAAAATTCAAAAATAGTCAGTTTTGCAAATTTACTTAGTAAAGTCGTTACTGGTGACGAATCTTCGATCTATAAGTACAATCAAGAAATCAAACAGCAGTCCATGGTATGGAGCCCAACAGGAGCACACCGACCTGTTAAATCTAAGAAACAAAAATCAGCAGCAAAAGTAATGATGTCAGTCTACTTCGCCCGATATAAAATCGTAGCTGCTGTTCCACTGGAAAAGGCTCAGATGGTAACTGCGAAATGGTACACCGAAGAGTGTTAACTAAAAGTTTTCAAAAATTTGTTGGGAAATAGGAAGAAAGAGGATATGTGGTGCTACTGTTTACATCATGTCAACGCGTCATCCCACATTGCTGAAGTAACGACTAATTTTATTGCGATCTCTGGGATCGAAGAAATTCGTCCAGTACCATATTCCCCGGATATAGCACCTTGTGATTTTTGGTTATTTCCAAAAATAAAAAAAAAAAATTAAAAGGAAAGATCTTTAATAGCAACGAGGAGATAATTAATGCGGTTAATGCTGAACTTGAAAAGCTTAAAAAGTAAGAGTTTGAAGACTGTTTTCAGAAGTGGATCTAAAGGCTTAAAAAATGCATTGAAATCAATGGCAATTATATAGAGAAGATAAAAAAGGACATAGATTATGAATAATTACAAAAAGATTTATTTTTTTCTGATCAACTTACCGAACTTTTGTTAAATCCCTCGTATGTTGCTGTCAATGAGTAATTTAAATTTAAGTTTGAAAGCTGGTAGTTCGTGGTTTACCGTATCGAAAGCTTTGGAATGATCCAAAAGTGTTAACAACGTTACACGATTTTTGTCTAAGTTGAGCCTGATGTCATTCGAAACTCAAATGAACACCGTGATGACACTTTGCGTTGTGCATTTTTCCTAGTTGTTGACACCATGGAACTGCAATCAAGGTGTCAGTTGGTATTGGGAAGTTGCAAATTCACGACAGCCGTGGCAATTTAAAATACAATAATAATCAATTATTCGTGAAAAGCTCGAGAGCGCAACCAAACACTTCTTACTCGTGCAAAAATATCTCTCTCGTTTGGTGTTGTAAGTGAGCCGTGAGTCCCACAACCATTTCAATTTAATCTTAACTTAAATACGTACATATGTATGTCCAATATATACGAATTTGCTTGCTTTGATTGTGAAATAATTTTCTCAAAATTAAGGGTTTCAGTGGAATCTCCAATCGATATAACTATTAAATTGTTATATGTATTAACTTTATTTGAACAACTAAATAATTACACCTACATATATGTAGACATACATACATAATTATGTATGCTTACACACATATGTTCATTTCTTCAATCGACATTACGTGTGATGACAACAATCTTATGTAATATTTATATTTGTAATCCTTTTTGATCGTTCGTGCGCTCGCTCGTCCGTACAAATGCTCCAATTCAAATAACTTTTGACAGCTACAACAACAACAACAACTATAATAACAACAACAAAGAAAGTAATAGCTAACTACTCTGGCTGGGTGCCGCTGTTCATATTTGACAATGACAAAGGACAGTGCAAGAAACACACGCACACACACCCACCACACACACATACACACACACACGCACGTACAAAGGTAATTGTGCATCGTCCCCTAAAATACACGAAGGCCGAGAAGGTGTTTTTTTGTGCAATCAAACGAAAAAGGGAGAGCAGAAGGGCTGGCCAGGCTGTAGGTACGGAGGGCTTAGAAAGTGATTTCGTTGCTCAGCTGGATTTAATAGTTTTCATGATGAAATTGATGTCTTTGAAGTAATTTCGTGGTAATGTTCGAAACGCAGTTGGACAGCGCGAATCGCCGCCGCCACAGTCACAGAGCCAAAGCCGTAGCTGTAGCCATAACTGTGGCAAATAAATAGTTGATGAAATTATTTGTTGTTGTTACTGTTGCAACAGTGTTATTGCTGCAATTTGTTGCACGTACGATTTGTGGTAATGTGTTTGTTTTTGTATTCATATTGTTGTTGTTGTTGTTGGTATTGTTGTTGTTGTTGTTTGTGGCAAACATTAAATTTAATGATTGCTACCGGTGAAATGTGCACACACACACACACACACACACCCGCACATATGTTATACACTCCCATAACAAAAACACGCAAACACAGCCCGGATTATGGCAGATGGACGGACAAAAGCGTCGATATACAGAGGCAATCAAATGCGTGCATATATACACACACACACACCTACATAGCACACACACACACATACACACACACACATGTATACACAAACTCATAGAAGAATATCTGACTAGCAACGAATTAGGTGTCGGACAGCAGACAAGCAGGCAGACAGGCGCAGGCAAGAAACAATAACAACATCAACAACAACAACAACAACAACGTTAAGCGTAAAACGCTGCAAAATGCACATTTATCAATCACAAATGTGGACACATGGAATCATCATTATCATCAGTCAGTCAGTTTATGGCATGCCGACAGGACACTGAGATCGAGTAGGCAGAGCAGCAGCAGCAGTGGATGCGCTAGTGACTGGCAGTCATTTGTGTGCATCACTGCCAAGCATGAACACCCTTCTGATAGATAGCCGAACACGGCATGGAAGGAAGGTGAGCAACAGCCATCAGTCTGATGCGTCTGATGGTAAGACTGGCTGGATGTTCGGGTGGAAAATCAACAGCAGTGTTTTGTATTTGTGCACTGTCGAGGACATGCTGGATGGAGCAGGAGCTGGTAATGTGTGATACATATATAGTATTTGAAAAGCCCATATGTGAACACAGTGGTATAATTCATTGTTTTTTTTTGTTTGAATTCGGCGAGTTTTAAAGCAAAATGTTACAATAGAAGATTCAGGGTGCTGTAAAACTCATTGAATTTTTCAATGACTTCGTTGACGTATTTATTTGTAATTTGCCTCCTTTGTGTTATTTTGGTGCGAACCCAGAATCTTAAAACTATCGGTTGCCCCAAAAGAAACCGTCGACGGTTGTGATACGTGGGTTGCTATATATATTTCTGGCATAATAATGAAAATACGAATATTTATCAATGAAAATAATTTTTTTTTTTTGTGGATTTGTATTGCCTTGGAAGACCCACACGGTCGATTGCTGTTTTGTTTCGGGCTCATACGTATAGATCCATGATTCGTCACCTGCGACGATCTTATAAACGTCTTTTGAAGCAGCGCGATCAGCATTTCTTTACACCAATCCACACGAGCCTTTTTTTGAGCGATTGTCAAATTGTGCGGGATCCAAAGAGAACAAACCTTTTTCACGGCCAGGTGTTCATGCAATATCGAATGTATGCTGGTGAGAGAAATACATAGGCATGCCTCTATCTGAAGGTATATTACATGACGGTCTTGCATTATCAGTTCACGTACGGCATCGATGTTTTCTGGCACAACGGCTGTTTTTGGACGGTCTTCACGGAATTCGTCTTTGAGCGAGCGTCGGCCACGATTGAATTCGTTGTACCAGTTTTTCACAGTGCTATAGGATGGTGCTTCCTAGCCATACAAAGATTTTAGTTCATCGATGCACTCTTGTCGTGATAATCCACGTCGAAAGTTGTGAAAAATGATCGCACGAAAATGTTCACGAGTTAATTCCATTTTTTGGCCGAGATGAATTTCTTAATTCCCTGTAAATAAAACAATTCACGATTAAATGACAAAACGTTCTGAGTGATGTTATGCTAAAAAATGTCAAACTTTCCAATGGAAATGTCAGATTGCACCTGGCAACACTTATTGTTGCCTAGGCCAGACCTATATACTATATATAGCAGCCTATGCATCTTAAACGCAATGAATATGATCCGTTTTTGAAGCAAGTCATAACAAGAGATGAAAAATGGATTGTTTACAATAAAGTCAATCGAAAACGATCATGATCCAAGCATGATGAAGCGCCACAAACCACTTCAAAGGCTGATATTCACCAAAAGAAGAATATGCTCTCAGTTTGGTGGGATTGGAAGGGTAGGGGTATATTTTGAGCTGCTTCCGAAGGAACCAAACGATTAATTCGGTTGTCAACCATGAACAACTGAACAAATTTAATACATCCATCCACGAGAAGCGGCCAGAGTTGATCAATCGTAAAGGTGTCATATTCCACCGGGACCATGACAGATCGCACACATCTTTGGTCGCTCGCCAAATACTGGGAGAGCTGTCACCACAATCGCTTGTAGGTTAGTACCGAAATCGAGTCTTAGCGGTACGAGAAGGCGGCGTCCAGCAAAGGCAAGGGTATGCATTCATTGTTCTCTACTTGGTAACTGGCTTTGGCATTGTGACATTGGTGAGGAGGGTGGCAGCTACTTCGGTCATTGCTATTGTACTTCCTGACACAAAAATCCGAAATTAAGGTCATAAAGGAATAAAAGTGGTCTGTAAACAAACGTCGTTGGGAGAAGTGGCTACTACATTGTCGAGTTCAACGAGTTTACTTGCTGGGCAAAACAAGACACAGTTAGGAGATAAGGAGGGCTGGAGGTCAAAAGTAATATTGAAGGCGGCAGTCAAACTCCAGGAGAGACTTAGCTGCAAATCTAATCGCACGAAGAGAAAGGTCGGCTTGGCCTAAAGAAAAATGGAAAATGGCTCATTTGGCTGTCACACAGTTGGTGTGAAATAATCTCATCTAGCCTTTCCACGTTTGAACTATCACCCAGTGGCCTGAAAACCTTTATATCTCTTACATGGATTTGCAACAAGTGACGTTTCTCCAAACTGCTGTTAAATTTGTACTCGTATATGTTAAAGCACGTGTTACAAATCCAAGTACGACTTGGTCAAGATGCATTTGCATTAGGCAAAAGGCACATTAATGAGTTCTTTATGTAGATGAATATCTTTGGTCGTACTCTGCCTAACTGGATCATCTGCTTCTATGTTCTTGAAACCAGTCACTCCAATGAGAGCCACTGCCATAAGAGATTCGCGCCCATCATGCAAGAGATTAGAGTTTATTGTCCTACTGAGCATATTATTTGCAACACCATTACCCATCTTGCGACCCAGCAATCATTATTGAATATTATTCGACAGAATAGACCACGTCCAGCACGTAGTGAAGAAAATATTGCTGAGAGTGTACACGAAGACTGTGACTTACTCGGACTGACGATTATGGAACGACTTGGCGCATTTTACGTCGAGATCTTAAATTGAAAGCGTACAGAAGACATCTTGTGCGAGAGCTGAAGCCGCTAGACCTTCCGAAGCGACATTGCTTCGTTCTATGGACTCTTGAAAAGTTCCGACGTTTTTGAGCTAAATTTTGTTCAACGATGAGGCCCATTCTGGCTCAATGGGTATGTGAACAAGCAAAATTGCCGCATTTGGGACGAAGAGCAACCTGAAGAAATTAAAGAACTGCCATTTGATATAGTTTGTAGACCGGTGGAATCATCGGTCGATATTTCTTCAAAAATGATGCTGGTGAGAACGTAACCATCAATGGCGACCATTATCACTCCAAGATAACAGACTAATTGTTGCCTGAAATTGGAGCTCGTAAACTCGTCGACATTTGCATTCCACAAGACTGCCCCACTTCTCACATATCATATCAATCCATGGATTTATCGTGAGAACACTTCGATGAGCAGATAATTTCACGTTTTGGACCGATCGATTGGACCGTTAGACTTTTTCCTGTGGGGATATGTAAAGTTTAAAGTCTATGCGTACAATACCTCTTCGATTCAGGCCTTGGAGCAATTTATCACGCGTGTCATTCGCCAGTTACCAGTCGAAATGCTCGAACGAGTTATCGAAAATTAGACTCAGCGGGTGGACCATCTGAGACGGATCCGCGGCCTACATTTGAAAGAGACAATCGCCAAAAAATAAATGCCAAAGAATGTTCTTTTGATGTGATAATAAATTTTCCCCATTAAATTTGAATTTTCAGTGTTTTTTTCTTGAAAAATGTAGGGAACCTCGAAGTGGTTCACCCTGCATATACCAATGCGATATACCAATGAGTTTAGCCGTGTCCATGGAACCAGAAATACTCTACAATAATCATACAAAAGAGTATTTAAATTACGGTTAGCTGAGAAGACTCTTTTCTTCAGTCTTTTTTGCAAACTATCGAAGAAAAACCCACTGTCCAGTCGGCGGAAAATCAGTTATTGTGAAGAGCGACTGCTGATAGGGGTTGCAGGGATGCGCATTGAAGTTGCTGATGTGTGTAGATGTCTATGGTAAATGTGTGAGTGTGTGTACATGTGTGTGATTGTTGTTCGAGTGCGTGTTCAACAATACGAATTATGGGCACTCGAAACAATGGAATGTGACGACCCACAACGAGCTAACGCAAGGGCCTCAAAAACGGTAAAACAGCAAAGCGGCCATCAAACGAACAACAACAACAACAACAACGACAACGAACAACAAATATTCCAACAGCAATAGACGAGCATATAAACATGAGTGACAACAACAAATAACAACATTGCCGAAAGTTTGAACATGAATGTGAACATCACTCGCATGGAGAGCACACAGGACCCACAGAACACACAGATCCGTTGTCCAATGAGACACATACTCGTACATACATACAATACGAAACATACAAGGATGTGAGCGTTTGACTCCACTTTGATAGCCAAATTCAATGTTTGCTTCCAGTTTGCGCCAGTTCCGTTATTTCGCTCGCTTGTTGACCAAACCAAAGCCGGAGCTGAGCCACCCAAACCATAGAGTGCACAAAGAGGCTGTGAAACGGACAGACGGACGGACGGACGGACGGATGGATGGATGGATGGATGGATGGACATTGAATGCCTAGCTCTTTTGCCATTTGCTGGGCCGTGTGTTCGGTGGCATTGACTGGCAGCAAACATTGAGAGCATTTGATAACGGTGTGCAAGGACATGCTACATTTTCGCTTTTGTTATTTGTGAGGTGAAAGGCTCAGCCGCACATACGAGTATTGTACTTGCGACGTTGCAGCAGTGGAGGTACATACTTGCAACAAGCATTGGCGGCATTTGAGGGCGTCGCACCAAGCCTGACATCCATCTAAATGTACGCATATGCCAGATGTGGCACCGAGTACCATGTGGTAACATTGACATTGTGGCCTGTGGACGGACATGCGAACGTCATTTGAAAGTGTTTCCCGATATGCGTTGCATGTTGCATGCTGTTGTTGTTACGGGTGCGTCAAACGTGCAACGACCGTGAACTGGAACTGTGGCAAAGTCTGAATGTGGCGTGTGTGCATTTTGGTCATAGAATTTACGTGCGAACGCACAGGTTTGGCATTTAATGGGTGTTGCTTTGGAGTTTTGGTCTTTTGTCGCACACGCAATACTTCAAAGCTTAGGACTGGAGCCTGAGGCACAACCATTAGTACGTACATATACAATAATTGTATGTGTTGGCAACTGATATCCAAGGTTTATATTCGGCCAAGTAAAAAGTTCGTTCGTTGAACGCTGCGTCCCTATTGGCAAAAAACTCGCAGAGACAATTTTCACAGGCCTCCCTTGAGGCCAACTTATCACTATTAAGCGCGTTCGCCATGGGCAGGAAAAGATGGCAATCACTTGGTGCCAGGTCCGGACTATAAGGTGGGTGCATTAGGACCTCCCATTTGAGCGTCTGGCGCGTCCCCAAAGACGTATGTGGCCTGGCGCTGTCCTGATGGAACACAATTCGGCCTCTGTTGGTCAAAGATGGCCTCTTCAGGATGAGTGCTGCTTTCAAGTGGTCCAGTTGTTGGCAGTAGAGGGCCGAATTGAGCGTTTGGCCATAGAGGAGCAGCTCGTAGTAGATGATTCCTTGCCAATCCCACCAAACACACAGCAAAACCTTCCTGGCGATTCAGCAGCGATTCGCAGATGGACATTCGGTCCATCATATTTTTTTGCGTTAGTTCGTGTGGCACCCAAACATCGAGCTTCCAATGTTATGGAAATGGTTCAAACGGTTTTCTGGCTTATCTTTAGTTCCTCAGCAATGAAATAAGTGCTCACGTGACGGTCTGTTTCCACTATTTCCGAGATTTTATCGCAATTTTCGACGACAGGCCTCCCAACGCGTGGTGCATCTTTGACATTGGAATTACCGGAACGGAACCTAGCAAACTACTTTTGTGCTACACGTTCGTTTACAGTATCGGGCCCATAAACTAAATTAATTTTTGCAGCCGCTTTGGCTGCTTTTTCGCCTTGATCGAAGAAAAATTGTAAATTATAGCGAATTTTCTCTTTGCTGGTGAGCATCTTTGACGAGCGCTCACAACGTACTGAGCCAATCAATTGAAAAACTGTCGAAGACAAACTTTTAGTACGAATAAACACGTTTTCAGCGCCGTATAGTATGACATGATGCGACGTTTTTACTTGACCTAATATATATGTTTTTTAACGTTTTAAACATGGAATCGGCATGTAATAACAATTTCTATTGCACTCTGAAGGCGATGAAATATTGTAGTTTTAGAAAAATAAATGGGAAATTGGTTCATAAATCCTTCTATTATTATTCAAAATCAATTTCATCCCGTTCAAAGTAATCTCGTCTCGATATAATGCCAGCGTTTCCTCAAATTCCCTTCATTCGATGCGAAATGTTATCTTCGGAGTGGCCGTTTGAGTTTTGAGAATAGCAGCTAGAACTCGTACGGATATGGGTCGGGTTTTGGGTGAAATGGTACGCAGAACAAGAGAGGTGTGGACCCATAAGTCTAGGCTCCTTTTTTTACTGATCCTTTCCACAACAAGATCACTAAGGTCGTGGACTATCGAAGGATGTTGATGTGGACAAACTTTGGTTCTAGCAAGACGGCGCATGTAACATAGCCCATAAAACAATCAATTTATTGAAGGGAACTTTTGGTAAACGAATTAGCTCACGTCGTGGGCCTGTGGCGTGGCCTCCAAGACAGTTTCATTTAACAAAGCTAGACAGATTTTTGTGAGGTTATGTGAAGTCGCTTGTCTACGTAGATAAGCCCGCGACAATTGACGCCTTTGAGGGGAATATTTGCGGTGTGCGCCTTGTGTGTTTATTGTAATACGTCTCCGAACGACCGGTGGATTTTTATGTGGAGCTTTTATTTAATGCCAGAAATACATTCGGGTGGGTTGACATTCCTGCCGAGGGAAACTGCAATTACAAAAATAAATTTTCAATAACTTTGAATATTGAAGAACACGACTTGAACAATATGTGATTTCAACAAGATTGTGCCACACAACATGAGCGAATATTGCTACATTGCGAGGAAAATTTCACGTCCGCGATGTCAATTGTACACGTTGGGATTTTTTTTGCCAGATTATCGTGAAATACCGTGTTTATGCGGATAAACTTTTAACTCCGGAGCAATTGCAAACCAACACTCGTCAAGTTATGGCTGAGATATCGCCTAATATGTGCCAAGAAGTGGTCAAAAGTTATCTCAAATGATGTAAGGGTAGCGGGCTGATTGTTAACCAAGGTATAACCGAAATGGTTCTATTTACCAGGAGGTACAAACCGCAAACTAAATTAAATGGCATGGAGATCACCCTTTCTACAGAAGTTAAATATCTTGGGACACAAAGAGGTGTTCTAGTCACCGATGCCTAGAGCATATTAAATTTATGGAGGGAACACTTCTCCAGCCTGCTGAATAGCAGTGAAAACGGAGTAGCCGGAGATTGTGAAGGGGGTTTCGGCTACGACGATAGAAAAGACGTTCCATTAACTGATCGTGAAGATGTTCGAATAGCAATAGCTCGCTTAATAAACAACAAAGTGGCTGGAGCTGACGGCCTACCGACAGAACTATTCAAACATAGCGGTGAAGAGCTGACATGGCGCATGCATTAGCTACTTTGCAGAATATGGTCGAACGAAAGCACGCCCAACGATTGGAATTTAAGTGTGCTCTGCCCAATCCACAAAAAAGGCGATCCCACAGTCTGCGCCAATTATCGCGGAATAACCCTCCTTAATATCGCCGGACCGAGCGTGATGTGTGAAAGACTAAAGCCCACCGTCAACAAACTGATTGGACCTTATCAGGGTGGCTTTAGACCTGGTAAGTCAACCATTGACCAGATATTTACCATGCGCCAAATCTTGGAAATGGCCCGTGAGAACTTATATGGTTATGTAAACTGACCTTAAACAACACTGAAAGCTCCGACAGGATCGGGAAGGACTTCTCGGAGCAGTTCGATACTAAACGAGGTTTTAGACAGGGTGACTCCTTATCATGTGACTTTTTTAATTTAATACTGGAAAAAATAATACGAGCAGCAGAGCTGAATAGAGAAGGTACAATCTTCTATAAGAGTGTATAGTTGCTGGCTTATCGGCCTACGCCGATCGACATTATTATTGGGCTCAACAACCGCGCCGTGAGTTCTGCTTTCTCCAGACTTGATAAAGAAGCGAAGCGAATGGGTCTGGCAGTGAATGCGGGCAAGACGAAATATCTCCCGTCATCACACAAACAGTCATCACATTCGCGACTCGGCTCCCTCGTCTCTGTTGACTGTCATAAATTCGAGGTCGTAGATAATTTCGCCTATCTAGGGACCAGCATTAATACCAACAACAATGTCAGCCTGGAAATCCAACGCATAATCTCTCTTGCCAACAGGTGCTACTTTGGAGAAACGAATGGGGAAATGTTGTTAACTCGGCTATAATCGTGTAAGCGGTGTCACGCCAGTAAAGTAAGTAAGTAACTGTACAACATCAAAAGAGGCTACGAAATGTAAAAGCAATCTGAACATACTCTCGATCTGGTTTAAGGTTTATTCCACGGCAGTTGGGGCATATTGTGGGATCGCCTTTATTTTGGATCAGGCAGAGCACTCTTAGGTTCCAATCATTCGTTCAGTTCAGTGATCAGTTCTTCACTGCAGTATTTGAATAGCTTGGCCGGTAATCCATCAGTCCCCGCTGCTTTGTTGTTTTTTAGGCGGGCGATTGCTATTCGGGCTTCTTCATAGTCGGGTAACGGAAAAACTTTTCCAACGTCATCAATTGGAGTTTCGGGTTCACCATCTTCGGATGTTTCATTTTCACTACCATTCGGCAGGCTGGAGAAGTGTTCACTCCATAAATTCAGTATACTCTGGGCATCTGTCACTAGCTCACCTTCCTGGGTCCTACAAGAGTTTGCTTTTGGTCTTGAAACCTTCCGTAAGTCGCCGTATCTTTTCGAAGAATTTTCGAGCGTTACCCTTTGTGCTATCACCGGCCGCATTTTCTAAGACTTGCAAAAAGGAAAATTCGAGAAGAGGCGCTTTAAAGTTCTGCCCGAGCGTTCGAACCTGCTCGTCGCTCGGCTACTAAAATTGCTTTAGCTTCTAAAATATGGTCAAATTGGCCACTGAATTTTCGTAGACATATTCTTGGATAGTTTTCGAATAGATTTAAGAAAGAGAGAAGCCTCTAAAGCAGACTAGTGCCTTAATTAGTATCATACACTGTATACTATATATATACTATACTTATACTAATCTCTTGTTATATAGCAATGTCAGCGCATTTTCCGTAAAATGAAAACAACCATTTTATTCACATTTTAGTTAACAATTTGTTTATTTGAATTTTATGATTTCTCTTTTTTGCTTGATTCTTTCATTACGTCCTTTTTGTTTTTGCTATCATACACGACTTTCATATTATTTCCATAATAGTTTTGCTGATAAATATAATATCATATTCATTTATATTTATACATATATATAGTTATATATATATATTTTTTTTATATATATTTTATTATAATTACTTACACATTAAGCTAACACTAAATTCTTTATACATTTTACAATAGATTTTTTTTATTATAATATTTTTTTTTGCTTTTCTCGTTTATCTTATAGTGTGCTTTGCTTTTTTCACTAGTTTTTTTTTTTTAATAATATTTTTTATTCTTCTTTCACATTGCATTCTATATATTAATATCAGCATTTCTTGTATATTTATATTTATATTTATATTTATTATTACAAAGGTTTCACTATTAGCAATAAATTATACAGCTTATACTCTAACTAGAGAAATAGAGAGGAAGAGGGATAGAAACAATGGTTAACACAACCGTAGGGAGGCGGGAGTGGGTAAAGAAAGTAATTACATACATAGTGTAGGGAGTGCAGTGTGAAAATTTTGCGCAGATTTACATACATACATACATACAGACATACAAACATTCATAGAGAGATTGAAAAAAGTAAAGGGGAGGGGGGGAAAAAAGTTTATTCTTTTAGTTTGGTGCGTTGTTTGACAACATTTTTTTTTGTTTTTTTTTTTTAATAGAAATAATAATAGACAAAATAAAAACAAAACTTAAAATTAGTTAAAAAATACACGAACAAATTGTAGGCGAAAACGCAAGGTGGAGAAACAAAGCTAAATGCTGGTTATTTTTGTTTTCTTTTTTCATTTTGTGGTACAGTTTAGCAAAATTTTTTTCTTTCTTTTCTTTTTACACTTTCAAATTAAGTTTTTCCTTTGATTTTTATTTTACAATATTTTACTAATTTTGCTTTATTTCTGCTCAAGTTTATCATTTCTTTGTGTTTTTGTTTTTTGTTTTATTTTTTTTTTGCTTTTTGCTTTTTTTTGAATATCTCATTTCATTTAAGTGCCACAAATTTATCGAAAATTGTTGTTTTTATTTTATACACAAAATACAAATAGGCTTAGCTTAGATGCTTATGTGTTGGTGTGTGTGTGTGTGTTTTCTCGTGTGTGTCGTGTAAGCTGCTTGTTATTTTTGTTGTTTTATATATATAGTTTTTGGAACGGTAATTTTTGTATTTGTTTTTTTTTTGTTTTTTTTACAGAAAATAAATTAAATGTATTCTGACCCTCCTCGGCTGCCACTCCACGCGCTGCTGCATTGCGCACACATTTGCCACATTTACTATTTAATATATATATATATATATGTACATACATACGCCCGCGCACCTTTAATTGCCCACTGCACAGCATCACCATTGCTCCAACAGCTCCAATTGTTCCGGCGGCGGCAGCAGTTCTTGCTTCAATTGCAGTTGTTGTTGTTCCTGCTGCTCTTGTTGTTGGTGTTGTTGGTGTTGCTGTTCGGTTGCTTGTTGCTGTGTTTGCTGTTCGTGCGATAGCAAAAGCGCTGCCATTGTTTCAGCTTCAACTGAGGCAGAGCGCGCTGCACCACTTGGCATTGTTGTTGGCGGTGGTAGTGGTAGCGGCGGCGGTGGCGGCAGCAGCGTTGTAGGCGTTGGCGGTGCTTGCAATTGTAATTGCATTTGTTGGTGCTGTTGTTGTTGGTGCTGTTGTTGTTGTTGTTGTTGATGTTGTTGTTGTTGCGCACTTAACGTTTTCAGCAGCAGCAGCCGATTGGCCAATTGTTTCGTATATTACCAAACCAGTCCCTCATTTTGCATATTCGATGGTTCACTGAAACTCGCCGCTGTTAGGAATTCCGGTGATGCTGAACGCGGGCCATTTGGTTGTTGTTGCTGTTGTTGTTGTTGTTGCACTACTTGCTGTTGCTGTTGTTGTTGTTGTTGCGCCACTTGCTGTGCTTGCTGTTGCGCCGCAGCCAGTAAATGTTCAGGCGGTGGTGGTGGTCCTCCAGCAGATTGTATACTCATTGGTGGTCCACCAGCTTGACTCAGGAATTGTGATTCGGGTGTGAGACCAAATTCATTTACCATCGGTATGGGACCGGTGTGATCCATGGGACCGCCTGAGAAAGAGAGAAGCAGAGTGTGCAAAATGGATATTAGTATATGGTAGTTAAAAGTAGATTTATTTAGAAAACTACTTCTAGAGAGGGTGGCTTGCGTGTGCTTAAGAGATGCTTCGAATCTCCTAAAGACCTTTGGAAATAAAATTGGAGTTCCTTATATTCCAATATATATGCATATTTAGGTTGTTGAGAGTGGCTAGGTTTAAGAAACAGAAGGGTTCTTTCGCTTTTTCTTTAAGTTATTTTATGGATGGACTCAAACTCTGAGCTCTCGTGAGCTCGACACACTGCCAGACAAACAAAAATATAGAGATCCCTTAATACCTTCAATTGTATTTATTTCTGAGACGAACGTAGTACATTCTCATAAAAATCAGTCAGCCGTCAGGGGCGGCTTAACACCGAGGTATCCTTTATTTGTAGGAGAAATATCAAGAACCTATTAGTTCCATTTCATTAAGGCCACAATTTCTATTGGCTTTATAAGAAACAGAAGAATTCTTCTTATGAAATTCAAATATTTTTCACACAGAATAGACGCTTTAGAGGAGTCGGCTAGCAATAGTAGTTTCCTCTCAAACCGAGGCGTTTATTACTTATATGATAACCTATAGCGGGAATAAGAATATTTGAAGCCAGAGAACCGGCGATGAAGAGCTGATCAGGTGCATGCATCAGTTTCTTTGCAAAATATGGTCAGAAGAAAGCATGCCCGACGATTGAAATCTAAGTGTGCTCTACCTAATACACAATTACCGTGGAATAATATCGTATATAAGGTCCTCTCCAGCGTTTTGTGTGAAAGACAACATACTGATTGGACCTTATCAGTGTGGCCTTAGATCTGTTAAGTCAACCATTGACCAGAGATACACACCACTTTTTCGTCGATTTTAAAGCCGTTTTCGACAGCTCGAATAGATGATGCCTCTACACCGCTAGGTCTGAATTTGGTATCCCCGAAAAACTTATACGGCTGTGTAAACTGATCCTGAGCAACTCTAAAAGCTCCGTCAGGATCGGGAAGGAGCTCTCCGAGCCGTTCTATACTAAGCGAGGTTTTAGACAGGGTGACTCCTTATCGTGTGACTTTTTTAATTTAATGCTGGTGAAAATAATACGAACTGCAGAGCTGAATAGAGAAGGTAGAATCTTCAATAAGAGTGTACAGCTGCTGGCGTACGCCAATGATATCGACATTATTGGCCTCAACTACCGCGCCGTGAGTTCTGCTTTCTCCAGACTTAATAAAGAAGTGAAGCGAAGGATATGGGTCTGGTAGTGAACGAGAGCAGACAAAATATCTGCTGTCATCACACAAACAGTCATCGCAATCTCGACTAGGCTCCCACGTCACTGTTGACAGTCATAACTTAGAGGTCGTAGATAATTTCATCTATCTAGGGACCAGCATTAATACCAAAAATAATGTGAGCCTTGAAATCCAACGCAGAATCACTCTTGCCGACAGGTGCTACTTTGGACTGAGTAGGCAATTGAAAAGTAAATCCTTCTCTCGGCGAACGAAAATCAAACTCAACAAGTCGCTCATCATACCGGTCCTGCTATATGGCGCAGAAGCGTGGACGACTACAACATCTGATGAGTCGGCCCTGCGAGTCTTCGAGAGAAAAGTTTTGCGAACGATTTATGGTCCTTTGCGCATTGGCGAATACCGCAGATGATGGAACGATGAGCTGTACGAGCTATACGATGATATTGACATAGTTCAGCGAATGAAGAGACAGCGGCTACGCTGGCTAGATCATGTCGTCCGAATGGATGAAAGCACTCCAGCTTTGAAAGTATTCGATGCAGTACTCGCTGGTGGAAGTAGAGGAAGAGAAAGACCTCCACTTCGTTTTAAGTATCAGGTGGAGAGTGACCTGGCTTCACTTGGTATTTCAAACAGCAAAAAGAAGAGAGGAATGGAGCGCTAATATTGATTCGGCTATAATCGGGTAAGCGGTGTCAACACCCATAAAGCAGAAGAAGAAGGGATCACTCGGCGTAGCTTAACAAATCCCTTTTGCTCTCCGGTCGAACTGGAAATAAGCACACGCATAGCTTCCACAGTTTCTTAGCCCATGCGCTTTTTCGTGTCACATTTACAGCTATAACTGGATTTATTAAAGCTATTCCGGAAACTGTTTTGGTAACTCCACTGTTCGAAAAGTAGAAAATTGTCCTCGAGAAATATACCGAGCAAGAGAAAAGGAGAAAGTAAGAGAAAAAAGTAGAAAGAGAGAGGGAAAGAGAGAGGTAGAGGGGGGAGGGAGAGATGGGGAGAGAGAGAGAGAGATAGAGGGGGGAGGGAGAAATGGGGAGAGAGAGAGAGGGAGAGTGTGAGAGAGAGGGAGAGAAAAGAGATGTAGATAGTGGGACATTCAAAGGGACTTAAGAATTCAGCTTATCTCTCCCAAAAAAGTTCAAATGAGGCGCAACTGAGGGAAAAAGTAAAATAAATAAAAGATCGCTACAGGCTTGAGTTTCTATTAGCTAAGCATAATATATAAGCATGTAGTAGTGTAAAAATATTTACTTATTAATATATATATGTATTGAAAAACAAATTTTTACTTACAAAACCTACCTGGTGTATTAAATGGCATTGGTCCACCCGGATGTCCTGGAAAGAACGGGCCATCATGCGGATGAAACGGTGGACCACCATAGCCAAATTCAAATTTCCCATCAGCAGCGAAATACGGGAAACCTGGACCATCATCAAGACCACCAGGTGAGAGATTCATGGGAAAGCCGCGCATTTTACGCGCGCCACCAAAGAACGGTGGTCGACCCATGCTGGTGATTTGCTTCATGCGTCGCTCCTTGGAACGTTTGTTCTGGAACCAAACCTGTGGCGTAGACAAAAAGAAGAAGAAAAGAATGCAATTAAGAGCTAAGCCAATGGGATGGAAAAATAAATAAAGGATGCAGGTGGCGGTTTAGTGTTGAAGAATTAAGCCTAGAAAAGTACCTATGTAGGTATGTATGTATGTATATCTATGCATTTGCAAATGTTCGCAATTTAACGAGTGTGCAACGCAATGGAGCGTGAAAGACACACAAGTACATACATGTACTTGCTGCAAAGCATAAAAAACCGACGGTTGAACTCCTTTTGTGGTGTTCTTCGATCAGGCAGGCATCTAGCGTTCGGCCAAATGGTCGTTCTTCGCGGACAGTTGCTCTTAGTCGCTGCGGCTCTTCACTGACTGACGTACTGACGGACTGACTGGCTGTTATGAATTAGTAATGGCACATCGGTACATGGTAAGTCCGATATTAAAATGCAAAAATGATCTGGTCGCTTCAAAACAACAACAAAAAGGAAATAAGCAAGCGGAGGATATTGGGTTTTGCATGCCTCCACACGAAGACCACATATATCCTTTAGTTTTCTTTTTTTCCTCCACTTTTTTGCATTTTATCAAGTTTGTCATGTTTCTTCTGCACTTTTTTAATTTCCCTCTTCACTGTTCACTGTTTGCTTGTATGCTCGCGCCACAAAGCCAAGCAACCAAGTGTCCAAGTCCTCCGTATGGCTCAGCCATTCAGCCGCGAAAAGTTATTGAGCGCTTGCCAGTGTCTATATCGTGTCCATATCATAGACGACGTAGAGTCAAGAGTCGCGGAGTCAGGCCAAGTCAAGTGTGTTGGCAGGTTTATGCGCCAAATCGCTGAACTTGGCCGACAATAAAAACAACTACAACCGATAAAGTTTAAACAACAGCTAGTCATAGCTAGCAACAAGCAACAGCATGTAGTACATGAACAGTAACAACAACAACAATGAATATGGTTATATAGCATTTCTTCTGTTGATCCCACATCATCAACGCTTGTGAGATTATAAAATTTTATGATCTTCACAATCGGTTCGTATCGGTGCTATAAATGTGTATGCGTTTATCGCTCATCACTGTTTTTATTGTTGCTATTGTTATTCTTTGTATTTATTGTTGTATTTTTTTAGTACTTGTTGTTTGTTGTTAATATCTGTTGTTGCTGCTGTTGTTTCGCATTTATTGCCTGTTTTGTTGTAGTTGTACATTTTATACGGTAGGAAATACATGGATAATTGCTCGCATTCAACATTGACCATTCACCAGCCGCACTAAAGCACCAAAACAGCAAAACAGCAAAACAGCAAAGCGACCTACCGACCAGCAGTGAACTCGGCTTGTGTGCGCCAAGGATTTACTTTGCGTATTTTTCGTTAACTATTTTGTACATACCGACGGATATAAAAATTTGACGCGCGTTTCCAATGCGGTAAGGGTCTATAAGTGCATTTTTTTTACTTTGCTATTATATATGTAGTATATGGAACAGTGTAGAGAATGGTTTTGAAAAATTTAGAAAAAAAATAATCAGACATTTTTCATGAACTTATAACAACTTTTCCGACAAATGTTGAAACAAATAGCATGAATCCATCTCTAAATGCTAATATTTTTATGCAAAAAAAATGCGCATTAAGTTATTAAAGTATTGTCATTTTTTTCATCTTAATTTTTTTTGCATTTTATTTATTTATATATTTAGTATATTTTACTTTAATATATGTTAATTTAATTTAACTTATTTTCACGTATTTTTTTTTAACTGATTAAATTTAATTAAACTTATATTTATTATATTATTTTTGTTATCAGATTTTATTTAGTTCTTTTCTATTTATTTTTTTATTTTATTCTTTTTTCTTTTTATTGCATTTCATTTTTTGCTACTCTCCTTGATTTTTTTTTATTTTTATTATTTTGATTTGTATAATTTTATTTTTTTAATATTGTTTTATATAATTTAATACCATTTTAATTTAATTTAATTTAAATTATTTTATTTTTTTTATTTTGTTTTAATTTATTTTATTTTAATTTAATTTATTTTATTTTATTTTATTTTAATTTATTTTATTTTATTTTATTTTATTTTATTTTATTTTATTTTATTTTATTTTATTTTATTTTATTTTATTTTATTTTATTTTATTTTATTTTATTTTATTTTATTTTATTTTATTTTATTTTATTTTATTTTATTTTATTTTATTTTATTTTATTTTATTTTATTTTATTTTATTTTATTTTATTTTATTTTATTTTATTTTATTTTATTTTATTTTATTTTATTTTATTTCATCTTATCCCGTTTAATTTGATTAATTTTATTTTATTTTGATTTATTTTATTTATTTTTTTACGAAAATTTTATTTATTATATTTTCTGTTATTTTATTTTATTTTAATTGAATTAATTTTTTTTATTTTACTTTATTTTGTTTTATTTTATTTTAATTTATTTTAATTTTAATATATTATTATTTTATTTTATTGTGAGTAATTTTGCTTTACCATATTTTATTTTTTTCATATTATTTTATTTTATTTCAACTTATCCCGTTTAATTTTATTTTATTTTATTATATTTGATTTTAATTTTAATGTTATTTTATTTTATTATATTTGATTTTAATTTTATTTTTAATTTAATTTAATTTATTTTGACTTATTTTAATTTGTTTTATTTTTTATTCGAAATTTTTTTTTATTACATTTTCTTTTATTTTATTTTTTTTTAATTATTTATTATTATTTAGTTTAATTTAATGTATATTAATTTAATTTACTTTGTTTTATTTTTTATTTTTTTTAGTTATTTAAATTTTTTAATTTCATTTTATTTTTATTTAATTTTTTAGTTTGTTTTAATTTAATGTAATATAATTTTATTTTCTTCTTTAAGTGTATTTTTTTTTGTTTATTTTGGTTTTTAATTTAATTCTATTTTTTTATTGTGTTTTATTAATTTTAATTTATTTTTTTATCATTTTATTTAATTTCATTACATTTTATTTTATTTAGTTTTATTTTGTTTTATTTATTTTAATTTAATTTAAGTTTTCTTTTTAATTTTTCTTTAATTCTATATTTTTTTTGGATGAAAAGATTATTCGAATTTTTGTTCATATGACATTTCATATGTTTAGTAAATTTAGGAACTTAGTTTAAGTGATCTCGCTTTCATTAGTTAAGTAAAGTTCGTGCCTCTGAGTTAGATCTTCATCTCACTTACCACGTTCAATCCTTCAAAGACGGATTGGATAGCTCAAAATGCCTGCAAAGGATGAGCAGTGGAGTACTTCACGACTGGATCTAAGCTAGTTGGTAGGATCAGATTGCTGATGAATGCCGCATCACAGCAGAATGGCTCATAACTGATGGGAACAACTCGGTGAAAGCTGGACTAGTACGAAAACATACGTGATCGTAAAGCCCATATTGGGGATCTGCTTGCAATTGGTACTTACTCCATCAGTGAGGTTACGAATACCATCTAACGCTTGCTACGTGGTGCTTCTTACGACTGTCCTACTTTCGCCACTCTGGTGAGCTATCAAGTATAAAAGTGACAGGCACTAGTCGGCGGACGAACTTCAAGTCGCAAAACTTACAAAGATAGGTATCCTCTGCTTAACTACAGTGTCTCAGACTTGACGTCAGCTCAGCAACCGCTGCACAAATGCCAATACAGTTCGGGGTGGATTCAGGGAGACTTACGTGTACACTTACCAAATCATACTTATCGATTTTGGCAGGTTAAAAAAAAGTTTGGAAATTTTTTTAAGCCTTTCCTACCTTTAGGTTCGAGCATTGGAGCTCTGCCGACTTTTAAGACAGCAAATAACACATTGAAAGTATTTCTCTGAAGCCACAAGTACGAACCGAGGTCTGTTTATGTACTGGAAAGTGTATGCCATGAGTAAAGAATTAGACAAGGGAATTTAAAGTTCGAGCTTCAAAATATTTTTGTTTATTTTAAAACCTAAAATTGAAACAACTCCAAACACTTTTCGACCCAGTGTATGAACATTCAGATTTTTATTTTTATTTTTATTTTTTTTTACTGCTAAATTAGCGATCATGTCGGCTTAGTTTCTGTGTTCGTTTGCTGCCGCAACCAAAATTCTTATTGTTGGCTCATTTTATGTGCTATGTAGTTCAACGTGGTCTTTAATGTCGGATTTTCACTGTTTATATCGCTCTCTTTCACGTTCTTTTTATTTCCCCAGCTTTTTCCTCTTTTTATTAGCCTACGATGTTTGCTGGTTTGGCTTTTATTTTTATGTACAGATTTGTTGGTTAACGACAGTGCGCCAAAGATTCTACCAAATCCATATTTATGTGCACAAATTTCATATATCAAAATTTTAGTGGCACCGCGGAAAGTGGAAAGTGTAGTTTTTGTTATTTGTGTATTTTGAAATTTTTATTTACTTTTTATTGTTTCGCTTCGCTTGATATTTTTTGAATATTTTTTTGTATATTTTTTTAATATTTTTTTTCTTGTGGTTTTTGTTTTTGGTTACCTTCTTTGCATTTAATATGCGCCACTGCGTGGAATTTTGAATTTTTCTCAATGAAATTTTTTGATTTATGTGCTTTTGCCAGCGAAAACGTCATTATTTTTATGCATCAGTTTTTTTCGTTTTATTTTGATTCTGTTTTTTTGTTTTTTTTTTTTTAATTTCTGTACGTAGCTCGAATGTGTCCACACATTTGATGAATATGCAAAGTACAAAAAGAAGATTTTTAGTTTTTTTTTGGGAGAGAGGAACGACTTCTTGAAACTGCCCGCCACAGACGCATTTCATTTTTGTTTTTTTTGGTTTTTTGGTTTAGTTAAATAGTTTCCAATGAAATTTTCGCCATTCCTTCTGCTCGTTTTTGATTTTTGCAATTTTTTATTAAACTCGCACAGACAATATATGCATGGCAGTCCATATATAATATAATATTTCGCGGAGTTCATTTGAATTTATTATGCGCACATTTATGACGTTGGCAGTGCGGCCTTTGTGCCCAACTTTCGGCGCTTGCAACAATAATTGCGCGTCAAGGTGCTGCCAACACTTTTATTTTCGTGGGAGAATATCAAGCGGTCCGTCTGCGTGCGAAGCCATGCTTAGTTGCTTCGTCTATCTGTCAGCTGTGCTGCTTCCTGCTGTGAGCGCCCAGGATTGATGTATATTAATATTTATACAGTTTTTTTTTTTTCTTCTCAAGGGCTGTATATAATTATTTCTGTAAAAATCAGCAAATTTTACGAACCTCTGAAGACATTGTGTTTGAGTTTAGTTTTTGTTTTGAAGTTTAGAATTTAGCCCAAATGCTGCTGCAACTCTCTAACTATAGCCGTGTATATTATGTATCTTAGTAAAAAAATAAATTTTTTAATATTTTTTATAAAGTCAGAAAAACAGCCAAAATAGTCTGAATTTGATAGACTATGCCGACTGAAGCATAAAAAACTCCTCAAGCAACATGGAGGACATGTGATTGTGATAGGGGAAAGACATATTTCCAGTAGTCATACCCACTCCCGCGCAGTTAAGCGCAACCATTAACAAATACAAAGAAAGTTGGATATGAACAGCCAAAAGGTTTTCCGCTCGACTTGTACTCCTACTCTCTGAGAGTTCCCATAAATACTGTGGGACGACTTTGTGAGCTTCACGCCTACTGCCACAAAATAATCTCTAAGCAAGTGAAAAGCTCGAAAGAAGGGCTGATACGACGAGGGCTGTTACACCGGCCGCTGTGCTCAAATAAAAACGGAATATCTCGTAACGTTGCGTCCGATGGTAGAGAAGAGAGATACGAAGAGTTGAATTGGGAAGCGAGACACATTTTTAGACAGAAAAGTAAAGAGTCCGAACTGTGTGAATGTGCAGAGCTTGAGCTCGAGAGTTCTACAGAGAGACTTACAGAACGATGCAAAATCATGTAAGAACCACATAGATATGTGGGTGATCTGGTCGCCGATCTGCAGATCAAACTAAATTTATTGAGCCAACACTTCTCCGGCTTGCTTAATAGCAGAGATAACAACCAGATTGAAAAAAGCGTCCTGGAACTTTTAATTTAGAAAGGTGTAAACACCTTCACCACCCGACTGTTGGCTTGACAGTTCTTCGCCACGCATTAACTTTCTTAAAAAGTGTGGTCGAGTGAGTGCATATCTAACGTTTGGAGCTTAGTTGGATTCTTCGTAGTTCACAAAAACGAGGAACCAACTATTGATGGATAAGTCTTCTTAATATCCTATATAAGATCTTATCTATGGAGTACAATATGTGAAGGATTAAGTAGAATCGTTAACGAGCTGAGAAGGCCATATCAGCCTTAGACCTGGTAGATCCAATATTCAATAGATATTTCAAGTGTTAAATCTTGGGGAAAATATGATAAAGAATAGATTGAGTGAGTACCGGCACCTCGTCTATTTTAAAGCAGTTTTAGGCAGCACAAAAAGAAGTTGTCTCTGAGCTAACACTGCGCAATGCCAAAAGCTCTATAATTATCTAAGTATTGGGAAGAGCCTTACGGAGCCATTCGATACTAAATGAAAACGAGAGCGTAAATTATTCTACAAAGGAAGATAAGTGCTAGAGTATACTGATACAGACTGGATAGGGCAACGAAACGTATGGCTCTGGTCTGCTGAACGATGACAGAATGAAGTAACTCCTCTCATCAGATAAATAGTTAGCGCATTCGTGTTTTGGCTTCTACGTAACTGTTGACAGTCAATTTCTCAACCAATTTGGTCTATATAGGAGCTAGTATCAATACCACCAACAATGTCAGAAATCCAATGTAGAATCGCTAGGCCGAGTAGGAAATTGCAAAGAAAATTGCTCTCTCAATGAACAAAGACCAAATTCTACATGGCGCTCATCGTGGTGCAGAATCACGGACGATAAATCGGTATTAGGAGTTTTTGAGAGAAAGGTTTTGCGGAAGTTTTGTGGTGCTTTGCATAATAGAGAAGGGAAATTCTGTAGAATGAAGCGATGAGCTGTATACGGCGACATTGACATATTGGTAAAACAAGAGAAAGAGAGAGACCTACACTGCTTTGGGATGATATGGTGATAATGAATCTGACTGGCGGCCGCGATAGCTGAGTGGTTAGCATTGCATACTGTCATTCGGAATGCTTGGGTTCAAATCCTGGTTCGATAAATATCCAAAAGGTTATATAAAATTAATTTAAATAAAAATTTAAGTTAATTTTTCTAATTGCGATCGCCCCTCGGCGACTTACACTCATTTGGAGTTCTATGGCCGACTGCCACCGATTTCTTTTGAAAGGCTGAAAGTAGTGAATGAAGAGAATGTATTTCTAAGAAAGTGTAATTATTTTCGAAACTATTTTTTTTTTTTTGCAAAACTGTTTATTATGTATGAACTAAATCGTCTTATTCTTTACACCAACTTTATGTAAAATAAAAACCCTTTTCGGCATCTTTACTTGCCGCCTGGCATTGACTCTTCACTCACTTAGCTCAAATGAAAGTAGCCCACTGGAGTAATGATATTAACGGTTAAATAAAAGAGACTATCTAACAGTTAAGAATACTTTAGCTGGAAAAGAATAAATAGTACGAGCTCAATCGTAAAATGCTGCTAGTTGAGCTACTAAAAACTAAAACGCGAGCATAAAATTCAACTTATTTTGGGTAGAGAAAATTTAGCAATGATAAAAATACAAAAAATGCTTTTGAGCTCACCGTCTTCTGAAAGTTGTTGTTGTTTAAAAAAGCTCATAAGCGCTGCTTATTTATGTGCACTTTTAAGTGGTCAAATAACAAATGAATTATGATTTCACCCAGTAAAGTGTTTTGGCAATGCTCTGGAGAGTTTTTTTCCTTATGACTTTTGTGGTTATGAGTTATGCTAATTATTTTAACTAATTTGCGCTTATTTTAAACTCAGCTTAAAAATAGTATGATTGCAGTAAAAACTTTCTTAAATTTATGAACTCCTTTTGTTTAAAATGTTTTTTTTTTTATCTTTAAGCTCTACTTTATTGTTAGGGTTGTTGAACTGATATTAGCCAATTAACATAGGTATACAATTGGCGCATTATAACCGTTGAAGCGATTTTCCAACAAATATAGGGACCTACAGTTTATACTAAGCCATCTCCGCACGCCCGATGGATTTTTATGAGGAGTTTTTACTTATTTCATGTCACAAATAAACTCGGAGAGGGGCGTCCGCAATTAGAATTTTTTTTTTAGCTGTGAGTTGAACCAGAACTCGAATCCTGGTCCTCAGAATGGTAGTACGCAATGCTAACCACTCGGCTTTTGTAGCCGTCAATTAATATACTAAATATATTAGGTCTAGTAAAAACTGATCCATTATTTTTGCATTAAAAGCTTTATTTACCAAAGTTAAAGATGCACCATTCTGCTCCATAACTTGAAACTACTGTCATTATGCTTCTCTCATAGAAAGCCTTCTTCCTATTGGGAAAAAAACAAGGATAATCGATTTTCCCAGCCTTCTCTTCAAGTTAATTCTTCATCAGTCAAATCATTCCCCATAGGGAGCAACAGATGATAATTATTTGGTGCGAAATTCGGTCTATAAGGTGGATGCATAAAAACCCCCCAAAAATGTTCTTTGAGCTTTTGGCGAGGCACTATCGATGTCCGTGATCTGGCGTTGTCCTGATGAAACCAAATTCGCCTTCAGTTGATCAAGCTGGTCGCTTCTGGGCGTTTACTTTTTCCACTCGCTCGAATTGCTGGCAGTACAACTTCGAATTAAGAGTTTGGCCATAGGGAGACAGCTCTCATAGTGGATGATTCATGGCCAATCCCAAACAAACATACAACATTTACCTTCCTGGACGACTTGGAGACCGCTTAGCTTCTGGGCAATTGAAACAGGCTTCAGGCTTTTTTCGCCTTTATCGAAGAAAATTTGTAGAATATAGCGTATTTTCTATTTGCTGGTGTACATCTTTGACATGCGCTCAAACGCTAGTGAGTTAAGTGATCAATACTTCTTCCGCTGTCTTTTTTTAGCACAAAATATTATAATTTTAACGCCGCCTAGCGCTAACCAATCGCACGTATAGAACGTAGGATAAAAATCACTAAAGCCAACAATAGCAAAAATAATGGATTACTTTTTACTTCACCTAATATTAGTAATGATAATGACTAACGGATCAGACCCTAACCTAAAACACTGACAGTAGAGACCTGAAACTTAGAGGGTGTCGTAGGTAACCGTTAAGAAAGGGTTTTCCGAGATGTGGATCTGAGGCCGATCTATCGAATTTAGTTTTAAATCGTTTGATTTACATGAAATTTGATATAAACTAATATCGACAACACTTTTTCTGCCAGGAATGTCGATTATTTGGAGAATTTTTCATTCATATGTGGTTTGATTTGACAGAAATCCATAATTTTTACAATAGATGGCGTTATTTATTTGTCTCTCGCGTTGTATAAGTCTGATCGGGTTCCGCTAAATGGCGTTTGAAAGTTGATATTTTGTACTAAAAAAGCTTCCCTGACAGTTTTGTGATTGGTTTATTCAGTTTTGTTTGAGCGTGCGTCAAAGATGGACAATTTACTAGTGTCCAGGAGATACACTATATTTTACAGTCTTTCTTCGAGAAGGGCGAAAACGCAAGCCAGGCGGCTGAAAAAGTGAATAGCGTTTATGGTCCTAATACTGTTACAGTCAATCATATACAATTTGGGTTTCATTCCGGTAATTTTGATGTACGAGTAAAAGATTCTTCACGGAGTGGAAGGCCAATTGTCGAAAATGTCGATAAAATCATGGACATTGTCGAGTCCGATCGTCATGTAAGCACTGTTTCGATTGCGCAAGAGTGAAAGATTGCACAAAAAATCATTTGTAATCATTTGAAAAAAGTTGGATACGAAAAGTAAAAATTAAAACATTCAATTTTAAGCAAAAATAATGGATTTCTTTTTACTACACCTAATAATATGATATAAAAGATCACGTAATGACCAACAAAAAATCTTATTAGAACCATCTTAAAATTCCAACTCTATCGTTGGATTACTTTTTACTAGAGCAACATTGTTTTTTTGTTTTTTTTTTTGTTTTTTTTTGTATTTTTTTTGCTTTTGTTTATGCCCACTGGCAGCGACTTTCTTGCCTTTTTGACTCACTTATAGGATTTGTGTACCAGTTATTAATCGATTTATGTAAAATTTAATTTCGCAACTAACTAAGCCCACAATACCATAAACCAACGGCAACGTAATAAACTGTTATTTTACCACATCTTTTGATGGCTTATGAACAGTTATTTGTAAAAGTAAACCTCAAAAACTCTGACTGAAATGCAGCTGTCATGTTCAGTTTCAATTTCGATTTGAATTTTCTTCTTCTTCTTCTTTTTTGTTTGTTTTTTTTTTTTTGCTTTATTCACTACTTTTTAACAGCTGTCACTTAGCCTGCGTTTGCATACTTGCAGTGAAATGTCATTTTTGACAGTTCACTCGTTTGCAACGCTGCCAGTGCCGAGTAAAGCGCAACAGTGTTGTTGTTGTAAATGTGGGCTAAAAAGGCAGCGTTGCTAGCGAAATTGCAAATGCAACGACAGTGTGACAGCACGTTTAGATGCACCTGCTGGAGCAGTGACAGCAGCAGCAACAACAACAGCAACAATATTTGCACTAAAATGCCTACATATACTTTAAACAAACATACATAAATACCTACATATACATATAACTGGTAATAACTCAATGCCGTAATGCCATAATGTCGCTCTACCCAACTTATGAACGTCCGTCCGTCGGTCGGACCAACTCACCGTACAACAAATCTGTTTGACTGACAACATAAAATGTGGCAAAAGTAAATCACCAGCAAAACTGTTAAACTTTAAATAAACTTTTACAAACTTTGTTATTATGTTTGTATGTCTGTATGTTTTGTACAATACATACATATGTACATATTTATGTTTGTGTCATCCACATTGCTCGCTCTTTGTGGACGGTTAGAGTTGTTGCAATCAAAAATATTTCAGTTTATGGCTTTTCATAAAAATCGAAAAGAATATAAATTTATATGTTTAAGTGGTAAACATTTATAGCATGCACATACATATATATATACATACATTTAAGTATATATTTATATGCAATTTGGTGCATGTTCAAAGCATTGCAACAGTGTAATGAAGTTGAAGTTGCAGATAAAAAGTTGCAATGTGTCACAAAGTTTATGGCTGTGTATATACATTTGTACGTATATATGTATGTATAGATAAATATTTTGTATTTTTTACAAATTCATGCCATTTTCAAATATTTTCAAATGGCTGTGTAAATCAGCGTCAGAAAAGCTTTGGCAAATACAAAAATAATTCGACCGTCATAAAGTGTTGCAAGGCAAAGGTGTTTTACTTTGCATCTCAAGGTAACTAACTGAAACTGATTATATTTCACTTCGGTGTTAACACTATTAAGTTTTACATATTTTTTAAGTAAATAATTAATTTCTACGAGGTAAAAAGTTAAGTATAGAGACTACTGTTTATATATAATCGGCGCTTTGCAACCGCTGAAGCGATTTTCGGTCGAGCTCCTCCTCCAGTTTGTGGTTTTGCGTCTTGATGTTTTCCAACAAATGGAGGGACCTACAATTTATACTAAGCCGCCTACAAAGGGTTGATGTTTTTTTTACGAGGAGCCTTCATTTCATGTCCGAAATACACTCGGAGGGTTTAACATTCCCTGCCGTGGGAATTTTAAATTAATTTTCTATAACTTTTGGATGTATAGTAGTACGAAATGCTAGCCACTCGGCTACCACGACCGCCTTTACATTTAGTAAATAAAAATCCGATCATTTTTCTAAAAAAATGTCATTTTTCTTTGAATATCGAAATAACACCTCTAATTGGAAAACCCTGTAATACAGTTGCTTTGCCACCATTTTTTGACTTCTCCACGCTTTCAGAATACCTATCTCCAAGGGTCGGCATAAAATCAAGATATTGTAGCGTTTAACATTTTTCTCTACCCATCAACAGCAGCCAAAACCTAACTTAACAACAACCCCCATAGATAAACTTGTGGTTTGCCAATAACATTCCTCTTCATTGTAGTTGACGTCACTGACACAAAATGACGACGACGACTTATCGAGTACATTCCTCCATATCTGTTTCCTAACGATCTCGTACACTCCGTTTAACACATTTCAACACCGAGAATAATTTTTTTTCGATTTTCCAAATCGTCGGTGGCACAGATACTAACCGTTTAGTAGTGTGACCATAGAACAATCCTAATTTACATAACTAAGGGCTGAAGAGTCTTTGGATTCTGGAGCCGCTAACATGCCTCAGCCGATGAATATAACCTTCGTTACAGAACAACATCTGAATCGGCTGAGCTCTAGTTTCTGAGATTGCGCTGCACTAAGGCGTAGAATATTTTTCATGAATAAAAAATGAATCCTTTGAATACATTATTGAAAGGATTCAATCAAGATTTATCTAAAAAATCTATGTTCATCATCATCCGCCTGTTAATTCAGAAGTCAGCGTTAGTCAGTTAGTTCGAAATTATTTATCTCGAATTAGTCAGTTTTACTCTTTACTCGGCTGCTTAAACTGAGCTTGTATAGATTTCTATGCATCCAGTGCAAAAGATTGTTTCTCGTACCAGCTTTGTGCTTAGCTTTCTACGACCTTCGACGGCGGACCCATTTAACTATTTTTCGGAGACTATATCTCAGGCTAAATAGCCGTCACCTACTCATCAGAATATGTATTAGATTTTCTTCAGTTTAATGTAAGTAAGGTTTTGGGTTTGTGAGGTGTACGTGAAATTAAAAATTCTATTTATTTAATCCTTTCTAGCCGATCAGATAAGATTTGACACCTCGGGTGCCAAATTATTGAGCCGTGTTCCAGAATAGGCCTTACTAATGTTGCGAACAGAGTTTTAGTAATACGAGTTTCCTGGAATTCCTTTCGCTGTTACATATATAAAGCATATTTTAAAGGTGAGCACAAACGTATCAAAGCAACTCTCCACTAATATTCTGATTCTAAGCAGATCACATTCTCGTCGATCACATCCCAATATTTTGCAGCTCAATTAGCTTAGAACCGTACTCGTATATCCCAACCGTCACTGCTACGTGACATTGTTTTTCACTTTATTTGTTTTTTTTTTTCTTTTTGTATTCCGGCACTGATTATAGACCACACTGCGGACGGGCGGTTCATTTTAAACGCCCCGATTAGCCTCGAAAAAACTTGCAAATTACTGGTTACTACCAAATGTTGTTGCTATTGGGTGTTTCAAAGAGGATTTACCAAAAGACAACTTAGAGACACAGACGTCATAAATGAAAGCGCCTACTTTTACCGCCAAATCAAACCAAAGCTGAAAGAGCGTTTGCCGAGCGTTTGCTATGTACGTACGTACGTACGTATGTATTGTCGGTCGGTGGCGTCGCTTGCGGCAACAGTGAACGGTGTGTGCCTCCGTTTAAATATAATTTACCATAATTTTCATATGCAAGAAGACAGATAATAACAACAAATTTCACGTTGTTTAATTCGTGGCACAACAAACTTTTACATAAATACATACATACATATATAAAAATATATGTTCATTAAGTTGTGGTTGTTATGCTATTGCTTTGTTTTTGTTTTTTTTTTTTGTATTATTTTATCCCGTCTGTTCCGCGTGTTGCGCCAAACTTAAAATAATAATATTGGCCAATATGCCAAGCGCAACCTATAATTTTGCTAAATGATCGAAAATGATGTTCTGCAAATGATCCTTCACCGCAACGAACGTCCATATGAATGAGTGATCACACAACATTCAAACATCCTTCCACAGAAAAGTGAAATTGTGTACTCTCCGCTGGCTGGTTGAATGGCTGCGTCAATGGTAGGCTGTAGGATGAGGGGAGCGTCGAGTGCAAGTGTGGCGAATAAAATTGCATACACAAAAACAAGCGTAAAGTGCGGAAATAAAATATTAGCTGACATGAAACATGAGTGCGCTGAGTACATTGACTACGCCTTGTTGCTCTTCCGCACTCCAATGGCACCGGCGGCAACACTGATCGCCGTTTCATGGTAAGTGGTCAGTTTTTTTTATAGGTTAAATGTACGAGGTCAGTTCAAAATAGAAGGTGAGTTCCTTTCTCTGCTGTGTTCTATTGAAGTGCGCAAAATGGCTTTGATCGTTATATCGTCATGATAGCCGGGTGGTTAGAGGTTATGCGTTAGGCTCGCGGTTCGAGTCTCACTGGAGGCAAATTAATTTTAATTTTAATTTTTTTTTTTAATTTTTGGTGAACCAGAAATTTTAATCACTCCCACATTTCTTTTTTGTTGTTGCTTTTAGTACGCCACGGGTAAGTTTCATTCCAAGAAAGTTCTGTTGAGAGGCGCAGATTTCGTTACTCTCTACAACATGACGATACCCTAGTGGTTAGAGGTCTTCACTGTGGTGCGTGAGAGTCTCGGTTCCGTTCTTGCAGTGGGCAAACTCATTTTTATTTTATTTATTTATTTTTTTTTGGTGAAGTAAAAGTTCAGCATGCCTAAATGAACTAGTATACAACTAATATGAAGCTGATGCATAGTAGGGCAATTGTCAGCTCGCCGTGTTAAAAATACCAGTTGCTTACATGGAAATGGATGAAGATGTAGACTAGTTGGTGTAAAAATGGGAATTAGTTGGATTCTAGTTGACAACTAGTATTTTCCTTTGCAAGGAAATTCCAGGCAAGAAGCTCAATTTTCGATCACTTTTTCGCAGCAATAAATACCGTATGTTAGCAATAACGCCCCTAATATTCTCTTCCAAAGCGCAAATCGTATGCGTATACAAGTGACTTTACGTAATTCCACAAAAAATTGTCTAACGGTGTTAAATTGTACGATCTTGGAGCCCACGACACGAAATAATGCCCTCTCCCAGAGATTCCTTCAATAAATTCATTGTTTCATCCAATCAAGCACGATAAGGTCATTCAAAACGACTATATTGGGTTCACCATTGATCCAACTAGCTTTAACTAAAATTTCACTCGGTTTCCAATTTATTCCAAGCATGCGTGCCCACTCCCTTTAAGGTGGAGCTGGGAGAATAGTGAATGTTATGAAATCTCAAGTCGGCCGTACACTCGTGAATGTAGTGCTCCAAGCGCTTCGTTCTCCTCAACATATGCGCTACACTCACAAGATTCCATTGAAACTAGCTTTATGGAGACTACCTATATTTCATATTTACTACGCGGTCAATACAACCAGAAGAATATTAAACGATTATTTACATAAATAATCATTAAGTCTATATACAATTTTCGCTGTCTCACAATATGTTAGTGGTGCGCCCTATGTGCAATCCCGGACTCCAGGACCTTAAGTATTCCTTCATGTTTCATTTTTTTAGACAAGATTTGAAGGTCTGAGGCAGTTGCTGCTGATCAATTGGCAACTTATATATCTAATAAGCAGGTAAGTTGCGCCTATTACTTATGTTTAATATGGCACTACCTGCTGTTGTTGTTGCTGTCCTTGGTTGGATAAAACTTCGGGTCGTTTCGATATAAAGACCCGACTATCGTGGGAACTTTTGGGTTTTAGTCGCCATTTACGACAGGCATGCCTTACCGGGAGAAAATTCTTGAACCCCTACCTCGCTGGGGGTTTTTATTGAGGTTTTGTGCCGTTTGCGTGAATCTATAAGAATGAAATGTCCGAAGTTATAATAGAATTACGTAGCTGAATTTTTAATTGGATTCTTTTTTTCATGTAGCGGGTCCCAAATCCTACGCACAACCGCATGGGCTTCGCCTTCTAACTTTGGCTCTCCTCCAAAACGGATGTTTGTTGTCTTCGCAATGTATAGATGGTCTAAGACCGGAAGTCGTAAGCTGACTGAATCATATGCAAAAGAATCGTTTATGGTCACTCCCAGGTGAATGGCAGTCAAAGACTAAAAGCTCCGTCAAGATCGGGGAGATCCCGAACCATTCGATACCAAACGAGGTTTCAGACAAGGTGACTACTTATCGTGTGACTTTTTCAACTTATTGCTGGAGAAAATAATACGAGCTATAGAGCTGAATAGAGAAGGTACAATCTTCTATAAGAGACGTACGCCGATGATATCGACATTATTGGCTTCAATAACCACGCCGTGAGTTCTGCTTTCTCCAGACTTGATGAAGAAGTGAAGCAAATGGATCTGGTAGTGAATGAGGGCAAGACGAAATGTCATCACACAAACAGTCATCGCATTCGCGACTCGGCTCCCACGACACTGTTGACAGTCATAACTTTGAAGTCGTAGATAACTTCGCCAATCTAGGGGCCAGTATTGAAATCCAACGCAGAATCACCCTTGCCAACAGGTGCTACTTTGGACTGAGAAGGCAATTGAAAAGTAAAGTCCTCTCTCGGCGAACGAAAACCAAACTCTACAAGTCGCTCATCATACTCGTCCTACTATATGGTGCAAGAGGCGTGGACGATGTCAACATCTGATAAGTCGGCCCTAGGACTCTTCGAGAGAAAAGTTTTGCAAACGATTTATGGTCCTTTGTTCATTGACAACTGCGAATACCGCAGACGATGGAACTATGAGCTGTACGAGCTATACGATGATATTGACATAGTTCAGCGAATGAAGAGACAGCGGCTATGCTTGCTAGGTAAAGAAGAAGACCATGACTTTGACTTGTTTTGACTTGGTATTTCCAACTGGCGCCAGGCAGTGATAAGAAGAGATGAATGGCGCGCTAATATTGATTCGGCTATACTCGCGTAAGCGGTTCCAACGCCAATAAAGAAGAAGAAGAGGTGGAGCTCTCTCTCTCTCTTCCTTTCTTCGGTGAAGGGTGTTTTAGCGCAGTTCAAAACTGCTTCGAAAATTAAAAGAAACTCTGTGGCAAATATTTTATATCTGAGGGGGACTACTTTGTGGAGAAAAAAAAATTGTTTGATAAAAAAATGAATATTTGTTATAAAAACGGAACATTCAACTTTCTGTTGAACCTACCTCGTCAAACAATTGCTGACCAACACATGGGGTCTTATTTTTCAAATTTAATATTTTTCTTTTTTTTTCTTCAAATTTAATTTTTTTTCTTGCAATTTTTGCCAGTTTACATTTTTTTAAATTTTTTTTTTTAGTTGTTTTCTTCGTTTTTTGTTTTAGTTATGCAGCGCATCTGCTAATTGGGGCGTATAATCGCTTTCAACGCGTTCATAAGTAATAATTTGTTTCCTTGGAAACATGGTAAGGACATACATACATATATACTCGTACATACCATACAATTGAATTGGCGTGTAAAATTACGCTTAACTTATATTTTTATAATATACGAGACTTTTATATAACCATATGAGTATGTAGACATGTGCGCGTATTTGAGGTGATGACGCCGATTATGTCGAGCGCAAAGCGGAAGAGATGAACGATCGCGTTTACAATGCACTTGAGCAGAGTTGCATTTGAGCTTAAAGCTGTTTATAGCTGCAGTGCGGAGAAAAAAGTTAGCATTGTTGCGGTCTAACATCGTCGTTAGCTTGTCTGGAAAATGAGCGACAATTTGTATGTAGGTATGTACCATATGTATGCATGTAGTAGTGATTTTCATACCATTTTGATTGTTTAATTGGCTTGTGTTTGACATGGAAGAGGCTTTGAGTTCAACAACTTTCAATAATCTTTGTAATTATCCTACCTTTATGTATGTATGTATGTATTTAATTTTGAATGCATTTTCCCAACAAACGAGATTGCTGGTCTTTTAACACCTCAAAGTCGTAGCAATTACAATTTCCTTTAGTGTTCTGCCAAATGTATTATTATTATTTTTCTTTCACTTCGAGCGTAGCAAATCTGTTAACTTATAAACCGTGGCGAAATAAATTATTGTAAGCGATTTCTAATCGCACTATTCTTCCGATTTGTGCGAGGGTACCTATATAAGGGATCTTTGATTACAACATGACATCATTAGTAGCAACGCGTATGCAGCGTATGGTCAGCAGATTTAAGCTACAGTGGTACTAGCGGTACCCAGGCGTGTTTCGTTACACAAAAACAAAAATTGACAAAAATAATATAAAATAAAAAAGTAAAAGTTCTAAAATTTTTTTGTATTAATTTTTCAATAATTTGTTTTACTATTTCATAATATAATATTTATAATTTTTGAAATAAATATTTTAAACTAAAACTTTCAAAACATTTTCAACCATTTCAAACATATATTTTCGCATTAAACCTTTCTTCAAAATCTGCAAACTGATACCCTTATTGTATCATTTATTTATTTAACAATTTGATTGTACTTAAATTTGCAAAAGTATGGCAACCCTCAGAACATTTTCCACTGTAAGAACACAAATGTCTCTTTACTTACTCCAATATTCTCAGAATTATTAATTTAATTTAAAAATTGAAAAAATTGAAATGTATTAAAATTTTCAAAAAGGTGGCAACTCTGCTGAAAAACTTTCCCACATATTTTAAAAACACCCTACTTTGACCACCTTATAGTAATGTTAAATGAATAATGCATTTTTTAAATATTTTTGTATACATTTTTCTAAACATGTGGCAACGCTGATCACAAATAATTTTGCAGATATTATTTCCATTAATTTTTTATCTCTTCAGTTTGATATCCATATTATTATATTCTATTTATTTTATCACATTTTACATTTTAAAATTAAAATTTTAGAACAGGTGGTAGCTCTGCGCCTTGCAAATTATTTTTGAGCACTTTTGAACGCAAACAATCTTTAAATAAATTCGTTTCAGCCACATAGCTTGGACTTCGATCGTAGAAACATGAACAGCATAGAATATATGATATATAAACAATTTCGAAACAAGTGGCAACTCTATTGGACTATAAATTTAACTATTCTAGAGCTCACCTGAACACCCACCCAAAATCGTATTTAAATCAGTTGAGCCGTTCGGAAGGAATTTAAGGACGCGAGCAAAGTATTTGTATATATGAAAATTGAGGTTGCCACGCCCCCACTTTTCCAAAGTTGAGATAACATAAACCATCTGCATAATAGTCAAAATACCCTATATAACTTTGGTTGAATTTTGTGAAGCTGTTCTCAAGTTAAATGGTAACACCTGCCTATTTTATATATAAAATACTATCTATATATACATACATTTATATAATAGTAATAATAATAAAATATAGGAAAATCTGTAAAATCTTCTTCTTTATCTCTTTCTCATAGAAATGACTTATATTAATCATTAGTAATGCGCTTCAGCTACTTGCAGCGCTCAACTACGCGTTAAAAATTTGTATGTGAAAGAAAAAAAAACGAATTGCCTTATATACATTTATATATATAATACATATATATACAGACATAAAAAAATTATACAACTTCGCTTATTTTAATTCGTTACACGCCATGTCAGCGCTTGGCTCGCCACACCATTGTTAAGCATGAATGATTAGCTAATCGCATGATCCCGAGAGAGTGTGAGCAAGTGAAGTGGAAAAAGCTTAACAAAACTACTTAACCGTAGCTGAGGTGAAGCGCTTCATCATAACTGATGTTCTTGCTGAAGTAGAGAAAAATGTTAATTGTTGCTTTTGATTTGTGCAAGAAATTGTTTAGAGTTAATGCAGCTGATTTTGCTACTGCATTAATTGACAAAATTGACATATTTCAAGTGGCAAATATTAAAGTTTGTGGACAAGTATAACATAAAACCAATAAAGATATAATACATATAAAAATCTCATAAAAAAGAACCATAAGTAATTATACGGTTATTAAGAGGAAGAGCTTTGCAGTGAGCTTCACAAATGCGATTAGTTAATGCACTTAATTGTCATGGAAAGTATGGGATTGTAATGGAACATAATAACATATATATTTATATGTATATATACAAATATATAAAATCTATATATATATATGTATATATATTTATTTGTTTAAAAAAAATTAAATAAAATAGTTCATAAAATCGCACTGAATATTAGGCAAGTGACAGTTGCGGGTGAGACCATAAATTGGATGATGCCAAGTCAAAAAATTAAATGGAGCTTTATGAAGAGATAACACTTGCAGTTGTCCTACTGAGAGCCAAAATAATAAAAATTAAAATCGGTATGAGCTTAAAGAAATTAGAGAAAACAAAATATTCTAAGCTTTCGCAAAGTTGATATGAAAGTTAAGTTTGAGATGAGAGCGGAGAGATTTTGGTATTCAGTTAAAGGTAATCAAACTTTTATTTACAAAAAAAAAACTTTTTTCTGGAGTCATTATCTTCTTCTTCTATGTAGTAGGCACCATTTAAGTGATATTTTTGTCCATCCGGACCATAAGACCTAGCCAGTGTGGCCACTATTGCCTCTTCACTAGCTAAATTATGTCAATGTTGTTGTATATCTTGTATAGATCATCGGTATTCGTTATACCCAATGCGCAAAGGACCATAAATCTACCGCAAAATCTTTCTCTCAAAAATTTCTAAATTCGACTCTTGTTTCATGGCAGGAGATATTTCGTCTTGCTCTCGTTTATTGCCAGAACCATACGTATAGCATCTTATTCAAGGCTTGAGATAGTCTCAACCCACGACGCGGTTGTTGATGACAGCAGCCGCTTACTCCTTAGCTCTGCAGCTCTCATTATTTTCTCCAGCAATAAATTAAAGAAGTCACACGACTGTAAGACTGTGGGAGGATTCGATTCCAATCATCGGATATGCCCTCATCCGACCATATAGCTGCATATATCGCTTTTAGGCAAGAATTAGCCAATTCATCTATTTGGTTGGTTATTTGGTTGAAATGGGAGGTTGAGGCCTGATCGAAAGTGACAGCCTCTAAACTACAGAGTAGACTCATTGTACTTTCCCGTGGATGTTCTGCACTCGGCCGATTCCACTTTAACCAGTTTGCGGAGATGATATGTATCTGTCAATGTACCTACAAAATTAAAAACTTCTCTTTTGTTTAATGTAAGTAAGAGTCTACGATCCATACTGATCCACAATAATTTGGAGGTACGTCCTACGATGGAAGTGTTTCACGACCTTATATAAGTGTTCCGGCATTATGCTATGAAGTCTGCAACAGTCAATAGTGATAGCTCGTCCGCCTTCTCATTACCTCTATCCGTGAGACTTGGGACCCAAAGTGATATACACTGTGCTTTCTACAATTTTCTGTTAATTGCCTTTTTGCATGTTCTTACGCATTTCGGACTTCGTGTTGACATATTTGATTGACTTAGTTGCCGCTTGGTTGTCTTCTACCAGAAACCTCATAGATTTTCCTATCAAATCGGTTGCCCATTTGACATCCATTATATGGACTGCAACCGCAACCGGTGGGCTCACGTTCGGCTCACTCTTTCGTAGTAGATAAGGAGCAGGTGTGGTAATTAACCGGCAGAATGTTTTCGTTTCCCGATCGCATTTTATGTTTAGCCCGACTTCTGGTATAATTTTCTCAATACTACCAGGTGCTTCACAATTTGGAGACTGGATCCAAGTATGTAGAACATTTAGGCGGCACGCTGTTAGTGCTGTTTCAGACAAAGCATGTATTTTAATTGGTCCAATGTTAAGGATGACTTCTAGAGCCTTCGTTGGTGTAGTGCTCATCGCGCCTACTATACCAAGTAGATCTGCTCCAAAGGTAATTTTTTTATTAACAAACAACTTCTGCAAGATTTATAAAATTTTTAAAAGTACAGATCGTCTCTGGCTCATCTGAGAAGAGTATTTAAGGTAAGTTTATATCATTATTTCGGTAGAAAACATTTGAAACAAAGGTTTCTTCATTGAAAAGCGAATCATAAAGAAACATGACCCGCCGGCTGGCATAACTTACATGCAAGTAGAATAAAACCCCTAAAGAATCGCAATAAAACAAAAATCGAAAGAAGCTGCGAGTTGTATTGTATTGTATTGAAAATTGGCGCCTCGCAAATACCAACTGTTCATTAGGCAAGCCAATCGAAAAACTCAATTGTTTCGAAATTAAGTTTCGATGATTTGGCGATTTTTCTTTTGTTGTTATTTTCTTTTAGTGAACGGAGCGCCGGCTGGGGCGTTGAAGAGGCCAACAAATGCAGCGAAGTACTAGTAAGCGTACATATTTATACATAACTTCTTCAATAAACGCTCGCTATATACCTTTTCCCCCCTCCCCTCTCACACGCTCTACCACGCTATGATCTGGTGTGTTGAAAAGTTGCCGAAACTATGTTCAACCGAGGGCGCTGTAATTGTAAATTGAAAACTCATCTAACGCCAATCGTTTTTTTTCTTTGTTTTTTTTTTTGTTTTTTTTTTGTTTGTGTTTTCAAACGGTCATTTTTAGTTGCACATGTTTTTCGGCGCCCTTTTATTGTTGGCCTTCCCTTTATTGTTGTTGGGTACATAGTTCCTGGGTGTTTTTGTATACAAGTTCCCCCTCGGTTCGTTAGTTCGTTTTTCATTGATTGGTTGATTTCGGTGGTTATAGCGCTTTGTACGGTTGGTGTTCGCGTTTTTGTTTGCGGTTTATTCATTGGTCTGTACGGTTCATTTTGGCAGTTGGTTCATTGGTTACTTGGCATGATTTGAATTTTGGTTGGTCCATTAGTTCTTTTGTTTGTTCGATTGTTTGTACGTTTGTTTGTTTGCATTGAAATTTCAATATTTTTTATGTTTACTGTTTTGTGTTTATTGTGTTACACGTACAGTGTGTTCGAGGAAAATGTTTACACTTCTATAATTATTGAGTTTTCGTGAATGTGGAATTGTTAAGTTATGCAGGAAAGTTACCTTCACATCAAATCAGAATAGTTTTTCAATCTAACAGTATTGCTTTATTAATAAAAAAATTACAGCTTTAAAGTCATATCTTTCAGAAACCAATTTCCATTTTTCAAAAATGTACTAAATTTTTTTATTAAAATTAATTTTTGAAAATCACTCAAGAATCACTCGTAATATGAAATATTTTCTAATTTTTTTTTTTACTATAATATAATTTTCCAACACACTGTATTTGAGGTACCACAGTCAATTCAAATACTCAAACAAAAACCAATTCAATCGGCGTCTGGCTAATCAAATTTCATTCAAGTCGAACTTTTTCACAGTAAAAAACCGAAGTTGGATAAAACAATTTTAAAATTCTAATAAAAAAAAGAAGAAAACATTTCATGAATAAAATGCTAGCTTCGCCATACGTAGAAACTGTGTACCAGATCTGCTGAAATTTATATTAATTTTTCTCTAAAAACAATCATTTATTCATCAATTTCCATTTTGTCCCGTGCCCAGCTCTGATATCTTGACATCTCTCAGCAATTTAGCTCGTCGTAAAAGTCCGTATTTTCATCTTTTTGAACAGGAGAGAGTAGCAGGGGATCAGAACTATTATATACCTAAATACGTGCGTTTTCAGAGCTTGAGAAGCTCGGTGACTGAGATAAATACTCGAAAATTCCATGAAAAGATGCGGTAACTTGCGGAAAATTTCAAGACTGGAGCATACTCATCCAAGACATAAAGAACTAGCGATTGAACCTCAAAGCATACTGAGTTTATAGATAAGACACTTCTTCGGCTTGTTAAATGGCAGTGAAATTGTAGCACCGGAGATGGTAAGCGCGAATTTTCAGATGATGAATAGACGTTGAAGGATCACTGGTCAGTACGACAATGGTAGATAGTCCCTAAACGCCATTTAAGAAGAAACTTCTATCCTTTAATAAACTCTTTTAATCAGACGAAGTACGCGTGCTGCGCAACTCGAGTAAAAGAGGCACAGTTAAAGTATACACATTATGAAGTCTCAGCCCCCTTGCAATGAGATACCCACCGCATGCAATGAGTACTTCACCCCCCTGCGGGTTAAGTGTTCAAGAATTTACCCGCGGTAAGGCATGCCTGTCGTAAGAGGCGACTAAAATCCAATAGCTACCGCGACAGTCGGGTCTTTATACTGGAACGACCCGGATTTATCCGGCCAAGGATTATCACACCTGCAATATTCCTCAAAAATTACTTCGGGGAATATTTTTGTTTTTACAACAACAAAAACAACAGAACTCCACAACATTGACCACCTCTTTGCTGGCCCACTAAAATCTACTAATCCGGGCTCGTCGAAACAGCTCGTTTTCTGGACCTGTAAGCCGCTACAACAGCAGCATTGGAACCTTTGTTCAATCCATATAAAACTAGACCCCACAGTCTGTCCTCTCTAGGCAAACAAAATATCTACAAGTCCCTTATCATTCCTATCCCACTGTATGGTACAGAAACGTGGACTATAACGTCAGCCGATAAGTTGGTACTAGTATATTTCGAGAGAAATGTTTTACTAAGAAATTATAGACATTTTACGGTACACGCTGATGGGAGTAGAATATGAGGAAGATTTCAATTCTGTTGAAAAATCGGGCGGAGAAGGATTTGGCTTCACTTGGTGTCTTCAAATTCGCGCCGAACTACGAAGAAAACAAACGAATTGCGAGCGATTATGTACAATATTAACTCAGTGTTGTTGTTGTTGTTGTTGTTGTAACAGCAAAAATATTCCTCAAAGTATGTAAGGATAAAAAAATCCGGGTCGTTCCGGTATAAAGACCGGACTGTCGCGGGAACTATTGGGTTTTAGTCGCCTCTTACGACAGGCATGCCTTACCGCGGGTAAATTCTTGAAACCCTAACCCGCAGGGGTTCGCTTAAGAGGGGTCTTTGTCAGTTAAGAAGAATAAGAAGAATAAAAAGAAGAATCTCATAATGAGAACAACTTTGGCATTTATCGAACACGTCGATCGGTTTTCGTCTTGCCTCTGTTTGACTCTGTCAAATTTAATTTTTTGTATTTACTCGTATGTCATAACCTCATACCCCGACGTACATACCTATATATAAATTCCACATGTTTTGTCCATTTTAAAGGATTACATGAATTAATTCGGAGGAATATTTATTTATTTTCAAAAATTTAGAAATATATATTTATATTTACAAAATAAAATAAAAATAATTTCTGAAATTTTCAAAGGAAAATATTTTTATTCCGCCATTAAAAATAAAGGTGCGTCTTGTTTGACAGTAGAACTCATGACAGAGTCATCCGTAGTGAGAAAAAAATGAGAAAATCGTGTTTCAGTTAAAATCATTGACTAGAATTCAGATGTAGGAAAATTAAAAAAGTGGGCATACCAGTACGGTTTTTGGCAAAATTTTACAAATAACTAAAAATTTCGGAAAAATTTGCTCAATACTCCTTCAGCCAATTTATAGTGAATTGTATCTCTAAGACCTTTGCAAAGTTTCATGAAGATCGGTTTTTGAAAACACAGTCTCGGTAAAGAGTTCAAAGCGCTGAGCAGCCTACGTGACAAGGCTGTATCTCCGAAGCTTGTATGCGGCTCGATTTGAAAGTTTAGAATAATATGCACGAGATATTGTAGAAATTAATAATAAAAAAATTATTATATAAAAAAAATAGATTTTTTGAAGCTGTGAAGCCCGGGTAAGCTAATAAGCATAATTTTTTGCTCGTTCAACTATACATGTGCTATTGTTGTTGTTTTTTTTTTGGTCAAAATTAAACGATTTTGGAATGAACTTCGCTGCCACACACTTTACGATAAAAAGCCAAAAACTTTTCTGATGTGATTTGACGGTTTTTTAACAATTTTTTTTCCAGTTTCTTAACATTTTCATTGGTTGTTGTGTTTAGGTGTGCGGGGAGTTTAGGGCGAGCATCTTTACGTACATCTTCATTTTATGCTCTCAAAAAACCGCCTAAAAGTGATGCAACGAAATGTAAGAAAATAATTTTTTTTAATTTCACGCCATTTTATTCACCGAAAAAAAGTACATATATATATAAATATACATATGTATATATATGTAAATACAAAAAAAACGCTGTAGCATTTAATTAACTCTTTTAAAATACAGTACCAATGGTGTTGCAAGTAGCAAGCTACATACTCCCACAAAGCTTTTCCGACAGCTAAAAGCGAACGTAAGCTCGTGTCTCAAAGCTACCGCACCGCTCTGTATTATGGAAGTGACTTGAGTTTTATACAATATTTTTTATTTATTTTTTTTGACTAACTATCAGTCAGTTTCTTACTTTAATACCAAAAAAGAGTTGTTGTTTTTGCTACTTGATCGTTGCCAATGACTGGCAATTTGTCTTTTCGACTATCTACTCGTATGTATGTACTTGCATGGCTTCTACACGTGTTGTTTTTTTTGTTTTCGTTTTTGTTTTCGTTTTATTTTATTTTTTCTATGTATTTCGATAGCGCCAGCGTTAACGCCTTTTTCCTTCTCACAAATTTTTCACTTATTTATATCTTTCACTTGCTTTGGCTTTAACAGCCAAGTCATGCTACCACTTCCTAGACTCCAACTCGTTCTCTACAGTCTGCGCTGCGCGTTGTAGGCGTTGTGCGGTAGTAAAATGAAATTTGTATACACGATATGAAATGGCAATAAAATAAGAAATATTATTCACAAAAAAAAAGAAGTAAAAAAAAAAAAAAAAATTATTGTAAATAGAAAATAGAAATATAATAATAAATGCTAAATGTTAACAACTGTATACTCCTAGCGACCACCGACGGCAATGTTCCCTCTCAACAATATATCAAAGCAATGCCGTCGGCACTCTAACATACACACACATCCCCATACATGCCCCCTTACATACTGAATAAGCCATTTATTCAAGTGCCTATTACCTCGGACACAAGGCAAGTCACTCAGTGCACCCTTCTATTTTACAGTAGGCAATTGGTCGGCAATGACAGACCCAGAAAAGTTGGTCAATTCATAATATTAATCGTTCGTTGATGAGTTGTTGAAATCGGGCGCGTGTTTCTATTGTTTTTTCCACCAAACATTTCAGCCGCAAAGTGGGCTTTTCATCATCATCATCATCATCATCATCATCATCTGAAGCAGCAGCCGTCGGTCGGTGTCTTCAAGCGGCTGCTGTTTATTGTCTCGGCTGTTCGCCCTTTCTTCTGCCCGACAATTATCTACTACTATTTGTTGAGTAGTAAGAAAAATTGAGCATAAATGCGTTGATTAGTTGCCCTTTGTGCATTTTAATGATTTGTTTTCATTTGTTGTTTATTACATTTGTATTTACATTGTTATTGTTATTGTACTATTTTCCGCTAGCATTTTGAATTTTGGAAATGTACGTGTTGCGGTTAAATTGCGGTTTGAATTGCAGTTAATTGTTGGTTGAGATTACACACATACGTGTATGTATAAGTTTTAGTTTTGGGAGTGAACACGATTTCTTCGGTTGTGCGAAGAGAATTGATCCCTTTACCTTAAACTATTTTTGGTTAATAATATTACATAATAACAATATTGAATATTATTACCAGTATGAAAATTGTAAGATTATTAGATAAGAGTTTTGAGCTCGATTTAAATGTGAGGAGAATTATTATTCAATTTCCTGGCGTAGACACTGCCGAGTTAACAACACAGCACACCATTCATTCCTTCTTTTCATTGGTTGGCGCCAATTGGAAATACTAAGTATAGCCAGATCTATCTCCATTTGGTCTTTCTAGCGATAACCTCTTCCTCTGTTTCCACTGGCGGGTACTGCATCGAAAACTTTCAAGCCTACAATGTTTTCATCCAAGTGGTTGACATGACCTATCCAGCGTAACCGCTGTTTCTTGACTCGGTAAACTATGCGAAGGTGCCATGGGCTGCGGTATTCGCCGTCGTCATCGCGAAAAGCGCCATTTCTTTCTTTCAAAAGCTCCCAACGCCGTCTAATCGGATGTAGTCACCGTCAATGCCTCCGCACCATAAAGCAGAACGTTAATAAGTGATTCTAAGTTGGATTTTCAGACTCACATTGTTATTCGGCCTTATGCAGAATATCGTGTTGTTGTTGTAGTAGCGGTTACTTAACCCCGCTTAGGGCAGACTTTATCAATCTAAGTCGCCGAGGTCATTTAAATGGAGGTCTGGGAAAAGTGCTGTTTCGACAGGATTGGACCAAAGGGAGAGGGGGTTAGTGTCGTGCGAGCTTATGTTGGATATGCTGCGGTCGAGTCTGGATAAGTAGGAGTTTAATCTACTACAGTATCCAGATCTAAGTTGTGCCAGTGTCACGCGGGTCTCTCGAGGCAGCTCGAGCTCGTTGTCTGCAATAGGTGGTGGTTTAACTCCGAGCACGCCATTCACGGGAAGGGAGTCTTTGAAGGTGTTGACTGACTCCTGGTGAATGGTGGTCAGTGCTTGTCTGTACGCCGCCCTGTCCAGCGGTTGTTGCACTCGTAGAATAGATGCTTCGCTGTGTAAGTGATGCTCCGGCGGTCCTCAGGGCGGTGTTTTGACAGGCCTGTAACTTCTTCAACTGCGTCTCGTTCCTTCCTAGCGCCCACATCGGTGCAGCATAGTTTACGACCGGCCGGCCAATTGCTTTGTAGGTTGCCAGCAAGGTCGTATGCGGAGTGAAGGAGTGCACGCTATCCAATGCCGGAATTTTTTCGTCATCGACCTTCACATCTAATTCAAGCTTCTACCCCTTCGTCCAGCTGGTGAAGAGGGTAGCCGAGGATTTGGTCGGTTGTATTCTTAAATGTCTTGCAGTGAAGAAGTGGGAAAGATCGGCGAGGTAGCAGTTCTCTTTCGAACATAGGTTAAACAGTAGCGGGGAGGGGACACCACCCTGCGAAACCCCCTGTTTAATTTACCTTAATTTCGATGTTTCGCCTCGGAATATAACTGCTGATTGTCGACCACTTAGGCAGCCCATGACCCACCTCTGCATTACCTCGGGCGGTAATGAGGATTCTTCAATGGCCGTGAGCAGCACTGAACTGTTTACGGGGTCAAAAAACTTTTGACAAATCCAGTGCTATCAGGACAGTTCTCGCGCAAGGTCGGCTTTGGTTTAAGCCATTGTTTCTCCGAGTGTTTATGACGTTTAGTGCTGTTGTGGTACTGTGCACTTTTCGGAAGCCATGCTGATGTGCTGCTGGACGCAGATGGTGGGTGAAAGTCGGGAGCAGCAAGGCCTCATGTGTCTTCGCAATTGAGGAGAGGAGAGTTATCGGCCGATAAGACTCTCCTTTGTTGGCTGGTTTGCTGAATATCGTTTACGTCTTCGCTGAAGATCGTCAAAGTCCATCGCGACTTTCATCGCTTCGTCTTTGTTTAGGTATTCTGAAGTTACGAAACCCATAAGTCAACGAAGCTGACGGGAAAATATCATCACTTGGCTTCGCGGTAAAAATATAATCCATTTTGGGTAAATATTTTTCACTTTCGTCTAAAATTATTGAGATTAGAGCACACAATGTGTCTTTAGCATGAACGCTGTTAGTTTAATGCATATATCTTTTCTACTGTTGCTACCTAGATCAACTTTCAGGGCGTCATAAAGAGAGCTTTATGAAAGAAGGGTTTAATATGGGTCTGCGAGATGAGATTTTTAGTAACTGATAAAATATATTTCCGTAAAGACCAGCGTTAAAAAGCAAAGTGAGCTTTGAAATAAAATTTACATATACCATATATACATATGTATGTGTACAGATGCGTATACGTACGTTTACGCCACACATTACGGCATCTTCGAAAAAAGCAACACAAAAAGAAAGGCCAAGATTTGTCGTAAAAATTATACGCACAGTCATAAATTCTTATCTAGTAGAGTGAGTTTGGGCAGGAGGTTGCATAACTGCATATATGCTCGCCAACATGTATTGTATGTATATATGTGCGCGCATGCAGATAACTGCACATCAGTTGTTGGTTTACACCTGTCCAAATGCAGCCGCCGGTCAAGCGCCTTCTTAACACTTGTTTACCGTTTGGTATGCATGTACGAGTATGTACCTCTACCGTTAAGTGCGTGCACTCAAATATAAAATAGCGCGACCGAAAACCTGCGCGCACCTTCTTAACGACGATCGCGCGCGCGCTCGCGCTCTCTGTGTGTTGCGACAATTTTACGGCGCTGGCGCATAATGTGATCATTAAAATGTTGTCAAAAAAGTCATTATTTCCTTACAACTAACAACTGTTGTTTGTTGGCTTGTTGTTGTTGTTGCTGCTCTTGTTGTTGTTGTTGTTTTTGTTGTTGTTGTTGTTTTGAGGTCATGCTGTGCGGCTTTGGTGACGCGGTGGCAAGGCGGCGCGCACGCGCATCTTAATATTAAAGTTGCGTTGCTGGACAAGAAAGGCGTAAAAAACTTTGTTGTACGCAGCAGATAAGATAAAAGAGGAAGTGAAAAAGGCACGAAACTGTAAAAATTCTGCAAAATGCGAAACATAAAACTAACAAAAAAAAGTATGCCTATAATAAAACTATAAAAACCAAATGTCTGCGACAAATCTCGACCAGCAAATGATCCAGCAGCGGTGGTAGTACGATAAAACGGCGTACCGCAGAATTAACAACAACAACAACAAAAACGAGATGCTGAAACGCACAGAGGCAGACAACAAATTGCTCGTAAAACGAAAAAAAAAAAAACAAAAACAAAAACCAAGCCGAAAAGGTAATTTCAACAACAAGAACAACAACAACAACAAGCATAACAACCAGAAATAAATGCAAATCGCCAACAAATGACTCATAAAAATCATGTGGACAAATTATGGCCACTGTGTCGCATGTTTCGCTGCTAATTCGGCTGCGCGGCGCACTCAAGCAGGTGTATGTGTGTGGAAATTTGTTGAGGACACCTACTGGCTGTGTCTTAAGATCGGTTGAGTTTGGTCCACAAGTCAAGACGGTGGTGCGCGTTGTGTGCATGCGTGTGTGTATGTGTGTGTGTGTGTCCGGAGCGTCGGTGAACATCTAAGTATTCAAATTATTATGAAAAAGCAAAGTAAAATAAAAGAAAAAAATATAAAAAATTGAAAATAATTGTATAAGCGTTACAGCCGCCGGTAAATGCTTGTTGCCGCATAATAAGTAATCTACGCTCTTCGACAGCCAGAGACAAGTGACGTCTTTGATGTTTATTTTTTTTATTTATTTTTTTTTTTAATTTTTTTTTCTTGTTTCTTACAACAACAATAACTGCTAGTCTGCTGCTGACAATAGCTTACAGCAGTGTTTGTACGTTTGCTTGCTTTACGCCTTTCAATGTCAATTGCGTGCGCGCCCTCCGAAAGAAATTCTTCCCATCTTACGCTTAACTGTGCTTCCCACATACTTCATGCACGTTTTCCTTGCACCAGCTGTGCTAGCTGCTGCCTGCCTGCCTCCTTTGAAGATCATATTACATACATTTTCTCATTTTCACTTTCTTTGACGCTCTGCTGTCTGTTGGAGCGTTTTTGGGAATGAACAGATGTTTGTTAGAAGAAAAAGAGTATTTCTCAGTTTGTTGTTATTTTTGTAACCCTTTAACGTTTTGACCCCAAGACAATTGTGCGCGTATTTAATTTCATTTATTGAAATCAATTTTTGCTGTTGCTAAAACTCTCTCCCCAACCACTCTGGATGAAAGAAATAGACTGAGATGAAATAGTAAAGTCGACCTGAACTAATTCAGGCAGCCTTTTAAGCCTTCAAAGACGCATTTTTTTAATTTATTTATTCTAAAACTAACCGAGAATATGTTTACAAAATTTCAGTCCCCATTTCTACATATTTTAGAAGCCGGAGCAGTTTTAGTGGCCGAGCGTCGAACAGCTTCGGAAAACTCATTACAACATTGGAAAATTCCAATATTTTTTGATACAAAAAATTAGTTTTTGAGACTACTGCCTTCAGGAGCAATTCCTAAGCTATTCAAGATACTACTTGGTCAATTAAGGTGCATAGATTATTCTGTCACTTGTGAAAAGGTCTTTTATGTAAAGTAAACCCAATAAACCAACACTCTTCCTATGTTGGAACTCTTCGTCGCAGTTTTACCCTCGAACAATTCGATCTACACTAAATCTGGCCTCCTAATGAACTAATTTTGTGAACATATTCCTCGCGTGAGGGTGTCTGAAACAACCGACTGGGATAAGAGCAACGTATTTAGAGAATATTTAGAGAAATTGTAAACAGTATTAAGGAGCAAAATGTCTGCAGCGCTAACAATTCAGCTGATCTAGATAGACGTGGAGGTAGACCCCAGATGGCTAGCTCTACCCTGGTAGCCGCTGCTGGGGGAAACGAATAATTCGTAAAATAATGAACTGCCTTTTTTTGTCCGAAAAGTTAACCAACTCACTCATCGCACTCCGAGCAAAGGCCAATTGTTACTGCCATAGCTCACATGGAATTTTCAGACCGTTTCTCACCCCTTTCCCCTGCTCTCAGAGCAAAAGCGCGTATACTCCATTTCGCTCACTCTAACACACGAAATGGCTGCTATTCACGGACTCATACGACAATTCATCCCACCTTACATTCCCTATATAATATGAGTGGACTTTGGAAAGCGGCAGCAAAAAGCTTTAAAACTTATTTCGCAAAAGTCGCTGGAAGACACAAATTCACCTTTGGGAAGCGTACCACTCTCTTAATAAGCAATGAAGCAATTGACTTTAATGTCACAAAATTTCCAGGTTTTAAAATTTTAAAAACAAATTTTGATTTATTTCTCTATTACAAAATAAGAGTGCTTATGGGTTAGTATTTGGCATCACTATCAACTTATTTTTATTATCATATATGGTAATGAATGAGCTAAGGACTTGCCTACAATTAAAAGATAATTCCAGTTATACTCTCCACACACTTGGCATTCAATATGCCTTGCCCTTTCGTGATCGTTTCAGACTGGCATTATCTAATTCCGTTTCGGATTCGTCAAGTGATGCCGACCTAATTGCAGCTCCTTAGCTTTTCCAAATTTGTTTACGTCGGTGGAGTTTATCATTTGGCGAACCTTGGATCTACACCGCTTGACGATCTGAGTATATTTTCACATACCGACACTCCCATTAAAATCAACGCCTATTTCTATCCTTATTCTCTCTTTAATTTCAGTATTTATTTTTTCACACTCTCCTGCCGTCGCCACATTTGATCACTATTAATTTTCATTTTTTTTAATAACTTCTTATCGCTATTTATTTCTCTCAAAGTGTAAGCTCCCGTTTCTACAAAGTATAAGAACTGTATAAGCTTAGAGAACGTACTTGTAATTATTTGTATGCTTGCTTGCTATGCTTGCAGTTCATTTTGAACCCTTTGGTCTCTTCCTCCCTTACTATACCTCTTCAAAGTTCACATCGAAACGTTAACCTCAACAACTATTGAAATCTAATTTCTTTAAGGGTTGAGAGCAGTCCTTACATTCGGTGGTTAGCCTTATACCTCTCTTGGAAGTGGTAGTCTGTGGTAAATGCCACAGAGTCTAGAGGACCGTACTAATATATATTAATGGAGCATTACGGGCCAAATTTTCTCAGGAAGTCCTCTCGGATCTACTCCGACATTAAAGGGCTTCATAATGGGGCTTGTACTGCGGTGATACTATATAACGTCGTCAGAAAGGAAGCAAGTCATGCCAATGTGTTAAAAATATTTCGTCTGCCAGAAAAGAGGACTGTGTACAACTCACGGACGACTATAAGGTGATTATTCCACCAATGGAACATCGTTGTTCTATCATTAGCAGACTTGATTCACTTTTATATGAATTACTCAAACCCAGATAACAGGGTTGGTAGTAAAATCTACTCAAAGGAACTGAGGATAAGCAAGTCCTTTCGTCTATCATGTTACTGTAATGATTTTCAAGCGGAGTTGGCGATCATGTACATGAGACTGTTAATTGTTTAATGATGCTCTCGTTGAATTGGATCTAAGAGCTTTGGAATCTGTCACAATAGAGTCAGAAACCTTGAGAGCTGATGGAAATCACTAAACGTGATGCTTAAGCAGTTCTCTTGGAACCAAAATATGTGCGCCAGGACACATCAGCACCCCTCTCAGGTAACGAGATGGTGTAAGGGCTTGCAAGGAAGAACACTTCTCATTCATTTTCATCTGAGCAAGGCATACTAAGCTTTTAAGCTCACTATAAGAAAGTTATTCACTACAGATGCTAACTCAAGTTGGAAAAGTCTAAAATGCTGCAATGCGATTAAGATTATGCGGCCAACATGGAATAAGAGAAAGCCAAGAGAGCTTATTTTGCTAAAAGAAAGAAGATATTTATGAAGATGGGGAGTCTTCTTAAAGTTCAATTTCCTTTTGAGCAGGCACGCAGAGAGCCTGGGCGTACCATTAAGCGACTTCTGAAGGAGTTGTCGAGTGGAAGAGGAACCTGAAACCTTAAGACACTTCTACTGCAAATGAGCCGCACTATAAAGCAGTAGGTTTGAGTCTCTGCTGGTATTCTAGAGGGGGAGGAAAAATGTCTAGGGGTGGCAATCTTTGGAGACTTGAGTGATGTTATGTTAGCTAAGTTAAGTCGACTGCTCTACTTTTCGAGCTCCACAAATTCGTTCGGCAAGCTGATGGGCGCTTATAGCATTCTTAGTGCTACCACAATGGTCACGTTGGGTGACCTGCGCGGCAGCCACTTCAACCTAACCTAAACTAAGCAATAATATTTGGGCTCAAAAGCAATAATAACATCTGATCAGATCTTTAACTGTTGCGTAGTTTAACTCAAAATTAACTAATGACTGTAAAAAGCTTCCGTTCGAACAGGTTCGCGATTCATTTCAATATTCGAACCAAAATATGCGCACAAAAGGCAATTAAAAATCGAAATTATGTCAAATTATTTGGAAAGATGCGCACCGGGACATTTATCACAAAACAACATCCTGCTCTACTGCGGATGTAGTGGCGTCTACGATACGCTACATAAAGCTAATATCAGAAATTTACATACATACATATGTACATATATAAATGCATATATGTTTGTTAAAAATGCCATGCAAAACTCCCACAACAAATTGACGTCAAAATAAATATTCAAAAAAAAATAAACAAATGAGTTAAAATCATAAAAAAGTCAAAAAAAAAGTAAAGAAATAAAAAAAATAATAAAAAATAAATAAAAAACCGTCACAACACCTACACAAAAATATTGTCGCTCGCATAGCTTAAACAGCTTAGCTGAACTACAGACTCATAATCTAAGCAAGAGACTGTAAAAAAAAGAAGAAGAAAAAAAATTAGTGACACGCCGCCGCATACGATTAACGAAAAAGCACACGAAAAACGTGAGTGACGCTGAGTGAGGCTGGTGACAAATGACAAAACTGGCGTCAAACTTGTTAATATGCAATTTTTTCCACATTCAACAGCTCATTTTTATTCATAACTCTTTACGAAATTTTTTTTATTTTATTTATTTGTTTTTAAATTTTGGTTTTTATGTGAAAAGGAAAGGGAAATAGCGAGCGCATGCGCAACGCTTGGCTGCTGAGCTGCCGAGCTGCCGTCGAGCCGCGCCGCTTGCTTGAACTTTAAACTTTTTTCTTATACATAAACACATATTTACATATGTACATATGTAGATACAAATGTATATACGTTATACATGTAATTGGCCTTAACGATCAGCGCCAACGATCATTGATCGGTGAATGTTGGCGCCGGTCGCCCAGCCGCTTGTAGTTCTTGTCATATGTATATACATACATACATACATGCATATTTATCTTGCTGTTACCATTTGCTGGCGATCGAGCGGTTTTGTCGCTTCAACACGCACCATTTCGAACTTAATTTTCTGGCAATTATTTCTCAACCGCATTGTTATTGTTTTGCCTTAACTGCTGTGTGTGCGTGTGTGTGTGTTTGGTTATCAAATGATTATTTTGCTCTTATTTTAGATTTATTTGGTATATCTTTAGTGGTTTTTGGTTTGTTTTTCTTTTTAAATACATTAAATAAATGTCTTTGAATTAATATGCGACGTAAATGGAGCAAATAAACATTAAGTCAAGCAATAAATTTGTGCGCGAAGCAACAATTTGATTGTGGAGGTCTAAAAAAATAAAGGAAAAAAATTAAAAAAAAAAAATTAAAAAAAAAAAAAAATTAGAAATAAAATAAAATAAAAAAAACTAAATCTCGAAATAAAAGCGTAAAAGCCACTTGTTGGTGCGTAAATGTAAAATAAATGTTAAAAAATGCGTAGCAACCGTAAACTGGCTATGTATGTAAATTTTTTCCTTTTTGTTTTTTTGTTTTGTTTTTAATTTGGTCAATGATTTATTGCGACTTTGTTGTTATTTACGTTTTCAGCAATCACTTTATCACTTTAACGGTGTGTGATTTTTTTTTAAGAAATTCGCTAGAAGACTGATGAGCAGATTAAATATTGACTAAAATATAACAAGAATGTAGATATGGAATATTGCAAGCTTTGGCCCAAGCTCAATAAAGTAGGCTCTCTAAGCAGCATGTTAAAGTAAAACAAAGAAAAAAAAGAAAAGAAACAAAAAAGTAAGGAAACCTAAGTTTGACTGGAACCGAACATAAGATATTTGTTTGGTTGGTTCGTTGAAAGAGGAAGGTTGAGTTCCTGACCACAAGCGGACATACCCAAGCCCTGAAGCAGGTTAATTGTGTTCTTTCTCGTGTATTCCAACTAAGCGGTTGCGGAAAGTTCGTTCAATTTTATAATTTTTTTTAGTTTCTTCCACCCAAGCGTGTTTGCCGTGAAGCTGGTAGCATCGGCTGAAGACCGGACACTTGCACAAAAGATATGCTCCATTGTTTCATTATCTTCTGTGTATGCTCTGCACACAGCCTATTCCAGATTCCACTTTACCTAGCTTATGTGCATGATACATCACAAGTAGATGCTCCTTTAATACAACTATAAGAATGCTAAGTTTTTTTTTTGCTTACTGGAAGTAACAGTTTGGTCTGTCTACTATCCACTCTGCCGCACAATGCGTCCTACGGCGGAAAAGTTCCAATATCGTAAGGGTTTCTCTATAGTCCATTGTTTTAAACAACATTTGTAGGCGCTAAAGAGTTTTGGGCAGTCGATAGTGATAGCCTTCTTTGCTTGGTTATTGGCATGGTCACTCTGCACCGGTGCCTGACTTAAAAATCTATACACATCGGTACAGATATGGGTATCTTCCTTGTTACTCCTTACTAGGGAAGGAGAAGACGTCTTCTACCAGGCAGAATATTAGAGCAAATTATCTAAGTCTGCATAACTGGGCCATTACTCTTTAGATCAATTCGAAGAAAATTTGGTTCACTTTCGAGTGATTTATAGTGTGTAACACGCTCGCAATATTTTACCTGGCTTTGACTTAAATTGGTAAATAGTAAATATAATACAAATACGACGTGTCGTCTGACTGGAACTGATGAGCCCAGTAATATCCACCTCCCTCTGAAACGACTAAGGAGAGCGCCAGAAGGATAAACAGAAAATCCGACAGATTGGTGACCGGAAACTACCGGCAGTCCGTGCTGTGCTGAATATGAAAGCGTTCGCCTTGGGATGGCAAGCTCATTGGTCTCCCTACTGTCTCTTTTAGATCGCCATAAATTTGGCAAAAGAACATTTTTTTCTTAAACGATAAATATTTAGCTTATTTACCATATTTAAGTTTATCTACTTTCCACTGCCCAGAGAGGGAAAGGCAGGGCCAAAATTGCTAAGCTGTCCTACGAGAGCCGTTCTGCGAGTCAACAAACCGCTTTCTGTCTCAAAAGGAAGATCTCGACAGAGTTTTCCACCACAAAATTTTACGGTTGTTGTGAGAGATTAAGTACTTTCTTTGCATACGGTTTTACATACTCGGAGGGAAATGTCTGTAGTTTAAGTAGTAGAATCCATGTTCTTTCACTTCTCCTTGTTGCTTTAATTGAGAAAGGTTTTTCAATAAGAAATAGGAGGAAGCAAAAAAAAATAAAAATTAACACAAAAAGTAGTAGATTTTTTGATTTCTGAGTAAATACATACGAAAATGCAGTTTTCAAAAATTCAAATATTCGATCAAAACCGTGCAGCGATCAAAAAACACCCTTGTCAACTAACATAGGTACACATATGTACGAGTATGTCTGAAAAACTCACACGTCAACAATTTCACTATTTCTCCCACACTTACTCACAACCAACGAACATATGTTGCGGCAACCGATCAACATGTGTCTGTAGACATCAAATGCCTGACTGCCTGCCAGGAAAGTCTAGTTGCTTGTCGCTCCATATCAATTAAAGAAATTATACAAAAATTATTAAGAAATCATTTAGTTGGAACAAAGAAAGCAAAAAAGGGAACAACAACTAAATAATGCACAAATACATTAATTTATTTCGGTTGCAGGTACAAACTGACGCACATAAAAATCTTCCTGTGTAATATTCATATGCAGAGGAGTTGTAGAAAAATGTCTTTGAGAAAATCAAAATTATTATTATTTTTTCTGTTTTTCTATGCCACAAAGGGGAAGAATAAATAAATATATTTGTTTTTATTTTCTTTTTTTCTATTTTTTTTTAGGTGTCTTTTATGTCGCGAGCGCCCAGTTTAATCCCAATCAACAAAGTATTTAACAGCTTAAGAACAGACATGTTGACAGGTTACAGCAGCACATGCGGCACACACACACACACACACACACGCATAGTAGATGCTGCAGCCAACGCAACTATCACCACCGCAACCAACGCACAGCCGCTATGTGACATAAGCATCGATGAAGCGGTGGCATGACGTCGGCTTTTGTCACTTTGATGTGTCATTTGATACAGTTAAAGGATATTGAAAGCGAAAAGTAAGAGAGAGGAGGAGGCGGCAACAGAGTCGCACGCACGATATGTACATACGAATGCATACTAATAAGTATATCTAATATATGTATATATACTTACATAAATATATGTAGGTATATTTATGCTTATGCGTGTACTCGTTTGTATGTTTTTTTGTTTGTTCCATGTGCAAGTGTTGTTTCTTAAGCAACACCTTCTTATCTGCTCCAGTGACTGTAAAATTATTTCACACTTTCCAAAAGTGCATTGCAACCGTCAGTCACATTCAAGTGTCTTCTTCTGTCTGCAAATGAAAGTGACAAATTCCGAAAAATCTCAGATGGAATGTGCAGTAGCAAGTAGTGGCTGTTGAATATATATATATTTGTATGTATGTATGTATGGATATGCAACAGCGCGTTAGCTGGAAAAAACATGCAGTTGAGATGTATGTATGTTATTTTAAGCTGTCTGTGTCACAAGTTGTCAACTTTTGCATCTTCATTAAGCAGCGCTGCTGGGCTGGTATGACAAGTGGGGTATGGAACTAAATGTAAAAAAAAAAAAAACAAAAATATAAAATAAAATAAAAAATATGTGAAAATTAAAATAAAAACAAAACAACAACAAAAATGAAGTTGTTTGCTATTGAGAAATGTTTTGACATATTTTATGGTGAATCAATTTTATGTCTACCATTTTTTATTTCACCATACAGAAATTTATTATAAATAATTATTATTTGTAAATATAAATTTTTTATAAAATAATTTTTGTGTTTGCTTTTTTTTGGTAAGCCATAATTTATGTGCAGCATTTTTTTCTCTAGTATTTGCTAAATACGTTTTATTATTTATTTATTGCTTATTAATTTTTTAATATTTATAGTTATTAATAATTTTTTTATTAATATTTATATATTGCTTATTATTTATTGTGTTTTAATTTTAATATATTATGTATTATTTATGGCTTATTATTGTGTATTATTTACTTTTCTTTTTTCAAAAGTTATTATTTATTATTTATTAATTATTATTTATTATTTATTATTTATTATTTATTATTTATTATTTATTATTTATTATTTATTATTTATTATTTATTATTTATTATTTATTATTTATTATTTATTATTTATTATTTATTATTTATTAATTATCATTTATTTTTTATTATTTATTATTTATTATTTATTATTTATTATTTATTATTTATTATTTATTATTTATTATTTATTATTTATTATTTATTATTTATTATTTATTATTTATTATTTATTATTTATTATTTATTATTTATTATTTATTATTTATTATTTATTATTTATTATTTATTATTTATTATTTATTATTTATTATTTATTATTTATTATTTATTATTTATTATTTATTATTTATTATTTATTATTTATTATTTATTATTTATTATTTATTATTTATTATTTATTATTTATTATTTATTATTTATTATTTATTATTTATTATTTATTATTTATTATTTATTATTTATTATTTATTATTTATTATTTATTATTTATTATTTATTATTTATTATTTATTATTTATTATTTATTATTTATTATTTATTATTTATTATTTATTATTTATTATTTATTATTTATTATTTATTATTTATTATTTATTATTTATTATTTATTATATATTATTTATTATTTGCTATTTTTTGATTACTATTTATTTTACATTAGTTATTAATTTGTAGTTATCAACCAGTCAAACTTCATTTTTCGGTTCCACTCGAACTCAATCCTTTCCCTTCCCCTACTTGTCTATTATTATGAGCAAAAATGGAAAATTTTCCACGCAAATTCAACAATTTTTCACACTAAAACTACTTGAGAAGCGCGCTTCTATGGAAATGCACTAAAGGAGAGCTGCTCAACAGTGAAAGAAAAAATGAAAAGTAAATGCATTTCAAAGGAATTATGGCAATGCATTGAAAAATATTTAACTTTTTAGCCTTTCTAATCAATTAGTTGCATATAAATGATGGCAACAGCTACCGCCACATTTTCTACCCATACCCATAACTGCTGGTAAACTAATAACCAATACAACAACAACAAGCACTTCATCGGTCAGTCAATAACCTAAACTCTCATTTAGTCACCGAAACCGAGTTGATCACAAAACATTCAATTGTTGCTCCTTTAGACATTGCTTCTGTTGCTACTGATCGCTCACCGCTGATTGCTGGCGAGGAACTGATGAACTGCATATAGGTATATATAGATACATTTAACTGTGTCTTTCTGTGTGCGCATACGGTTACTATTTATTTTTTAACGCTTCATTGCTTAAGCTGACTGCTGACAGCAGACAGAAATTGGTAGCAACAAATGCGAACAAATGAGCAAACGTAAAGTAAAAGGGGCAAAATATTAGCGAAAAATATGAAAGAATATCATGTGAAGAGCTTAAAAATTCTACAAGCGGAAGTTGTGACGGCATTTTTCGAGCCTACTTGCTTGCATATACACGTACTAGCGGCCGCATGTGTGTGAGTTTGTTGAGATATGTTGAAAAAAATTGGTTTGCATTTTAATTACATTTTGCCTATCAACAAGTAGAAACGCCCCATAATATTTTGCACAATTTCTTATCTTTTTATAATTTTTATTAAAACATTTTTATGCAAAAATGCAGATGAATAGGCAGCGATAACTGAAAGTACCAGAGAGACGGTAGGCCAAGTGGCGTGGAATTTGAACAGGTGATTTGTTTTTGTTTAAATGGTGTTTTATTAATTTTATTTTTATTATTATTATTTTTCAAAACCGTTGCTGTTTCTTTGCTAACTAAATCATGAATATTTCATTAAAGTTTTTATTTATTTCAATTTATTCCTACTTTTTAAATTTTATAGCTTCATAAATCTTTCAATTTCGAAACGCCTCTTTGAGGCAGCAGAATTCTTAATTTCTTGCAATATATTTTTGCATACATTATTCTTGGGCTAAGAATAAATTAAAAAATTAATAAAATAAAATAAAATACAATAAAAATTTTAATAAAAAATGAGAAGAAATAACACAAAATAAATAAAAATAAAATAAAATAATACAAAAAATTAAAATGAAGTCAACAAAATATAATATATAAAATAAAATGAAATAAAATAATCTAAAATCAAAAAAAAAAAAGAAAAACAAAATTAAATAAAAAATAAAATAAAATAAAATATAGTGATATAAATAAAGTAAAATAATATAAGATAAAATGAAATAACATAAAATAAAATAAGTTAAAATAAATTAAATTAAAATAGAATAAAATCAAGTAAAATAAAAATTAAGATAAAATAAAATATATTGAAATAAATGAAAAAAATAATATGAGATAAAATGAAATATATTGAAATAAGTAAAATATAAAAAATAAAATAATATAAATTAAAAATAAATACAATATTTTGTATTAAAATATAGTTAAATATAATAAAATAAGTTAAAATAAACTAAAATAAAATAGAATAAAATCAAATAAAATGAAATAAAATAAAAAATAAGATAATATAAAATGTATTGAAATAAAATAATATAAGATAAAATAAAATAAAATAATTAATATAGGATAAAATAACACAAAATAAATTAAAACTAAATAGAATAATATGTATTCAAATATAGTTAACTAAAATAAGATAGGTTAAAATAAAATAGAATAAATAAAATATGATAAAATATAAAATGAGATAAAATAAAATATATTGAAAAAATAAAATAAAATAATTAAAATTGAATAAAAAAATAAGATAAAATATAATAAAGTGAAATAAATAAAGTAAAATAACATAAGATAGAATAAAATAAAAAAACTAAATTTAAATAGAATAATTTTTATTAAAATATAGTTAAATAAAATTTAAAAGGTTAAAATAAATTAAAATAAAATAGAATAAAATGAAATAAAATAAGATAAAATAAAATAGAGTGAAAGAAATGGAATAAAATAATATAAGATAAAATATAAAATAAAATAAAATAAAAAAAATGAAATAAAATTAAATAAAGCAATATAGGAGAAAATAAAATAAAGTAAAATAAATAAAATGAATTGAAATGAAATAAAACTAATTAAAATAGAATTAAATAAAATTAAAAAAATAAAATAAAAAATAAAATAATACAAGATAAAAATCAAACTAAAATGAAATTAAATTAAAAAAAATTATTAAAATAAAATAAAATAATATCAATTAAAATAAAGTTAAATAAATTAAAATAAAATAATAATAAAAAAGAAAAAATTAAAAATAAAATAAGTGAAATAAAAAAAATTAAATTAAATAAAGTACAATATAATAATTCACTATACAATAAAATAACGTAAAAAAAAAATTAATTGTATTGAAGTTAAGAAATGTATTTTCGCCTCCATGCCGTTTGCCCCTACATATTTATGTACGAGTATGATTACATTTCGATAATACGTTTATCAATACGGAAAATGTACGCCCCTAAAGCATAAGTATGGTAAGGTGTCTTGACTTTCACACATTTGCACATGGGGCTACCACTCATAGCCAACTCATATATACATATATATGTATGTTATGTAGTTAACTTATTATTTACCCATTATTGCTGGCATTGTTGTTGCTGTAACTATATTGAAGTGCTGTTGACGTTGAAGCTGCCACATCATTGCTGCTGTTAATTACGCCGAGCTGCAGGGGTCATTGCGTCATATGTTGGCGGTGCGTCGGCATTTACGTTTTATTGTTACGTTGTTGTTGCTGCAGTGCAGCGTGTTGATAAGGCAAAGCGCGCGGCGGTAGGAGCGTCAATGATATGCCGCAGCGCTAGCTGAGACTGAAAAGGTGAGAGCGTGCTCACATGCAGACATACGTATACATACCTATGTATGTATTTATAATATGTACATATAAATATATATATACATGCTACCATGAAGTTACGCCTTAACAAGCTCCGCCGTGTATTTAACAAACGCTGCCGGGCACTGTTTAACACGCACGACTTAACGCCATTTGCGTGGCGTATGCGTCACACCGCGTCCGCACGCCATCTATAACGGCTTATCATTTGTGCTCAACCGCGCGGCAAAGCATCTAACATACATATATATATGTGCATATACATGAATGTTTCTTGATATTAGTGCGCTTTGCTTGCGTTTCGGCTTCTAATTAAGCTCTGTAGAGGCATTTGTGTTTCACCTGCTCCACATAGAGCATATTTGTATATGCTTGAAGACCCACAAAACGCGTCATGTCGCGCTTACAATATCACTTATGTTGTCACGTTGCATCGGTAAATATCCCCCAACTACTTAACTCGACACGTTGTGTCTGCCACATACCGCAATCCATGTGCGCGCGCTCCGCTTACGGGCTTTTCGTTAAGTGCCAAAATCTGCAAGTGACGGGCTTTCTGACCACAACTTGCAAACACACATACAGGAATACGCGAATATGCTTACGCATACATACGAAAATGTATTAAAATATTAAAAAAAAAAAATGTTGAAAACTCCTATCTTCAGCGCAAATATCTTAGCCATCACGTCACCATCTCTCACACTCTCTCTCTGCAGCGCTTAAGTTAATCTTATTACTTCATCACTACTTAACATCGACACATTAACCTTTTCTCACAAACTCAATCGCTTCATTCATGCTTTGATACTACGAGTATATTCATTCACCGTCGTCAGTGAAGCTAAATTAATTTTGATTCAAGACTTTGTTATTTTTGATTTAAATTTTCGGTAATTTTTTGAAAATGTTAAACTGTAATTAATTTGATTTTATTTTCTTTTAATACTATAATTTTAATATAGTTCTTTTATTTTATTTTGTTTGATTTAAGTTAACTTTATTTTATTTTATTTCACTTTTCTATTATTTATTTTTATTTTTTATTTTTTTACAGATAATTTAATTTCATATTATTTATTTTCCTTTATATTATATTATTTTATGCATTTCGTTTAATTTAATTTAATTTTGTTTAATTATATTTAATTATATTTAGTTTGATTTCATTTAAATTTTTTAAATTAAATTCGAAAATTTTATTTATTAATTAGGCTTAGCTGATCTGCTTAGTTTAGTGCAAATAAAACTAAGTTATTTCACTTCTTGCCCAAGGTTTCGCTAAATGTTTCATTTAAATTTTTTAAATTAATTTTATTTTATTTTAAATCTATTTAATTATTTTTTAAATTTAATTTAATTTAATTTAACCTTTTTTACATTTTTTTAAAATTAATTTAGTGCAAGTTAATTTAAATCTATATCATTATATTTAACTTAATTTAGTTTATTTTATTTTATTTCAATTTAAGATATTCTGTTTTTAAATTAAATTTCATTAAATTTTACTCATTTTACTTATATAAATTTTATTATATAATATAATTTATTGTTTAATTTTATTTAAATCAATTTTATTATATTTTGTTTTATTTAATTTATATATTTCAATTTTATTTTTTTAGTATTTTTAGTATATTTATTCTATTTAGTATAATTTAATTTAATTTTAATTTGTTTTATTTTGTTTTAATTAAGTTAATTTTTTATATATTTTATTTTATTTTATTTAAAATTATTTCTTTTAATTTATTTTATTTTATTTATTTACTAAATTAAATTTATTTTATTTTGCTTTATTTAATTTAATTTAATTTGATTTAATTGTATAACTTACTTTGATTTATAAAATTTTATTTTTTTTATTTATTATATTCTTTAATGTTTATTATTTATTTTTTTTTAACACATTTTATTTAGTAAATTTCACTCTATTTAGTTCATTTAATTTGATATGATTTAATATAATTTAGTTTAATTTTGCTATTTTTTAGACTTACTTAATTTTAGTTTTCTTTATTTAATTTAATTTAATTGAATTTAATTTAATTTATTTAAATTTTTTATCTTTTTTTAATTAATAAAATTTTTATTTTTTTTTATTTTTTATTCATAATTTATTTTATTTCTTCATGTTTATTATTTATTTATTTTTTTTTAATTCACTTAATTTTAATCTATTTAGTTTATTTAATTTGAAATAATTTTATCTAATTTAGTTTTATTTTGCTATTTTTTAGATTTATTTAATTTTATTTACTTTATTTAGTTTAAATCAAATTTACTTTTTATTTTATTTTGTTGTTTTTTTGTATATATTTTTCTTTTTTTTAATTTTTTTTATTTTATTTTATATTATTGTAAAATTATGTTACTTATTTTCTTTTATGTTATTTTATTTTATTTTGTTTTATTTTTTAATTAATTTTTATTTTTTCTCTTTGCTTAATTTATTTTGCTTAGTTTTAATTATTAATTTTTCATTTATTTCCCAGTATTGTTTTATTTAAGATAAATTTCTTTAATATTTCTCACTACTTTTTTTTTTTTATTTTTCAAGTATCTACCTAACCACATGCATACTTTCCGCTTTGCCAACACAAGTGATAAACATCTTAATGCGCTTAGCGCACAAAGTATTAAAATTCTCTCAAGGTATTCGCGAAGGCGATTAAATTATCAACTTATCTTATTTATTTTGCCGATCTTTCATAACTTATAAAGTTGTCAAGTGAGAACTTAATTTGTGTTAAGTAAGATATATGTATTTTTAAAGATATATGTAAGTCAATTGATACTTTGTATAGGTATATGCACATATGTATGTATGTATGAATGTAAGAATTTTAGCAATATCTTAAGGCTGCTCAGGTATTGGAATGACTTTGTATGCTCAATACATCGTTAATCTCAACAATTTTTCTTTTTTAATATTTTCCTCTCAAGCATTTTTCTACCTTTATCGCGATCCCGAAATGTTGCAGTTTGATTGTTGAATGATCGTTGTTATAATTTATATAATTTTTCTAACAATTTCTTCTTAGGTTTAGGTTTGCTTTTGCTTTATCTATAGACTTGTCTCAAAATCTGTTGGGAAAAAAGTCAGGAAGAAGGCGCTCATAAAATTCACTTTAGCAGCCACTTTTTGGAGTTCGGGCAAGACTTAAGGTGTTACTACTTGTATAAAGGCAGATAAATGTTCGATTATTGAATTGAGAGATATCTCAGGGTTGTGACACAATACTGGAGATATTAATCATTCCTTTATTTTACGTTTAATAAAAATTGTTCTATACATATAATTACAATGAGGTTAATTTCCATAAATTTTTGAAGGGTCTCAATTAAATGATATATAATATTATAATATTCCATGTATTTCTTGTGATATGTAAGCCAGATTCGGCTTATTACATTTATTAGAAAGTCTCTCAGTCCTGTCTCTGCGTCTCTCATAACTTCAAAAAAGTGTTCGCACGGGACACTGTTTCTCGAAGCAGAGTGCAACTTTTTCAGCGATGATTTTAAGCTTGGTAAAAGGACTGGAGTCAGATTTTATATTGAGAGCACCCTATTGATTCCATGTTAAGGTGTCAATGATATAGTATCTAAAGTTAAAGTGACTGGCATTGAGTACTTAACGTAGGCAATGAAGGTTAGATATATTTATCTCTTTCTCTCTCTCTCTCCCTCGGTGGCAAATGTTTTTTTTTCTTTGTACTGCCAGGCACTTGCGGCAAAGAATATGTTTATTAAATATTCCAAGGCAAGCAGCAAATGGATTCTCTTTTAGGCGCACTTTTTATAATGACGCTCGGCAGCTCGGTTAATGTTACAATACCAAGAAGTTCATTGTAAGGATCTTTTGCCATTGCAAAGAGTATCGCGGCAGTTTTTTAAGAGATCTTTCGTTACTTAGAAAGACAGAGATAGAAAGAGCTTTCACTTTTAATTTGTTTTCTGAGCAGGCTCAGCAAGCTTTATTATTAATTTGGTGAGGTTGAAACTGAAGTATAAGCTTTGACTGATAAGATCGTGGAGGAGAGTATACTAAAATTTTGTTAAACTGTCTCGATTGATTTATGGCTGGATTTATTGAACGTCAGCTTTTACTACTTTGTTCAAAACTTCCTAACTAATGTAAAAAAACAACAAAAAAACCCATTGCAAAGGCTTGTGAGGTGAACATCAACCACAAGTAAATATTCATTCAGATTCTGATAATTCAGCACACCCTCCATTCATACGTGTATGCGCCATTTGCCTATTACCGTAAATCTGGCACAAAATGGCTTTAATTTTTTTTTGAAATGCGCCAGTTAAACGTTACTAAAAATATTAAAAAAAAAAATTTAAATATAAAAATTGCTTCTATATACCTAAACATACATACATATAATATGCTGAATATATGCAACAGCAATATACAAACAATGCGTTCGGCCGCACAAGTTTGCGGCAACAACGTGCGCTAGTTGCTGTTGCAGGCTGACAGCGTGCGGTTTGTGTTGCTCGTACTTTTGTGGTGAACAGATGCAATGGTTTAAAACAAAAGCAAACAAAAAAAAAATACTTTTTAACTTCATATTTATTTATTATTATAGTTTTTTTTTTCTTTTTCTCCTTTCCTCCAAACGAATTGCACTGACTGGCCATTTCCATTTTTGGTTACTCCTTATTTTGTTTTGTTGTTTTTTTTTTGCACTTTTATAATTTCAGTTTTTCACTTCATTGTTGTTGGTGTATTTATTATTATTATTTCGTTCGTTTGCTTTCACCTTGGCATTTTGTGTATATTGGTTTACATAAATTCATTGTTGTTGTTGTTGTTGCTTATCGTCGTATGCTTATGCTGATGGCTGTTACGGTTGTGGCTTTGATGCGGCTGAACCGAATGTGGTCAGCCATAACTGACAAATGTGGCTGTCAGTTGCAGTTCAAAACAATTTTCTGCTTGAAAATATGAACATTTTTGCGGTTAAGCGTTGAGGCTTTTTTCCAACTCTTTTTGTTAAATAAAGCTCATTTTGTTTTTATTTTTAACATTTTTGTTTTTTTTTTTCGTAAACTTTTTATGGCAAGGCCTAATGGAAATGGTTGCTCAACTTGAAGGTGAAAGATTTTTGTTTCTGTGTAGTGCCCTTGAGATTTATATAGCTTGTTGGGTACATTTTTTGCTTAGCAACATATCACCAGCAACATTTTTGTTGGCAATATTTTTTAAAAACAGTGCGTCAGATGAAAAAAAAAATTACAAACGCTTACCATATGTTTGCACAAAAAATCGAATGTTTTTTATGATTTCTCTTATGAAACAACAAAATATGGAGCTTTTTCTATTCTGGATAGGAAACAGGAAATAACATTAGATATACTTCATTAAAAACAATTAAACCAAAAAAAAAAAAAAATAAATTGTTTAAAAATTGTATTAATATTATTTTCAGTTTGGCGTACCATTCTTGAAAATCTATAAATTCCAAAGTTTATAGAAAATTGAATGCGGAGTTGAAAAAAAATTGTTTCAAAATTCAACTTTCTTGTGAGCCGATAAAACTCTTAATTTTTCTTGTAGAAGCTATTATTGTGATCTAGAAAATACCCAGAATTTCGAGCAATCGCTACAAAAGTTTCTTAGAAAAAAATTGTTTTTTAATTTTAGGACATTTTTCGAAAAAACTTGTAATTTTTTATTTATTTTTCCCAGCCATTTCGGGGATTTTATAGCACACATTTTTTAGATAGCATTTTAAGCAACATTTTTTATATAGGAATATTTTTTATATAGCATTTCCAGGAGCGTTTTAAAAATATTTTTTTTACTCTTTTTCTAAACTCTTAGCTCATTCCTTAAATAAGCATTTTTTAATTTTTAATAATTTTTGTTTGTTCAAATTGCAATTCGGTCTTCGAAACATTTTTTGCTTATCAACATTTAGTTTTTTTTATTGATTATAGATAACTTTTTTCTGTAAACATTTATTTTTAGCAACAGTTTCGGTCTCAATCAACATTTTTAAGCAACGACTTTTATAAAAAAATTTTGCATACAATTTTCAGCTATATTTTTTATTTGACATCGGTTTTTTAGTAATATTATTTTGCTTAGCAACATTTTTTTCTTAGCAACCTTTTTTGCTTAGCAACATTTTTAACCTAGCAACGTTTTTTGCTTAGCATCCTTTTTTTCTTAGCAACATTTTTAACCTAGTAACATTTTTTACCTCGCAAGATTTTTTACCTAGCAACATTTTATGCTTAGCAACATTTCGTTTCAACAAAATTTTGTCTTCATTAACATGTTTTTTATCATTTTTGTCTTCATTGGAGTTGGCTGTTATTGTGTTTTTTTTGCAGTTCTTCTTTCGCTTCGTTGAACTCACTTGACCTCAAATTAAAAAAAAAACTACCTCATTTAGTTACGCTGTAGCATAACCCATCAGTTTGATTTGCTCAACATTCGTCGCTGTCGTTGTCAGTTTGCTGCCTGTTATCGCTTTGCCTTTTCTGCTATTCTCCTCTAAGCTCACTTACAGCTACCACCACTTCCTTCCATAGCCACCGTTGTGTGCAGCAGCCATTATTCTTCCTAAGCATCGCTCATCTACCAAAACACCAACAACGGTGTATAATATTCGATTCAGCAATTTAGCGATTTAAGAACATAGCGATTTGTTAACGTTTCAAGCGTTACAACAACGTAAGAAAAGCCAGCAACAATAATAACAAGTCACAAGTAAACTGAATCGAAGTCATCATGACTAACCGGCCATCGATAAATGATTGTTTGCACTCGCTCGGTATCAGAAGAAGTTTTTCAAGCATTAAGTTGTGTGATTTAGTTGGTTGGGAGGATCATCATATTAACGAGTGAGCATGGGAGATGATGAAGGTTGCAACTACCGACGAAAATATAGCAGAAGTTTGCTAAACGATGCTAGACGATCCCCGAATCAAACTGAGAGAGATAACAGAGGTTTTGATACTGTCAAAACCGTGGTTTGTTACTTATTATATCAACATCTGAATATGAGAAAGCTTCCTGCCGAGTTTGGTAACATTACACCAAAAACGTGTTCGAATGAATATTCTCCTGAGGAAGTTTAGGCGCAATAAACCCGAGTTTTTGCGCCGCATATTTACTGTAGATGAAACTTTGATATCTATCATTATATGCCTGAAACCGAATTCAGTCCTAAAAGTGGCTTGTAAAGGGATAACCGGCGCCAAAAACATCAAAAACCATTGGGAAGGTGAAGCAGATTAATTTTAGGGACAGTCATGATGTTATTTTAATCGATTGTCTTCAGATTACGTAACATTACTTGGGAAGCTGAAGACGAAACTAGTGGAAAAACTACCACATTTGATGGAAACATTCTAATTCATAAAGACAATGCACCGTCTCACACATTAATGACGGTTTGAACTGTTTGACCATTCGCCTTATTGACTAGATTTAGCTCCAAGGGACTTCTTTATTATATTACTTTTGGATTTTTGGATTTGGACAGAGTTTTTTTTTTGTCAAACTAAGAGGCAATCACCTTCATGAACTATTATTTTGCAGAGCAAAGAGTAAAGAGTTATCTATGCAGGGCGAACAGTAAATAGGATTTTTGATCCAAATACGTCAGTCCTTGACCCACTTCCTGGAAAAATATAATTTTTCTATGTTGCGATATGATCCAAAATGCGGATCAAAATTTAATCAAAATCGGTTTAGAGTTTCGGAGTTCATCGCATACAAACAACATTACATTAGCCCATACAAACTTTGCACCCTTCTACACCCTCTTAAGGGCAGAATTTCGGAAAATTCTTTCTCATCGTACGCCTATGTCATACACAGAACACACCTTCTAAGGTTCAAGTTTGTGCTATCAGCGATTTAGGCTGTTGCTGAGGCATTCAAAGCAAAGAATTTTATATAAAATATATTCATATTTATGTATAAAAAGGTTTTTCCAATAAGAGTTGTTATTTTGAATAGTCTGCGCCTCCGGTAGATGTCACTTTTGAAACTATAATTTTTTGACATTTCACAAGTAAACGTCAAACGATACAAGCTTCTGGCAGAGATTGTTCGTAAAACTAAACCATTTTTCGGTCGTCGTGAAGCACTTTTTCGGATCGCAATATATACCATAAATCAATGGAATAAATGGAGCTCTTGGCACAAGTTAGTGATGAGAAGAAAAAACACGCCGCTCGAGAACAACTGAGAATATTGCTGCTATAGCGCAAAGTGTTAAAGAAGCCCCAGGTTTGTCCATTCCTCGCCGTTCTTTAGATTTTGGCATTCCACAAACGTCTTTCCACCGTAGTTTGCATAAAGAACTGGGTCTTAAGGCTTATAAAGTTCAGTTCACACAAGAACTCAAGTCGGCCGATTATCAACAACGTCGTGTCTTTGCTGATTAGGTCCTTAAAATGCATGAAAACGATGCGAAATTTCATCGAAAACTCATCTTGACGGTTGAGGCCCATTTCCACCTCAATGGTAGGTCAATAACCAAAACGTCACATCTGAGGCTCGGAAAACCCAAGATTTGTTGTTAAAAAGCCCCTCCATCCCCAACGTGTAACTGTTGTGTAACAGAAAAGATTAATGGTTATTTATGGACGAAATTGGATGGTATTGATGTGGACAACGTTTACTTTCAAAAAGACGGTGCAACGTGCCAATCACATAAGCAATGAAACCGTCGATCTTTTAAGGGAAAAAATTCCGGACTGTGTTTTCTCTCGAAGAGGTAATCGCAATTGGCCACCGGGATCTTGTGATTGGACACCTTGCGATTTCTTCCTTTGGGGTCACGTGTAAAAAAAGGTCTACACCAACAAATCAACATCGATTCAAGACCTCAAAGCTGGAATTCGTGAAGCTAAGGAGGGCATACAGTAGGCACTTTGCCACGTGGTGATGGAAAATTTCCTAAAAAGGATAGAGTTCTGTAAGCTTAGCCGTGGTCACTTGTTTGATACTGTTTTCCATAATTAATGGCATAACTTTCTCTTTGAATTGAAATAAACATCCGATCATTTTATCTCAAAAAATGCCATTTTTCTTTGAATATCAAAATAATATCTCTTATTGGAAAAAATTTCGCAGAATTCAATACAAAAAAATGTAAAAATTTTAATGATTATTTTATGCAGAGGCACCTTCACTACTTGGCAGAGTAGAAAAAATTCTTGGAAATTAACCCATGACAAAAAGTAAGACTTTTATAAAACTCCTTGAGTCGTTCGGAAGCGGCTTAAAACTGCAGACTTCTTCGTTGTTATGGAAAAACATCAACACCCACCACTAATCGAATCGAAAAGTTCGCTCGAGAATCGCTTAAATGACTGTAGAACGCTAGGCACCACTAATAAAATAAGAAAATTTCAACAAATTTCACAAACATATTACATCTAATCTATTTAAACTTTTTCTATTCTTTCGGCATAAGATTTACATATATACCTACATGTATATATATTTTTCACACCAATTACAATGATGCCAATGCCAACACCAATTCCTTTGATATCTCTTTTACGCTGTGAATGTCTTTTCATATTTCTTTTTTTTTTTGGCATTTTTGCAGCCAAACAACGCCTCCTATATATAGAATACATATATACAATATGTACAACATGCAAAATGCTCATTCATCTTTGTGACAGTTTTGGCACGCTTTAACGACGAGTTTATGTGCAAAAACAAAAAAAAAATACTTACAATATACAATATAATCTATACATACATACACTACTTATCTCAGCCGCCCTTAAATGATGTGTTTTATTTGTATTTCATACGTGAAACTCACCTGTATCACACGCATCGGCAGTCCCGTCTCCTTAGCCAATTGTTCCCTAATATGCCGTGTCGGTTTCGGTGTTTGATTAAATGCCGTTTTCAGTACTTCCAATTGTTTGGCTTTTATCGTCGTTCGCGGACCGCGTCGCTTTGAGCCGTTCGCATCGTCAGGACTTTTATTCTCCGCTTGCGAATCGCCACGACCATCAGGATCGCCATCTAAGGAACCCTGTGTTGTTGGGGTGGGGGAGAAGAAGTAGTAGAAAAAAAAAAATAATAATAAAGAAAGGTCTGTAATGCAGGGCAGTGTGGGTAGATGAGGAGAACAGATGAGTATTTTATTTTATTTTCTTCTTTTTTATTTTTGTATTTATTAATTTTTTTTTTATTTTTTTGATATTCATACGGGCAACAATTGTGTATCAATGTATGGTAAATATGTTTGCATTTATATTTGTGAAATAGCAATTGGTAAATCATTAATCATCGGCAGCAAAGGCAACAACATTCACTCTAAGAGTCGAACAACGTCAGCGGCAACGCACCAACGCTTAATCATCAAACGCCGGTATCCAGCAACGATTTTGAGCGGCGTTTAAAAAGTCAAAAAGCCAAGTACACCAGCTCTTTGTCGGAAATATTAAATGAAAAATATTCAAAAAAATATTAAAAAAACAAAGTTAAAAAAACATGTTTCTTCGCGCCGCTGTGTGCACCAGCTGTTGACTGGCGCTGCTTGTTGCAACATTTGCTGTTTTCGCTCGCTTTTATCAGTTTGTTCGATTTTTTTTTTAACATAATTTTCTTTTCTTTCTTACATCTTTTTGCCCTTTATGGTACACAACAATCATTGCTTTCATTACTCTTTTACTAATGATTTTTTATGTATGTACAGATACGTATATTTATCTGCTTGTTTTACCTGATCGGAATCGTCATGCGTGTTTTTACTATCCGTGCTCATACTTTGTACTGAGATATCGGATGCTCCCAATGGTCCACCCGCTGAGTCTGGCCCATTTGGTCCCAATACGCCCAAGCCGAGCGGTGGCCCGCGTAAATGTGGCGGATCATCGTCATCTTCGTCTTCGCTGGCGGAACCCATTAATGAATCTGGAAATAAAAGACAAAGTAAAAAAATATATTATATTTAAAATGATTAGGAAATCAGCGGAAATTTTCAATGGGAAATTATACAAAAAAAAAAAAAAAAAAAAAAAAATACCGGTTAACACACATATAGATTTAAGTATCTAAGTATGTATGTACATATTATTGGAAACGCATTGATGGCATGAAAAATGTATTTTTAATGCAAAATGTTTTGGGAACCACAAATATTGCTGGTTTTAACTCATTTTGATCATTATTCCTTGCTCACTTTCTTTCTTTTTTTTAATATTTTTTTTTGTTTTTCTGAAGAGTGTTAAGTAGCTACAAGTGTTTGGTGGTTATGGCGGTGAGGTGGTAATCAAGCTTAACTAATTTTAAATCGGTGAATGTACCAAGATTTGCTGTGGGAGATTCTCCCCGCACATGTGTTGAGTTAGTAAACGAGAATTAAAAAAAAATATATATATATGAATATATATAGATATATATGAAAATAGTGATGGTTAAATAGAAAAACGTTGACCCAAATTGCTTCCCGTGTCACGAAAAATAGTTCAGCTAATTTTTGGAAAATGTCATAATTTTAATAAATCAGTTCACACATGTTTTTGAGCTCTGAAATATATTTAAATACGCCGCAAAATATGTTAACACCATTAGTGGTAGCGAAAATTATTTTTTTATATTTTCTTTTTCTTTTTAGAAGGTTTATAAACATTTAAAAACGGAAATCTACTTAACTAATTACTTTTTAGAACTGAACCTAATTTTCATGCGCCTAAATGTAGGCCTCGAATTTTATTCTGAATGTGTACCTTAATTTAGTCAAATAAATATTTTGCTCTCTTCCTTTGCAACCTAGAGTTTTATGTTGTTTTTTTTTTAATTTGTTACCATCAAGCAGCCACAATTCATCAAGTTTCAATGCTGAGTTGTCATGGAGTCGGCATACAAACTAAAAACTATCGATAAGCGGTAAGTTTGAAAGGAATTTCGCGAGCTCTTATTTTTTCTGTAATATACCAGGTGTGTTTGTTGAAGTGTGCCGGTTTTACTAGTAGATGTCGCTAGCAATATGTATAAATTTCTATGATTTGGCATGTATGTAATTTTTTTCTATTGACATTAACCTACAAAAATACGCAAGTCACATTCCGCCAAAATAATAGCGCCATATCTGTTTACCTCAGTGAATATATCGAGTTTCGTTCCAAGTAAATCGCATTTGCGGCATTCGTTGCTTTTCTTATTTCATCAAAAGAAAAAAGCAGCTGAAGCTCACCGGTTGCTGGTAGAAACTTATGGTGAACATGCTCCAGTGATTAGAACATGTGAGACATGGTTTCGTCAATTTAAAAGTGGAGATTTCGATTTGACAGACAATGAACATCCTGGTGCAGCGAAAAAGTTCGAAGACGAGGAATTGCAGGCGTTATTGGATGTTGATCCAACCCAATCGCAACAAAAATTGGCAGAAACACTACATGTGACTCGAGGAGCAATTTGCCAACGTTTAAAAGCCATAGGAAAGATCCCATACTTCTGGAAATGGGTGCCACACCAGCTGAACGATAGACAAATGGAAAATCGAAAAACCGTTCGTGAAATGCTGCTTCAACGATTCGAAGGGAAATCTTTTCTGCATCGAATTGTCACGGGGGGCAAAAAATGGATTTATTTTGAGAACCCGAAGCGAAAAAAATCATGGCTTTCCCCTGGTGAAGCTGGTCCATCGACTGCAAGACCAAATTGCTTTGGCAGTAAGACAATGCTCTGTGTTTGTTGGGACCAGTTTGGTGTGGTGTACTACGAGTTGTTAAAACCTGGTGAAACGGTGAACACGGATCGCTAGCGACAACAAATGATCAATTTGAATCATGCGTTGATCGAAAAACGGTCGGAATGGGCCCGAAGACATGGCAAAGTTATCTTGCAACATGACAACGCGCCGTCTCATACCGCTAAACTGTTGAGAGACACATCAAAAACACTTAATTGGGAAATATTATCACACCCGCCGTACTCTCCAGACCTCGCCCCGTCCGACTATCACTTTTTCGCATCGATGGGACACTCCCTTGCAGAGCAGTGCTTCGCTAATTTTGAAGAAGTCGAAAAATGACTCGTCGAATGGTTTGCCTCGAAAGAGAAAAAGTTTTTTTTGGAATGGTATCCATAATTTGCCTGAGAGATGGGCGAAATGTGTAGAAAGCAATGGTCAATACTTAGAATAAAAAAATTTTGAGATTCCTCTGAAAATGAAGTGTTTTATTTAACGAAAAAACCGGCAAATTTCAACTAACACACCTGGTAAATGCTCCAAATTAATAACCTCTATCAAAATATCGATACTCAAATGCGAAATATCAATATTTTTTGCAGTGCGGCGCTAGTAATGGCGCTGAGTGTATGTACATAGATATAGATACGAGTATATAATTCATTTTTAATTTTTTTTTTTATAAATTTAATAATTTTAATTTTTTTTGTTTTTTTTTTTTTTTTGAAGTACAGACTGGACTAATTTTTAATCCTTTCACTCATATGAAATTTAGAGATTAAACCTATTTACTTTCCCAATGGTTTTCACATTTGACAAGCCTGTGAACCTTAACCCTTCCGTGCATAACGCACGCCTCCTCCGCCACTAAATGCTCAGTAAGAGCGTATATCCTTCTATTTCCTTTTCTTAACACAGACATAACTTTGTATAAACGTGTATGTAGATGGCAAGCAGCTTTGTGTGACTTAAATAGTACATATATAACATACAACAGTAACAGCAACAACAACAATGCAACTATCTTTACTTTGTGCGTTGTGTGTTATTTGTGCCCGAAATTGCTTAACAAGATGATGAATCAACTTAACAAATGCAATAAATAATATTTGCACAGCTAATCTCACACCAATACGAATTGAATGCCCAACGAATTGCGGGCCCAGCACACGGTATGGCACGTGACCGAACGCGTGTGGCGTATTGCTGCCTACAGTGGAGGCGAAGTAGAAGCAACATTTGAGTATGTCACTCAGTGGAAATGAATCGAAGGATTGCATGAATTGCTGTGTGAGTGTGTGAGTGTGTTTGTGTGTGTGATTTAAGTAGCCACAGCAGACAATCAAAGAGTCTTAAATCAGCCGCGCGACCGGCGTTACAATCACTGCCGCCGCGCAATTGTTTTGGCACACCAGCGCTCAAAGTTGATAAGCACACACACACACACACACACACACACACTCACACACACACACATACTCGTATATACATAAGCATATATAAATACAAACCACTTGTATTTGCTGTCATTGTCCTTGCTGTTGTTGCTTCGTTTGCATTTCTATTGCTGGCACACGTCAGTGACAGCAGCAACAACAACAAAACGGTGACGGCGGCTGTGTCTTATCAAAGCCGTACCATGCAAAATGCTGACACGCGCGACACATTCATGCTCATGCAAGTGGCAGGCTGCAGCTGAGCTGAGCTGTGCGCTCAACAGACACGCAGGTTACTCACCACTATGTCTGGATGTGTGTGTGTGTGACAGTAGTCGGGTAAACGTTGCATACATTTTGGCACTTAACCACTTTGTTTTCGGAAAATTAATCGCTTTTTAAAGTGTGCCGCCTTGAGACCATATGCATATACATTTATACATACATACATACACAGCCAAACATACATTTGTACAAATTTACTTCTTACACATACACATTTACTGCGAATATTTTGTATCTCACTTGCCTGATCCTTAAGGACTTTTTAATGATTATTTTATGATGAAAGATTTAACTGTTTTTTTTAGTTTGGTGGGAAACGTATTGTTTTTTTTTTTAATAAATAAATTAAAATGTAAAAGAAGTTATCTATTCTTTTAGCAAATGAGTTTAAAAATCAAATGAACTTCAGCAAACAAATCAACGTGGAAATTCTCTAGGGAAATTTGTTATGCAAATAAGATTTGAATAATTAACATTTCAACGGTATTGAATTTGTGTACCATATCCACTACATACATTTGCATAGCCAATGCAATCAATAACAAAATCTATTTTCAAGCGTTCGAGTTGGGGAAATGTGACTGAGACCGCTCGGGTTGACACTTTAGTCTAGGCTAGATTACACTGGTTGAGTGCTTCACCTTGCATAGAACTGTTGATACTTTGTAGTGCCAGAAGGAGTTTCAATTTAATTCGCGGTAAAGTTGGAACATCAACGCTTTTTGCAAAGTTTAAGAGGGCCTTGATATCCAGTTGTGAAACTTCCTCTAGTGTTTTCGTTTGCGGGGCTTCTAAATGTCTTGGGCGTGTTTTAGATAAGGCAAGGTAGTGCGCGAGAGATGTTTTAACGTCTCACTCGTGCCTCCGTTTACTACCTACATGCGTTCGGAAGTCCTTACGATCGCCAGACGAATGAGGCTTTCAGCAATCAGATCAAATATTTCCTTCTCTTCACAAAGTTTCTGGCCTGAAAGCTGGTAGATATGCAGCCGTGACGTAATACGTTGTGAGATTTTGGGCTTGATTGCCACACGTCTATCAACCTACTTAAATGTTGTTGTATTCTATGTAGTTCCCCGCAGTGTTTGCTAGCTCAGCGACTTTCCTTATCGCGAAGACCTCTAATTGGAAAATACTCATCGCAATACCATACATTCTGGTCCCCACTGCATCAGCCATATTTGATCCGTCCATGTAGGACAATGTTGTAAATTTCGCTGGCGAGACGCATGATTCTGCGCCATTCGCCCTCTTTTCAATGGCATTCGAAACTTTATTCGAATGTGTTACCTACTTTGTCCACTAGCCAAACCCACATAACGTCTAAGTTTTCACATGTGCCTTCTTCGGTCTCTCCTTCACATGGATCTTCCACATCTTGCTGTCCAGAATGAACAATGTTTCTTCTGAGGCTAACTTGTATTTCTTCTTCTTCCTTTTTTCAAGCGTAGACCCCGCTCACGCGATTGTAGCCGGGTTAACAAAAGCGCACCATTCCCTCCTTCTTTCTGCTATCAAATGCAGGCTGATGAGCTAAACACGGTTTGGTCGCCGAAAGGGTGACAGCTTTTGGTCGGATAAAATCCGTGTCAACTTAATTCCTACTTATCCATACATGACTCCGACATACCTAACGTACGTGTATGCCCTGCATGTAACTCTCTCTGTGCATGCCCCTTAAAACCTATTCATCTAACCCCTCTTTACGTTGAAATTGCTCGTATTCTGGACCTCCCGTTAGATAACCTCAATATGTTGGACTAGTTTCGCGTGCTCCTAAGCAAGATTAGATAGCAGTTATAACAACAAAAACCAAGTGGAGCCAGAACCTTCTCTACCTTAGCTTTCCAAATAAGTCGAGGTCTTCCTCTTTCTCTGCTTCCATCGAAAACTTTCAAGCTGGAGTGTTCTCAGTCAATCGACCTAGCCATCGTAGTCGCTGTCTCTTGATTTTGGACCTCCCGTTAGACAACTTCGTATGTGTTAGACTAGTTTCGCGTGCTCTTCCTCTGGTTTCATCGGCGGATACTTCTATCTAGTCTATCGATTCATTGAACTAGTTCAATATTGCCATATATGTCATGTAGCTCACCGTTCCACTGGATGCGGTATTCGCTGCTTCTAGTTCAGAAAAGTCTATAAACTGTCCGTGAAGCCTTTCTCTGGGAAACTCCTAAAGCTGATCTATCGGGTGTTGTCATCACTCATACCGCCGCACCATATAGCGGGATGGGTATAATGAGCTATATGTAGAATTTGCTCTTTGTTCATCGAAAAAGGAAATTACATTAAATTGCTACTCAGCCCAAAGTTGTACCTTTGGGAACGAGTGATTCTGCGTTGGATACCCAGGCTGAAATTGTTCTTGATGTAATGCTGGTTCCAAGGTGGACAAAGTTATCTACGGCTTCAGAAGTTATGACTCTCAACAGTAACACGGTTACGAGTCGCGGGCGCGTTGATGAGAGGAGATATTTCGTCGGCTTGCCAAAATCTATGCGATGGCTACGTCGAGAACTTGCTAGCTCTTACGCGGATGAAAAATTGAGACTTTAAAGGCTTTTTTGTTGAGTACAGAATTCTGTTTTCCGAGTTTTTATATGAAAATAAAAGTGTTACTCCTGCTTATTCCAGAGTTTGATATTTTTTTTACTATTATTTTTGTCTGTTTTCTAATTTTAAAATTCCCAGCACACCTTAGTATTACCTCAAGCTCAACCCTAAAGATTTACGTTGTCTACTGCTGTCGCGTCGTTGATATAAAACGAAATGACATGGAATGATTTGGCTGCACTAAAAAGTCCCTTTGGGGAATACGTTTGCCTTTGAGCGGCTTCAACAGACAGGAACATCTAACCTGTGTGTGTTTGTGCTTATGACAGTCGAGTACAAACGCTTAACCGTCGGTTTGATCCTGTCGTACGATGGCAAAAAAAAAAAAAACAAAAAACTGCACAGACACAGCGACGTGCACATAAATATTTGGATTTGTGGGAATGAAGAAAAATGAGATTTTTGTAACTGCCTTTGAAAGACAGATTTGCGCAATTTTTTCAAGTGCACAGATTTACAGCAAAAGCATGCTCACACTTCTTTATGTATGTACATACATACATATATACAAACATAGTTAACTTTGAATCAGAGGAGCGTGTGCGCCGCGCTTCCAGGTTTTTGTGGGGTGTTGAACATTTTATTAGATTTGTCAACATTTTATTCGTTCGTTATATGAATATGTAGCGTTGACTTGTATGTATGTATGCATTTTGGTAACTATAAATGTCTGTATACACGTATGTATATATGTACACGCGCTACACTTGTAGGCAGTACAAAAAGTGAATTGTCCTTTAACATTTCCTTTTTCTGCGCATAATTTCTTGCATATTGTACCGTTGTACGTTGTGCGGATATGGGCTGTGTAACGGGATATGTTAAACGGTGCGCTTATGATAAATTGCCAATTGACGCTGTGTATATCCATGCATGTGTGTGTAGCAATGATTCTGCCTTTATTTCTATAGGGTTGTTCTTCAACATTTGGCTGGTAGTCCGTCTGGTGCTTGGCTGATTTGCGCGCTCGACTTGCCCTCCTTCTACTTGATGTGCCTCATCTGTTACGAATTAGATTATGCATAATAAAGTTTAATTTATGCGCCACTGGTTCGTAGCAGAAGAAAAAAAGAAAGCACCAATTGTTGTATGGGCTGGTGTCAGTCGGTTTATTAACGTGTTGTTGCGGGTAGACATGTCTAAATGTGACCATAATTAAGGGAATCGAGGCTTGATGATATTTAGGGTGAAGTGGCATACATAAGTTGGTAGTAAACTTTTGGTGCATACAACTGATGACCTTTGAGTAAACTGATAAGATATATGAAAAAATACATTTATTGTAGATGTACGTTAAACTAAAAAAGCTATTTATTTATATATACATATATAAAATTTTGAATTTTTTACTATTTTTTTTTACTTTTTTACTAAAAATGATTTGTTTCTGAGCTTTACGATATATTTCTCAATTTAATTTGATTTTTTTTACTCATAAGAATTGAAAATATGAAATACTCATATCTTTTATTAAAAAAAAAAAACAATTTTGAATGAACTTGTGAAACGCATGAACACAAATAATTTTTCGAGAGAAAAAATTATATGAACTTGAGTAACACTCTCAGACAAAAGACGTTTATGAACTTCTGAAACATTTTTGGTAGAAATAATTTTATGAACTTCTGAAACACTTTTGGTAGAAATAATTTTATGAACTTCTGAAACACTTTTGGTAGAAATAATTTTATGAACTTGTGAAGCACTTTCGAAAAAGAAAGTTTATGAACTTCTGAAATAATTTAAGTACAAATAATTTTATGAACTTATGAAACACTTGAAATTTATTTGTTTTCGGCGTTTTTCTTGGTTTGCACCTTCAAAGAAAAATTCAATCTGAAACAAGGCAAATTCAAGGAGGCAATTGTGGACGAACAAATATAAGAATTTTTGTAATTTTTTTTTTTTGCTTTTGAGTAGCGGTCTTCAAAAAAGTAGAAAGGTATTTGGATTTTAAAATTGCACGAACTCACTATTCCACTCTTTTTTCGCGCAAACTACAATCACCATTCTCAAAATTTCCAATGCTAAAAAATAGAAATTTAAATGAATTTCCAGCAAAAAAAAAAAAAACATAAACTAAAAAATTACTTTGACAATCAATATGTTTAATGAATGAATAATTTGCTGCCGTGTTTATTGAATCTTGTTAAATTCATCTTGCGCCGAAATTAATAGCTGATTCTTGTGAATTTGTGGAAGTTTTCAAGTTTAAAGACCTTAAATGTAATAATTAAATCAGGAGATTAATGTAAACTCAATTTTGTATTAAATTGAAAAAAAAAAAATTGTTGGCACTTTTACTGATTATCCACAAGGAGATAATGAACTTCTGGAGCACTTATAATTAATTCTCTTGAAAAACTGTTGTTACCGATGTTAACTTTTTTTTGTTACCGAACTGAAGTTGCTAAAATAAAAAAAAAATATCAGACATTTTATTATATTTCAGCTCAAAGCTTTATAAACGCAATTTTATGTTTTCCCAGAAATCGGGAACTTAAAGTTTCTAATAAGACATCCCTCTTTTGGATTTTTGTGATTAGCTCTTTTCATTCTTTATCAGGGTTGACCACAATTACCTCTACTTATTAATTAATTTCGAAAAATATAAATGTTCATTCAGGTTTTGAACCTATGACAATGTGTGCGGTACCACGTACTGGAAACTATGCGCGGCTTCTGCGCATACACAGATTTATATTAAAGAGTTTATTTAAATTTCCTTCTCTATTATTTGCTTGTTATTTCACTATGAAAAAATTGCTTATAAAAAAAGTGAACTTGTGAAACACTTCGAATTGCTAAGAAGTTTTAAGCGTTACGGTTATTGTGTGGCCCTTTTTCGTAAACTCAAGTACATTTATTTGAAAGAGTTTGAAATAAAATAATTCCGCTTTATAGTTTGCCTTTAAATGACTGATGAACTTGTGGAACACTTTGAATTGCTGATAATTTATTGATTTTCTAATACTTTCATTTCATTAATTAAAGCACATGTATTTTAAAGCATTTTAAATGAAGTAATCTTAGTTAGCATTTTACGCACAAATGGCTTATGAACTTGTGGAACATTAAGGAAAAGTAAGTTATGTAGTTTTACGAATTTCATGTTCAAATGTTACTTTGTATTCTTCGCCAATAGATTCTAATAAAGTTAAATTTTTTTTCAAATTATTTTCAAAAGCATCATGCCATCCACATCCACTCAACCCTGCGTAATCATAGAACCTTCGCACCAGTTTAAATCGTTCACTCAAGTGCTTCGGCCACGTGTATCAGCTTTTGTTACCGTTATCATAACTGCTGCAGAATTTGGCGAATATCGTACGTATAGAGTGTAAACTTATGCACAGCCACCGCAATCACTTCTCCCTCATGCCAGCCATGAAGATATTGACTCTATTATTGTTTTGTGTATTTTATCTGTTTGCATGGGGCAAACACTAGAAGAATTTCTTAAGCGAAAAATAAGTGCATGTTTGAGAATTTACTTTCGAAAATCATTCGTGTCATAGTTTTTATGGGATTTCGGGGAAAACGGTATTTTTAGTTGTTGCTTTTGTTAGGTTTTATTTATTTATTTTTTTTTGTTCCGTTTATGTATTGTTGACGCTTATCTCGAAATTGACAATTGAGCATGCTAAAAATGTTAGGTTGGGAAGGTGCGTAGTAAAAGAGATGAAAAGAGAGAGAGAGAGAGACAGAGGAGCAGAGGTAGGGTTTTGAGGAAGGTTCAGAAAGTGTTTGCTTTATTTACATTCTTTCTTTTTTTCCTTCGACGAGCTTTTGTTGCCACAAATATTCCAAGTGTCTGCGACGCATCTGTGCTGGTTTCCTTTGTTGTTTTTTTGTTTTGTTTTTTTTTTTGTTTTTGCATTCTTGATATTTTTGTCGTGTCGAGGGTGTACTTTACATGTGCGCATACACATGTGTATGAGAGAGGGGAGAAATATTCAAAGACTTCACTTCAATGGCATAATTGCTATTTTACAAGAACAATAGCAACAACACAACATTTGCCTTCGCACAGTGAATAGGAAGTACAACAAGTGCTTTCGGCAACAAAACACAAAACACAAACAATAAACATTCAAGGTTTTGTTCAACGCTTATACATATGTATGCATATGTATGTATGTATATGTATGCATGTATGTATGTATGTATGTGTGTATGCTCAAAAGTATGCAGACGTTAAATAAAATCGACATGCATAGCCTATTATGCACACCCGCTCACACACATGTACATACACGTATATACACTCTACATGTTTATCCTCCTCCTTTGGTGGTGTGTCCTTCTAGCGGGTTGTTGTTATTTGCTTGGATGGCCGGAAGAAGAGAAGGAAATCCTTGTCGCGGTCGTAGGCATTTATTTTGAGTGAACATGTACATATGTGCGTGTGTGTGTGTTTGTGTGTTCGTGTGTGTCGAGTGCGTGAAAAGAAATTAAGTTCAAATTTTGCGGCAAACAAAATGAAGTGGCCACTTGCATCAAGTGTTGTTGAAGTTAATTGAAGTGTTGTTGCTATTTCTTGCTGCTGCTGCAACGGTTGTTGTTGTTGTTCTTGTTGTTATTGCTGCAAAATGTGTGTTTTATTAACACGTGTTTTGAAGCTCTTCAAGTTTTTGGTGATACCCCTTAGATTTGTTACTTTGTTTTTGTTTTGCCTATGAACGCATGTTGTATCCATTATACTTGCAACATGCAACATGAATAGTGTAAACAAAATATGAGAGCAGTTTGTATATACATACATAGCTAGTGTGGGAAAAGTAGTTCAAAGTGCTCAGTACATAATGTAGCATAGTGAAAAGGTTATGGGAAGATTAACAGATATAGAAATTTTCCTTTAACATTTTGAACTTGTGGAACACTTGTCAAATGAACTGAAAATTCACTGAACTTATGGAACACTTTTACGTCGAAACTTTATTTTTACGAACCTGTGGAATACATTTGTTTAGAAAAATTTTTTTTTCTGAACTTGTGAAACACTTTTATTTAGGAATTAATTTAAATTGAAATTAATATTTTCAAAGCTTGTGGAATATTTTGACTTCGAAACAAATTTTTTGTGAAGCTGCGGAACGTTTATGTATTGTGTAAACTTGTGGAACACTTTTACTTGGGAATTAATTCAAATTGAAATGAATATTTTTCGAATTTGCGGAGCACTTTTGTTTATTGTAAAATTAAGGAACATTTTTATTTCGAAACAAATTTTTTGTAACTATTTATGTATGTACCAAAATACAATTTTTTGTGAACTTATGGAACGCTTTTGCTTAGAAATCATTTTTTCTGAACTTCTGAAACATTTACTTGGAAATTAATTTAAATTCCGAACTTGTGAAACACTTTTGTATTAAAATGCATTTTTTGTGAATTCAGGTTTAATTTTTTCACTTAACAATTTATTTAAATTTAAATAAAGTTTTTGTTTGTGGAACACTTTTACTTTGAAATGAAAAATTTCTGAACTTGTGAAACATTTTTGTGTTAAAATGGATTTTTTTTTGAACTTATGAATACTTTTATTTAAAAATGTTATTTTCTGAACTTGTCAAAAAACTGTTTTATTTGAAAATAATTTTTTTCTTAATTTGTTTATGTTAAATAAAATTTTTTCTTCAGCTTCAGCAATTGACTCACATTAAAACAACTCTTTTTATGCGTTTCTCGAATATTTTTGTATTGCTTTTACATTGTTTTGAACAACTTTTTATTTGAAAAATTATTTTATGTGAAATTTTAAAATTAAATATAAATTTTCTGAACTCGTTGAAGTGAAGTTAATTTTTTTTTGAACTTGTGGAACATTCTTAAATTTTTATTATTTGCTTATGTGAATTTATGAAACAGTTTTAGATGAATTTTCTTTTTTTCGTGAACTTGTTAAAAACTTTTTTTTCTATATTTAAATATAATTGTAAGTATAATTGGCGCTTTGTAACCGCTGAAGCGATTTTCTGGTGAGCTCCTCTCCCAATTTGTGTATGGGTAGGACTTTTATATTTTTTTGTGAACTTGTGGAATACTTCTGATTTACATTTATTTCTGTTTTCTAAACTTATATAGTCAGGCTTTCAGGCTCTTGAATACTTGATATTGAAATTTGTGTGAACTTGTGGAACACTTTATATATTTTCTAAGATATACTTTTTTCAGAAATTTCGCTTTGCTTTTTAACAATTTTATTTTATTATTTAATATATGTAATTTAAATTTTTTTTGCTCTTGTATTAATCTAAATTTGTGTTCTACTCAAGAATTTCTGTAACACCTCTACACTGGTTTTTAACACCTGCTGACAGTTTCGTATTGAAATTACTTAAATTAAGGATGAAGTGGCACTCATATATATATATATATATAATATATTAAAGCAATTGGTAAACCCCATCTACTTGAACAAAATTCCTAGAAATAAACCTAACCAACTTAATTCCCACAAAATTGATTTGTCCAAGCAAAGTTTAGATTATCTACAGATAAATTTCAAGCATAACAAGTAAACACTCAAATTCGCTACAATTATTTGAACTTTACACTGGTAAATAACGCTGAAGGAAATGGCATTCCAACCGTTACGTTCAGCATTGTTACTCGCAGTCAGCGAACGCTTCAATGCAATTCCTTCCAACGAATTTACGTAAATATCATATGTGTGCCAGGAAAACGTGCTCATACAACGAGCCAAACACTTTGTACTAAGTTTGCGTTGAGTTTGACTTTGAAAAGACATAAATGTGTGTATATCTGTGTGATTTAAGAAATCCTTTAGATATTCATTCCTTCTATGATTGTTCAGTGTCATTCAACGTTCGTTTAATTTGTTTGCATTTTATTTTCGATTTACTTTGATTTGGTTACACAGCAGCAGACGCGTCGCTTTGGGCTTCACTTTATTTACTTGTCGCATTTTTATAGCTTCTCCGATGCTAAGCAATGCTTCTTTCTCTTCCAAACGTCTTACAGCCCTTTTCAGGGTTAACGTTTACTGCGGAGCAATGACATTTTGTGTGTTCAGCCAGAATTTTGTACATTTGAAAGAAATGCTATTGTTTGAAGGAGTAAAATTCCTGAAAGAGGGCAAGGTGTTTAGAAGAAGAAAGTTGCATTGGGTGGTGCTGACATCAGTCGAGTTCGAACTCTCTTTTTAAGTAAATAAAAAAAGTAGAATTTTCGGAATGATTTTTAGAGATTTTTCCAATTCAATTTGCGCTGCTACTGTTGTTTTGCTCTGACTAACGAAACAAATGAACTTGAACGTAAAATATAAGAGAAAGCAACAGCGGCTCCTTATGAACTTGTGGAACTTTTAAAATACAGGCACTAAACTATTTTCCCTTCTAAAAAAGCGTAAAAAATCTTTTAAAATGCATAGAAATAATATTTTATAATTTACAAAAAAAAAAATTTTTAAGTGTGTTGGTTCTAAAATTATTATTATTAAATATACTAATGAAAATACGCTGGTAATTTTTTTTTGAAATATTATGAATCCTTTTCAAAACTCCGATTATTACTTTTAAATCAACCAATTTGCCTGTAAAGAGCCGAGAACAGGCTATGAACTTGTGGAACAGCTAAAAACTGCTTAAATTCCGTTTAATTTAGGATGTGAAGCACCGAAAATTTTTAAAGTCGCATGTGGAATAGAACTGAGGAAAAGTTATAACAGTTAGCTGCTCGAAATCTGACGTGTGGGAGAAGGTCAATAATACAAATTTTGTTGCCTTAAACCATATTAATGGTGATAAGAGTTACTTTAGTATATTGAAGCTTCTTAAGTGCATACTTTTAATTTTTTATTTGCGTTCAATAATCATTTTAAAAATAATTTCAAATTTTTTTCTCACATTTTTGGCTTTATTCTATTTAACTCCTAAGCGTCCTAAATGTAGGCAACGTTTTAGTCTTAATATAGAAAGTTTAGAGAATTTTTTGTCTGCAGTTGGGCATTTTTTCTTTACTAAAATATATATAAATCAATTCAAATTTATTTTTCAAAATAAAATTTCGTGAATGATATTTTATCTATTACTTTTAAAGTAAATATTTTTTTTAATAATCTTTATCTTCACACACTTTAAGTTACAGCCTGAATGTAGGCAACGTTTTTTTGTTTCATAACCAAAAAAGACATAAAAAGATAAAAATGTTGTATTTCAAATTTTTATTATTTCTAGTTGTGCCCTTTTCACTGTAAACACCCAACCAAACACTCGCCTATAGAGACACTTCAATTTAGCGAGTAAACATGCTCGTCACGGCACCTGCTATGCATCTTCACCAGTGTCTGGTCACCAGTGGCCACTTGAACAGACGTGCCATGCGGCACTTGCGACAGAGCTTCAATAACAATAACAAATGCGGGAGTTATTTGCCTTAGCGCAAGTGCTAGTGCTACCCCTGCTTTTGTTGTTGTTTTTTGTTATTGTATTTCAGCTATCTATTTCGTTGATAAACTCAAACAAAAATGTGCGTGTGTGGGAGGAGTCAACAGAGCGAGCTCTACCACTAGCCACCATCCATCAACTCAGCCAGCCGCGAGCTTCGTAAAAGCACAAAGCGTTTGAGTTTAGTGACAGCCGGTGAGTCAGTCGGTGAGTGGGTTTGTAAATTTTTGGCTGTTTCACTTTTATTTTTTAACTTTGTTTGTTTGGTTTTCTGGTTGGAGAGTTTATCTCGAACCCAAAACTCGCTGATTGACTGACTGAATGACTGGTTGTTTGTTGATGGGCTGGGCAGTTGTAGCGAGCGCTGGTGGTTGTTTGTGAGTTATTTTTTGTTTGTTTTGTTGTTGCTGTAATTTTTGAGTGTTGACGTTGTTGTTGTTTTTTTTGATTATTTACCCACCCGCTATTGGACTTTTGGACCACCTCTTCGTGTTTTGTTTGCAACGAGTTTAACCAGCAGCTTTCAACATTCACTTTCCTTCATCGCGCACTTGCGTATAATCTATCGAGCATTAAGAAGTGCGTGTGTGTATATATACGTATATTTTTATTGTTGCTTTTCCCTCTTCGTCACACATTAATTTCGAATTAGTTTTGCATCATATGCTACACGATGCAGAAAAATCGTCTAAACGCGTTACCGCCAAGCAGACGTTCGCACACTCACAGCTGAGGCACATAGACTACTCGTACTATTTGAAGCATAATATCCTTCGTATTCGAGATATAACTTCAAGTGTGTGTACGTTCGATTTTATGTGAAACTATTAAATGCCACACACACACATACATACTTGTGGACTATGTATGCGCCTTAACCGCCACCAGCTGCTCGCTTAAGGCTTGATACTTGAGCCTTTGGCAGCTACAATGCCTTCAGCGCCTTTTGGGGCTTCAACGCTTGACACGTGATGTACATAGAAACTGACAAACATACTCGTAAGCCTGCAACTTCTTCAACTCCTGCTCACTGTCTGCTTGCTCGTCTGTGTCATGCGGCTGGGCATGGATGCGGAACAGATCAGCGGATTTTCCACGTGAATACGCGCATTGCCTGGCGAATGGATAGCCTCCACTGTGGTTGTGTATGTGTGGATGGGTGGATGCTGTAACTCAAAGTCTTTGCTAATTTTTCACAATCGCCTGCCACGTTTTTGTTTTTTTGCGCTCTTTCGCCGTCTGTCCATCACTTTAGCGTTCAGATCGGCTTGTCTGCGAGCGCATTTGTTTGCAAAAATTAGGTTAATACCGGATAGTGAGCATAATCGAGAATTTCAACTTGTGGCACATACAAATGGATACATATATACATACAAGTATTGCACCTTGCAGGTTCTTTAAACATTTTTTTTTAATTTTTTTTTCGTTAAATTTATTTTTCTTTTGCTGCTGTCCAACTGCCAGTTGCGATTTGCGTGTGTTAATTGAAAGCTGAAAAGCTGCAAAATGCATTTTGTGGCAAGTGCTGCAGCAGGTAGTGTTGCAACAAAATTTTACGTATTTAAATGGGAAAATTGTTTTTTTTCCAAGTACTTAAGACTTGTGGAGGTGAGAAGAAATTGTAAGGTGATAAAAGTATTTTACAGGTAATGATTACTTCAGTGCAAAATTAATTTGTAATGAAGGAAATTAATTTGTAATAAAAATAAAAAAATCACAAAGAATTTAAATAAATATTATTTTGAAAAGTAATCATTACTTTAAAGTAATCATTACTTCAAAGTAATCATTACTTTAAAGTAATCATTACAAGTGTAATGATTACTTGTAGTTATACAAACAATTAGTATCAACTTTTAATCTAAATCGCTATCTTATAATCTAGACGATTACTGTAATCATTACTTCTAAAATCCATATTAATCATTACTTCAAAGTAATCATTACATTAAAGCAATCATTGCTTGTAATGATTACTTGTAGTTATACAAACAATTAGTATGAACTTTAAATCTAAAGAGCTATCTTAAAATCTAGTCGATTACTGTAATCATTACTTCTAAAATTAATATTAATCTAATTTTTGGTAGTAATTACCGATTATCATTGCTTTTAAGCACTCATTAAAATTAATGTTTACATTTCAAACAAAGATCAGATTATTTTTTAAACTAAGAAATTAATTTTATTTCGAAAAAATTTTATTTAGGATTTAAAAAAAAATATGTTGTTGTAATATTATTTACAATGACAAATAATAATAATCATTACTTAAATATTTCTAGTAATTTCTTAAACTTTCGAAATATTGTTGATATGAAACATTGAGGAAATTTCCATAATTTTTATTTTTAGTAAAATAAATAAAAATATTTTAAAATTTAAAAATTAAAAATATCAAAAATTAATTATTAAAGTTTTGAGAAAAAAATTCTAAGCTATTATCTAACATTAAATCTTTTGTTAAAAAATAATAAAAAAGTTTGAAACAGTCTAAAAAAATTAGTATTTATTAAAACAACTTATAACAAACTAAAATTTTTGTATTAATTTTTTTTTAATAAAATATTCTAAATTTAGTACAATTGAAAATATTTTTCATATGAAAAGGAAGAATTTTTATAGTTTTTTCGTTTGAAAATATTTTTTATTTAAAACTACTTTTTTAATTTATATTCAATACTAATATAATTCGCTTAGGTCTTTTCTCAAATCAACAATACATTCCACCAATTTTTCGTACCTCTATAACATATAACTATTGTATATATTTCTACCCACTTTCAACCCTCCCTAATACTATTGGCAACATTTTCCAAAAGTTCGAAAGTAGAAAAGTTCTAGCCAAAGGCTAATGAAAGAAGAAAAAATCACATTTCAAAAACATTTAAATGTCAAATGCAGACAACAAAATTACATAACGAAATTTTGTTTTCCAATATACATACCCACAACCACACCTACCTTCCAATATCAACTACTGAGTTTATGCAATTTTTTTTTGATCTGAAACTAAAAACTTTCGATTAAACACACACAGGGACACACTGCAAAGCTGACAAACTTCACTTGGTACTCATGTGTATTGTATGTATGTAGGTATGTAGGTGGCATGCAACATTCGCGCCGCCACGCGTTGGCTTGAAGTTGTATACGCGTCAGCGCTTTTGAGGCAGTTGCATGTACTCGTATTTGTAGCATGAAAGTCTATCGAGTGCACTAAATACCTACAAGGTTGCCACAAAACGCGCCCTAAATGTTGCATAGAATAGAGTGCTGGTAGAAAAAATTAATGTGAAAAAAAATACGAAACAGAAAGCGAAACGCCAGTCACCGATAGTCTGCAAAAATTTAGTTCTACTTGACTGCGCGCCTTGTCAATGGCAAAGTGGGGGAAATATCAATGCAAGAATACTGTGCGGGTGGGGCAACTGAAGCGAAATCACTTGAATGACAAATGGAAGTGTTTTGAAGAGAGCAATAGTAGGGTTTATTTTGAAGAGAAAAATTGAAAATAAAACAAAAAAGTGCAATTCGTGAAAATTTACTACCAATAAATTTGTACTTTCTTTATAATTTCAGCTGAATCTTAAATTTGCTGAAAACGACGCTAAAATTGCGGTATTAATATTCACAAACCTATTGTAATCAGACTGAAGCAAAATCAATTCTGTATGCGCTGCAACGAAATTGCAGAAATGAAGTCAAAAAAAAAAAACCTTACCAAAATCCATTTCCAAGTTGAGCTAAATTTGCAAAGAACCGAAACGAAATTCGAACTAAATTACAATTGTTTTAATTAAATAAAATAAAATTAACTAATTTAAAAAATATAAAAAAATAAATAAATTTAAAATATTTTTTATGAATAAAAATAAATAAAATAAAATAGAATGAAAAAATAAAAATATTATAGAACAAAATAAGATCAAATAAAATAAAGTAATAGAGAAAAAAATATATAAAAAAATATAAAATAAAGTAAAATAAACAAACTAAAATAAAATAAAATTTTTTAAAATAAAATAAAACAAAATAAAATAAAATACTATTAAATAAAATGAAATATTTTAAAACAAAATAAAATGATATAAAATATAGTAAAATATATAAAATAAGCAAAATAAAATAAAATAAAATACTATAAAATAAAATAAAATATTTTAAAATAAAATAAAACAAAATAAAGTAAAATAAAATAAAATAAAATAAAATAAAATAAAATAAAATAAAATAAAATAAAATAAAATAAAATAAAATAAAATAAAATAAAATAAAATAAAATAAAATAAAATAAAATAAAATAAAATAAAACAAAATAAAGTAAAATAAAATAAAATAAAATAAATAAAATAAAATAAAATAAAATAAAATAAAATAAAATAAAATAAAATAAAATAAAATAAAATAAAATAAAATAAATTAAAATAAAATAAAATAAAATAAAATAAAATAAAATAAAATAAAATAAAATAAAACAAAATAAAATAAAATAAAATAAAATAAAATAAAATAAAATAAAATGAAATAAAATAAAATAAAATAAAATAAAATAAAATAAAATAAAATAAAATAAAATAAAATAAAATAAAATAAAATAAAATAAAATAAAATAAAATAAAATAAAATAAAATAAAATAAATTAAAGCAAAATAAAATAAAATAAAATAAAATAAAATAAAATAAAATAAAATAAAATAAAATAAAATAAAATAAAATAAAATAAAATAAAATAAAATAAAATAAAATAAAATAAAATAAAATAAAATAAAATAAAATAAAATAAAATAAAATAAAATAAAATAAAATAAAATAAAATAAAATAAAATAAAATAAAATAAAATAAAATAAAATAAAATAAAATAAAATAAAATAAAATAAAATAAAATAAAATAAAATAAAATAAAATAAAATAAAATAAAATAAAATAAAATAAAATAAAATAAAATAAAATAAAATAAAATAAAATAAAATAAAATAAAATAAAATAAAATAAAATAAAATAAAATAAAATAAAATAAAATAAAATAAAATAAAATAAAATAAAATAAAATAAAATAAAATAAAATAAAATAAAATAAAATAAAATAAAATAAAATAAAATAAAATAAAATAAAATAAGATAAAATAAAACAAATTAAAATAAAATAAAATAAAATAAAATAAAATAAAATAAAATAAAATAAAATAAAATAAAATAAAATAAAATAAAATAAAATAAAATAAAATAAAATAAAATAAAATAAAATAAAATAAAATAAAATAAAATAAAATAAAATAATATAAAAGAAAATAAAACAAAATAAAATAAAATAAAATAAAATAAAATAAAATAAAACAAAATAAAATAAAATTAAATAAAATAAAACAAAATAAAATAAAATTAAATAAAATAAAACAAAATAAGATTATAGAAATAAATTAAAATAAAATAAAATAAAACAAAATAAAATAAAATAAAATCAAATAAATAAAATGTGTAAAATAATATAAATTTAAAAAAAAAATAAAATAAAATATATTAATCTAAAATAAAGTAAAAAAATTAAATAAAAAAAATAATATTAAATTCAGCAAAAAAAAAAGAATAAGGAAAGAAAATAAACAAAAATAAAATAAATTTGAAAGAAAATTAAATATAATAAAGCCAAATATAATAAGTTAAAATAAAATGAAGAAATAAAATAAAATTAAATTAAATTACATAAAGTAAAATAAAATTAAAATAAAGTATTATAAAATAAAAGAAGAATGAAAATAAAAAATAAAATTAAATAGAAAATATTAAAGAAATGAAATAATATAATTTATTATAAAATTAATTTAAATATATTAATATAAATTTAAGTAAAATAAAATAAAGTAAAACAAAACAAAAAAATTAAAATATAATATAAAGAAAATTAAAATGATTAAAAATAAAATAAAATAAAATAAAAAAAATTCTATATATAATATTGCCAACAATGAAACTAACTTTTTTCGATATTAAAGTAGACAACCTCTTTAAGAAAAATTTTTCCAGTATTTATTTTTTTTGTTCAATATTACCAAAAAAAAGCTGCCGAGCAACATACTCCGTATATATTTATTTATTATTTATGAAAAAAAAAAAAAATTGTAGTGCTATATTGCATGCGCTACCAATTCCTTGTGCCAATTGATACGGAATATAGAAATGTTTACACGCAAGCTCTACCGTTCCGCCGCCACATACACACATACTCACAAACACACATCTTTTCCCACCCACTTTTCGTCATTTACAAGCCCATTAAGTTACCCAAATCATTACTTTGCTATTTCAGCGCCTATGCCTGAAGGTTGTAACACCCAACTACTCTCCGATCATAATAATAACAATCCTTTGTCGTTCTGTTTTTTTCTTTGTTTTTTTTTTCCATTGCATTGTTTTCTTTTCTTCTAGTTCACACGTGTTTTCCATTCAACATTTTCTTAGACACATTTCATTCGAAAAACGACAGCCGGCAAAGGAAAATGTTTTGTAAATTTACTTAAAACACGCAAGCTTAACCAGCCATGGCGGCAAAAACAATAATACTAGTTACAGGGGGGGGGGGAGTGAGGAGGAATAGAAGAAACAGCTTGTTTATTTTACAAATCGTCCACATATCAGTTGACCGAAATGCAAACACTTCTTATGAATACAACAAGCTAATTTGGCACAGCAAAGTTGGCGTGTCTGGGAAATGGAATTGGTGGGGTACGGAATGGAGAAGAATAGCGCTGAGGTTGTTTAAGGACATACATACGTGTACACTAATAAGTTGGAAGGGGAGAAAACAAATACTAAAGTGAATGGAGTCTTTAAGTGGAAAATTTAAAGAGTTTAACTTGGGGTCCTAGCCAAATTTTATTACAGTAAGAGTGCTCAGGCTGTTGGATATATGGTAAACAAGCCAAGGTTTCTATTGCTTTGACGTCGATGTCACCTACATTGATCTCAAGATCCTTGGTTTTTCACATTTACTCCTTGTGCTTTGGGATCTAACGTTTTAGGGCCATCCGTATGACTGAATAAATAAGTATAGGAAATACAAAGGAGGTTAAGAACTCACGAGAGGACTGCTTGACAGTTAAAGGGGAGAACATCCCCTCGGCTGCTGTACGGCCTGAACTGGAACATATCTTGGATGCCGAGGAGCTTCGCTGTTCAGAAGGCTAGAAATACTTTTAAAACCTTGATATGTAGTCCCTCTCAAATTTCAGAAAATGCTTTGACCTCCTATGTGTTAACAATGTTTTAGCAAGTGTAATCTAACTTAAAAAGGGTCTCATGAACCCGATGGCCTCGTGATCATTCTGCTGTTCGGAGTCATCTCTATAGAGTATATAATATAGATAACAAAAAGCGATCATGAATAATTCACATAAATATTTGCTACAACTGGCTAGTCCTGCTTCATTCTCAATTCACAACGACCAAAAAAGAACAAAACTCTCAACAGGACGTTCGCGTAGCTGTTGTCAAACTTTTTCCTCACTGCTGGCTGTTCAAATGTTAAGTAAAATCGCCCAGTGTCGTTTCCTCCAATGATATTTAAGGGAAGCTTACATATCTACTCGTATGTACAAGCCCGCGTGGCCTTCTTCAATACATAAATATGTTAATATGCATAGCCTCAGCTCGTCGGGCGGCAATGCCTTTCGATAAAGCGTTTCAAATTGTTCTGGTATTGCCTTTTGCGGGTTCACTTTGTGTTCTCCATCTGCCTATCAACCTGCCGCAAAGGGTTTATTACACGAATTCTTACATAAGTAAACTTCCGTGAGTGTGTGTGTGTGCATGCATGTGTTTGTCGTATTTTTTTTTTGTACTTCGCCCTTTCTGTACTTTTTGCATTTTATTAGTTGCATTTTATGCGTTTCATCATTTTAGTTCCACATTAAATTGCTTCCCTTCCTCTTACTCGTTTGCCCAGCTCTAGCATTACATAGAGTTATTTCATATACTCGCTGAATATATGTGTATGCATGCGTATTTGGAGCAAGTGCACGGTAACTTGTGCGAGGAATTCCTTAATTTAGTTATCACGCTGACAACACCCACTCACGCTCGCGCACATTTACACGTGTTCATTGTGCTCTATAGAATAAGAAATACACTTGTCATTGGAGAGAGAGAGAGAGAGAGAGAGAGAGGGCAACGATTTTGGCGATGTTGACGGAGAGAGGTTACGCTGTTATTGAATAGAAGTAGAAACGAAGCAGTGAATGATATAGCGGAGAGCGCAAGATGTGGAACGCTTTCTATTGCTTAAAAAATACCTTTTAGATTACTAAATGACCTCCAAAGGACTTTTTGGTGTATTAACTCTCTTTCATACGGAGTATGATATACATCTAAAGCGAAAGAGAGTGTTGAAAGTGCTCTTTAAGCAACCTCTACCCGTGTTCTTAGGTATCCAAAAGCCCATTCTATCCTCGGATGAAGTCTTGTGTGCAAGTTCTCTGCCGTTTTATGTTCTGGGAAGCGATTAAACATTGATTTTTTTTTTAATACCATTAGAGCAATGTGATATTTTTTTGTTTGTTTTAAGAACCCTTTCCCGTTACAATGTTTTATACAACAATCAGTCGAACCTCCAGTCTGCTTATTTGTAGTGTTGCAGAAAACACTGGCGATGGTGAACACGAGCTCGAAATTGATGAAGACGGCATAGTCGTTTCATCACTCGACCAAAAACAAGTTCCAATAACGATTGCTCGCTTGAAGAATAACAAATCGATAGAAACCAACGGTCTATATGCTGTGATAATAAAACTTGACTTATTTGCTTAATAAAGTAGGACTAAAGCGTGTCCGATGATGGAAACCTGCTTAAGATCTGATCTAGTTCAATTATTGCGAAATAACTCTAAACAAAATATTCCACAATGTATCATCTAAAACATTGTGCATATGATTAAAGCCCATCATCATTGTACTAAGCAGACCTCTTCTGCATCGGTTAAGACCGGGTAGATTCACCATATATCTGTTGGGTCTGAAGACAAGGTAAATATCTGCTGTTGACAGTAATAACTTTGAAGTACTAGATAATTTCGTCCATCTAGGATCCATAATTAGGACCAATACTAATCCAAAGTAGAATCAGTCTAGTCAACTGTTGCTCTTTCGGAGTGAGTAGACAATTGAAAACTAAAGTCATCTATCGACGAATAATAACCTCAACTTTATAAGTTTCTCGTAACTCCCGTCCTGCTACGTGGTGTGAAAACTTGCATAATAACAATATTCGATGGGAACGCCACATTATAGTTTCGCGTACGAGCTATGGACCTTTGCAAACTAGTGAATACTCGTTTCGGAGATGATGGTATGATGAGCTATGAGGAGATTAACAAAAGTTCGATAAGTTGACCAGAAAAAATCGGGGAATATGATGCTGGACGTATTTCTTCGATTCCAGAGATCGCAATAAAATTACTCGTTATTTCAGCAGTGTGGGATCGCGCGTTGTCATGATGTAAAAAGTAGCGCAGCAAATCCTCTTTCTTCCTGTTTTCAAACAAATTTTTGAAAACTTTTGATAAACACTCTTCTGTGTACCATTTTGCAGTTACCGTCTGACCCTTTTCCAGTGGAATTGGAGCTACGATTTCAGATCGGGTGAAGTAAACTGGCATCATTATATTTACTACTGATTTTTGTTGTTTAGATTTTACGGATAGGTTCGCTCCTGTTGGGCTCCATACCATGGACTGCTGTTTGGTTACTGGATCATACATATAGAACCAAGATTCGTCACCAGTAACGACTTTACTAAAGTTGCTAGACTGACCATTTCCGAATTTGCTTAGGAAAAGTTGAGCAAAATTCACTCGAGCCTCTTTATGGGATTCATTTGAAATTCGTGGTACCCCTCATGCAGTTTTCTTGATTACTTAATATTCGCATTACAGCCATGGCATGCAATTGTTTCTTGTGCCAATCGTGGGTCTTCGTCAATTTTGGACTTCACCAGAGTTACAGTGACGTCATCAGTAGAAGACTTTGGTCGACATTCTCGAAACTCGCCCTCTACGGAAAAATGTCTGCTCTGGAATCTTGGGAACACCTTAGAAATAGTCTTTAAAGGCGGTGCAATCGAGCCATATGCAATTTGGACCATCTCCAACTGAGGCTTTCAACCGAATGGAGGTCTTGCTCTACCTCTGAAAGCTAAAGGTGGTCGTGACTCCATCTATTTTTGAGTCAGAAAGTATATCCTCCGTGCGGGTCCGGGAAGAGAATACACCCGCGGCAAGGCAGGCCTGTCTTAAAAAGCGACTAATATCCTGGCTACTAATCCAAGGCATTATGGAAGTCCAATCGGTAGAATCTCCGGTTACAAGGTCTGACCGGAGACTTTAAAGCTGGTACCACGGGGAGCAGGAGCCCTCGGAAGTATATCACAGAAACCACTAGACGGAGGACAGAATACGATAAAATACTTATAAGTCATGTGGTCTAGTATGGACGTGTACTGAATATGGCAGCAATCAACAACGTTATCAATTATGCATTTTTATTTTTTTACAAAAGGAATTTTTCAGTTCCTCCTTCGCTTGTCGCTAGATCGAATATTTAGGGCATTAGTTCACAGAACCCAACCATATTTGATAGATATGCTGCCTGTAATAAGCACTAAAGCTCAAACAGATATGGCTAATAGACACGGTATATAAATAGGCCCTCATCTCATCTGTGCTCTTAGAACGAAAAATTTAAGAAATCTTAAAAAAAAGAAACTTGAGTTGAGTTCAAAACACCTCCACGTCGTTTGAGTGCTTCCGTGAAAATCAATTAGGCCGCCTGTCGTTTAATATAAATATCAACCGAGTATCTTATGTTGGATTCCAGCCGAACGTTGTCTTCCTTACTGGTTCATTACTACTTTTTGTCACCGGTAAACTGGCTGTATCCTACCATAATCTCCATATACTCGTAGTCCTTCAATCACTATTTGGTATGCAAATCCCTTTCGTTTGCTAATTCTAAACAGCCTTTAAAAATACTTGTGTGTATGTACACGTATGTACGAGTATGTATATTCATGGCTGCCAAAGTCAAAAGGAAGGTACCTTGGTTTGGCAAAGAAAAAATTGCGCTGTGTTGTTGTTAGCCGAATTTTACACAAATATCACTTTGATTTTTAATAGTTCATATACATATGTTTGCATCTATATGAATACCTATGAGTATGTATATATTTACATACATTTGTGCCCCGGTGGCTGTAGCGTAAATGCGAAAATTCTCTTTGCTTTGTGCAGGGATCAAATCACAGGACAATCGGCGGCAGACCACACAACCGCACAATGATTTTGGTTAATACTCAAATCAGATACTAACTGTATATATGTAGGTATGTATGTATATGCATTTGTCAACTGCTATTCAACATGCAAATGTCAAATGCATGCGTTTTGCTTGCTTCCTCGTTGGCTCACCTTCCGCTCGAGTTCGAAGACCACTTTGAAGTTTGTCTCAATACAAAAAAAAAAAAAAAAAATAGAGAAAAAGCAAAGAACACAAACACATAACGGCAGTGTCAGTGACAGTAAATCTACCTACATGTATGTACATATGTATGTAGGCCTTGGCTTTGTTGTGCGTTGTGATCGAGATTAAAATTATGCGCTTTGTTGACTTTTTGTATTGGGATTAAGGTGACACTGAGGCATAACAATAACAATATCAAAATACAAAATACATATGTACATATGTTGTACATACATACTATATACAAACACCTTTTTTGAATGAATATTAAATATTTTTAAGCTGCAGAAAAACTATAAAAGAAACTGCGTGTGGCTGCTTGACACAGCGTATACATATGTATATACATGCATATCTAAGTACATACAGGCCGACTTATACAACATATTGATTATTATTATAATATTATTATGAAAAAAAAAGTTGTTGCTATTTTTGTAATTATTCTTATCGCAAATGTTGATTTTTCTGACTTTTCTACACACACACACATACACACACACACACACACTTTATCCTCGTCTGTCGTTCGTTGTGCGTCGATCGCCCAACGGAAATCTCGCATATGATTAGTGACAAATTTTTGAACTGTCATGCAGTTGTCGCATGTCAAATGTAGTGTGTGTGTATAGGTATATGTACATATAATATGTACACATGTAAATGCAGCTAAACACTCGAATAAGGTTCCCTTGTGGCATCTTCTTGTGCTAAACGCAACGCAACCACACATTTTCCAGCCCACGCAGCATTGTTTGTTGCTACTGATGTGTGCTCGAAGGCGCTCAACTAACTCTGCGGTTTGTAGGCACAGAACGTGCCACCAAACCTAGTCAGTCAGTCAGTCAGTCAGTCATCTAGCCAACCATTGATCCCATTGCCAATCATATGAATAAGATCAATTGCTGATCATCACTAAGCTGGGATTTACAAATTGCACCCACATGCACACACACGCACATCCATACATACACATACATATATTACTATACCGTCAACTAACTGGATTTTATCTTTAGCTAGTGCTCTAGCGAAGGCTTGCTGTAACTCCCTTTTTGTTTTCAACACTTCTTACACCTCGACGCAGCTTAGTGTGGCAGAGTGTAGAAGAGTGATAAGATTTCAAATAAATATTTAATCCTTTAACAAAAGTTTTAGTTTGTACTACAGTGCATATATATATGTTTGTATACATACATATATTTTTATACACTCCAGTATATATTTATGTATATTAGCCTTAGTAGAAAAACATATACTAGGCGTATTTTTAGGTATCTCTAGGCATGTTTGTGCCTGTAATATTGTTAAATATATTAAAATTTGTCTTAAAATATTTTAAAACAAGCAAATCTGCGCTTGAAAGAGATCACTAATCCAGTCAAATATTAAAAATGTCTATGAAAGGAAATTATTATTAGTATGTGTACATGGTGTTTTTCAAGGAGAGTTTTTATAATATCGATTATTTTTCCCCGGTTCACCTTTCGTACCTTTCGTAAAACCTATGCCATACGAATAACGAGCGTTAAGCTTAAATAATAAATATTCTAAATTAAAAAAAAATTAAAAGAGAAATAATTTGTTGTAGGGTGTATTTTAAACATTTGGTCTTCAAGAATTTAACTTTGGCTTGCCCTTCGGCAATTAGCCGAATAAACTTCAGCCGAGATGCCCAATTATCCACCACTTTTTGCAGCAACAAAGCGCCCAATATTCTCTTCGAAAACGCCAATTGTCCCGGGTTTATCTGCTCTAGACATACGGCTTCACATAACCATAAAAAAAAATAAATAATAGTCCAGCGAAGCTTAGTCGCGAGATAAGTCGTTGTGTGGCATGTAGCGCCATTTTGCTGGAACCAAGCGCCGTCCTCATGAACATCTTGCAATATACATATAATATATATAGTCTTCCGAATGAAAGTACGCCATGCCATTCAATCATAAGTGAGGTTAATCGCAGTACAAAATTTTCTTATGAAATTCGGGAAAGGTAACCACCTTGTTTTGTTGATGGACTCATTCGGGTCTCCGTCCATGCTCTGCTTCACAGCCACAGAAGAGTTTTCGATACGCATTATATATATATGTATTTAAGAAAAAATATGGTAAAATTATTTAAAGAATAAATTTGAATGACTGACGGATCAACCCACAGAATAAACCATTCATTGATTGTAGAGGCCTGAAACTTGAAGTGTTTTGCCTACGACGTTGGCATACAATAAGAAAAGATTTTCTGTGATATGGACCTGAGACCTGATCTACTAGAAAAATCGAGTTTATTTTTAATTCGTTATATTTTCATGAAATTTGGTACAAAGGCAGTATTTGCTTCAATTAGCATGGGAAAAACTCTTCCCAACGGAAAGTGGGCTTGAGACCAATTTATTCGAAAAAAAATTGATTAATCGTTTGATTTAAGTGAAGTTCGGTGCGGAGGTTGCTTGGGGGCTAAGTTAATATGGTGAATAATTTTTCTTAGGGGAAGTGTATCCGAGACCGATCTATTAGTAAAAATCGTAATATAATTATGATATGAAAAAATTGGTACGGAGACGTCGGAAACATTTTCTTCCGGGAAGTGAACCTGGAATCGATTCGACAGTCCAGTTTCGCTTAATATATGGAACATAGATGGCTCTTTACATGGAGAACTTCTTTCGGTAGAAGAGATATACCCAACAAAATGTCCGTCCGTCTCTCTGTCTGTTTGTACGCAAACTAATCCCCCAGTTTTGAAGATATTTCAACAAATATGCACTAGTACATATAAACGATAAATTGTCGGAACCAACCAGATCGTGATCGGGTCATAAATTTGTCGGCAGTGTAAGCATGTCGTTGAGCAACGAAAATATGGTATATGTAGAGGTCTTGGAATTCTAATGGTAAACATGTAATACCTGGCAAAAATGCCTATCAAAACTGCAAACTCATCCGAATTCTTTACCGAACGCTTTGTCCTACCCAGCAAGTCGAGCTCGCCTTTGAAGAAGAGATCTGTCAGTCTTTTGAAGAGCAACGTTTTACCTAACGTCCATTGCCATTTTTGAACTAAAGCAGCAATTTATTAGCTTTTAAAATTCTAAAACTTATCGTTAGGCTAAAATTAAGCAGATTCAATAAATAAATTTCTTTGATGTGTTAAAGAAAAAATATCATATAACCATCACACAACCGATTTTTCAGATATGAGAATTAATATTAATATAAAATATCATAAACTTGATTTAGTAAAAGATATAAAGACTTCGGCACAGTGAAAGACACTTCTTTCTTCCTGCTTTTTATTTATTAAATTTGACTTGTATTCTATTAAGCTCCTCTTGTATGCTCTCCCATAATTCTCAACCAATTCACAAATTCATTAAATATGAAAAAAAAAACTTTTTACCACGCGAAAATAAGTAAATTACTTTTAAAAAAATTCAGCAACTCAAATTCTTGCACTTTCTCACGGTTATCAATTTATTTATTAATAACTAAAAATAAAAACGCTGTGAATTATTTTCTCATCAAGCTTTGAAACTATGCGATTATTCAACTCATAATATTCACATTGCAAAAAGTTAATTTATTAAATTTTTTTTCTCCACAACGAATTCATTTTATAGAGTTTGTTTTTTAATTCGATATTTTCGATATTTTCTTATATTTTCTTTTTTAGATTTCTATATGAAAATTTGTGCAGCGAAATGCAACCAAAACGACTATAATTCGCTGTGAATTTTGGCGAAAAAAAACAACGAAACAACAATAAAAATTAAAAAATACCTTACGAATTAAGTGTGAAAAATTACGCGAAAAATCAGAAATTGAAGTTTTTGAGTGGCAAAATAATTATATTGTACATATGTATATGTATGGGTATGTAGCTACTCGTATGTATGAACATTTTATTGTTATTATTTTTAGTTTTTTTTTTTTCTAAAATCCAAAAAGAAGAAAAAATCCCTGCTGAACATAAACAGAAGCCGTTATGAACTGATTAAAACAAAAAAAAAAAAAAAAAAAAATTATGGCAAAAGAAATTAAAAATCAAATTGAAGCATCTTTAGCTGAGCAGCCAGGCTAAATAAGCTAAATTCGAGTTCATATGCTGCAGCGCTAATTCTGTAGGTGAAAACTGGCAAATACTATCTTTTTAGCTTTTTGGCCAGCATTTTTCACATTGTTGTTAACGCGTCGCTGTAATCTCCTTCTTCTTCTTCTTCTTCTTCTTTCACATAAACTTGCCGTCAAATGAAAGCGTTTATTAAGCTCGCTTGCGCTTAACTGTAGATTAGCAATCGTAAAGCTGCTGCTGCTGCTGCTGCTCTCGCATGGTTTTTAGTTGCCACAAATACACACACACTTAGCTCACACACAGATCTACAGATAAATAGATAACGTCAGAGGTATTTCGAGCAAATGCTCATAAAGTTAGCCAAGTGCAGTTATCTATAGTAAAACAAAAACAAAGTATTTACAAAACAAAAAAAAAATAAAAATAGAAAAAAAAAATAAAAAATACGGTGTAAATTTCTGTAGATGCTTATGATAATCCATAGAGGGTTAGTAAAGGCGCGCGCATACCGGCGAGCGAGATGGCTTCCAGCTGACTGTCGGCGGCCACCAAAGTCAACGCAAGCAACGCAAATCATCATATGAAAAAGTCATAAAGTTGCAAATTGCCACCGTAATTCGTAATTCGAGATTCGCAATTCAAAGTTATAGCCTCTAAAGTGGCCTGGTTTTGCCGCAGCTCATGTTTATCACAGAAGCTGGTGCTGCTCACTCTAGCATTCTTCTTCTCCACCAAAGGCATACATACCTTGGTGGCAACGACTATAAACGCCAACGGTTAGGAAGAAGACTTCCAAGCGCCGCGTGTACAAGCCAACTTACCATAAGTGCGTGCTCCCCCTCTACCGCTCAGTCTGTGGCAGCTAACCGCTAGCTACCCACCCTGCTAGTTCAGCCTTCTCGGCTGCAGTTTATGACTTTAATTCGCTCTTTTCATTACAATAATTTGTGGCGCTGATTTTTTGCTGCTTGCCGTTTTTATTGTTGCTGTTGTTGTTGTTGTTGTTGTTTTAAAACTTGCTTGCGCGCGCACACGCGTATTTTAATTATTCACAAGTTTATGACTTGGTGGTGTTGCCAGTGTGGCCTAGCAACTACAACAGCAACAAAAAATGGCAAAAAATAACAGCAAAAACTACAACAACAACAACAGCGAAAAAACAACAACAATTAAAGCTATAAGCAGCAAATGATTGCGGTGATAATGATGACAATAAAAGTTGTAAGAGCAAAAGCAGAAGCAGGCGAGTAGAAGAAAATGCAGCAGAACAAAAAAAAAAAAAAAAACGTTAAGGAAGAAGAAATATTTCATGAGAGCAATAACTCGAGCTGATCACCAGCTCTCGGTGGGCTTAAAAAAAAAAAAATATAGTAAAAAAATTTATAAAAATATGCCACCCTTTAACAACATTTTATTCATTCATTCTTGCTTTCAGTCCATGCTAGGCGCACTCTGTTGCTCCACGCAGCAGCTACTTTTGCGGCGCGTAGATAAGCGCAAAATTTTTTTTTTATTATTATTATTTTATTTATTTATATGGCGCTCGTGCTCATAAAATATTTAAAATTATGCTCATGAAATGGCGCACATGGATTTACATATACCATAAACCTACACGTATATCTACATATATACTTGTTCCACTTGCCTTCAACTCAGCAAGCCAATGTCAAACGTCTTTTTTTTATATAATTACGCGTGGGAAACGCGTTAACGCATGTCTTTGCGCTGCATTTTAACTCATCTTTATGGTGGCTTTGACAACACAACACATCTCAACACACCTCACCACACTTTTACCGCACGCACATGTCCTTGAATTGGCATGAAATATTTTATGTATTTTTCTTGTCATTTTGTGAGACTTTTTTTTGGCGTGGGCCGTCAGCTTGGCTGTTGCTGTTGACATGAAAAATGCGACAAAATGTGGTTTATGGAAAGAACAAGGCTTGGTAATAAAGACTGATTATAGAGGGGATTAAAAAAGTTCGAGCAGTTGATGAGTTTCAATTTGTTTTTGTTAAATCTAAAAACACCAAAACTTTTGCAATTACTTTATTAGTCTTCCTTTTAAATTTTAGAATGATCGGCTAAAATGGAGACGAGAAAATGCTAGATAGCTGAGGATAGGTCAGACGAAATTCCACCAACAACGGAAACAGAAATTCGTCATATTATTTTCTTCCAGTTTCGGCGTAATTTACAGCCAATACTAATTTTCAGTGAATGCCAAATTGCATATGGAACGATTGTACCATCTTTAAAGACTATTTCTAGGTAGTTCCGAAGATTCCAGAGCAGACATTTTTCCGTAGAGAGCGAGCTCCGAGAAGGTCGACTAAAATCTTCCACTGATAACGTCACTCTAGCTACAAAATCCCCTTGGTAACATGTTGGGCCTATAAACTAAATTATTTTTTTCAGCCGTTTTAGCTGCTTTTTCGCCTTGAACGAAGAAAAATTGTAAAATTTAGCGAATTTTCTCTTTGCTGGTGTCCATCTTTGACGAGCGCTCACGACATAGTGAGTCAATCAATCGAAAAACTGTCAAAGACAAACTTTTAGCGCAAATAAACACGTTTTCAGCGCCGTATAGTATGACATGGTGCGACACGTAACACTAGTACTATGGACAATAGCGCAATCTCTTAGATAAAAACCGAACGAACTTCTTACTTTACCTCTAACATACCAAAAGGGGCTAAATAATGTCCTTCAATTGGATTAGCGATGAAATCAGAAGAAGAGTAAGTCAAAAACTGCATTTGCAAAGACGCATGGAGAGACATGTGGTTTTGCTTTTGGTATCTATGGATCGGTAAGAGTGCTATAGGCGACTCGACTGTAACAGCGTAAGCGATATCTACGTATAAGACTTATATGGAAGTTCATTTGTAGCGTGAAGGTCACTGTTTGTATCTGCTCATGGCAAGTACTATACGAAGAATGGTCAGATGATGAGATAGAGGAAATCTTTACAAGTCTCTAAAGCAATTTTGGAAGTTAGCTTTCTAATTGCGGCCAGCCAAGTCGAATGCAGCATATTAGCCGTAAAATTTGCGAAAGTTGGAAAAACACACTCAAAAAAAAAAAAATTAAAAAAATAACAAAAAAAAAGAAAAAAAAAAATGGCGACTAAAAGCCACTGATGGTCAGAGCAAAAAAAAAATCGCTTTATTCAACGAGTGACAAGCTGGCAACAAGGCAGGCTGTGAGCATTTCAGCAACGCCAAGCTGTCATTATAAATATCTCAAAGTGAGTGCGTGGATTTGCAATGAATGCGTTTGCTGCACAAAAGTCGACATACATATATACATATATACATAGGTGTGCATGTATGTACCTATATATGTGTGAATGCATGTTTATTGCAGCCATTGCCACACCATTGTTGGCTTATCGCATTGTCAGTGCTGACAATAAATGACGATGACGACGACGACGCCACTTGTCACTGTCACCACACACTAGTGCACATACATACCTACTTACGTGTAGATGCGAAAGTAGCTTATGCAAGCAATGCTTGGTTGCGTCTTTTCGCGGCCGCCATGTTGCATGCGTGTCACTCACTGATAAGCCGATTGTTGCGCGTGCAACAAAATGCATTTCAGTAAATGATAGTCATATAGTTGGCCCGAATATTATGCGGTTACTTGTACATACGTGTACATATGTACATGTATAGTATGTACATATATGTATGTACATATGTATGCTAGCGTACAGTTTAAGTTGTCAGTGAAAATGTTTTTTGCAAAGCTTTTTATTAATTTTTTTTTTATATTTTTTTTTTTGTAATTTTATATCCACAAACCGTGTAGTTTCCCATGGCTGCCAACTTTTGCGTTTTATTTTCGAGTCTGACATGTTAAAAGTTTGTAGTGCAAATAAAAATGTAGTTATGATATGTATGTATGTATATATGTACATATGTACGTATATGTGTGTATGCGAATATTTGAGTTGCCAAATTGTTAGCCGCCAGCACAATGGCATATATGGTATGTGTGTTTGTACATACACGTATGTATTTATGTTGCGAATAAAAAAAAAAAAATTAAATTATTAAAAAAATAATTCTTAGAAAAACAATCGTTCTAGATTCAGAATGAGTTGTTTATTTATTTTTAAATACTGCAGTAATATTTTTAGAGCTGATACATATACGAGTATACATATATACAATTTTCAAGCATGCCAAGCAGTCATATATATTACATACGATACATACATGCGACATATGTACATATAAAAAATCATACACATACATATATCTGATTTTTGAAAAACTCATGCACATACATACATACACGTAGATACATATATAATACTTAAATTTTAATATTTTAAAATTTTTTCTCATTTTTCCCACCACTCGTTTTACCAAAACAGATTTTTTATTCGCTCGCGCTGTAACGCCTCTGGCGCTCAGCAACACTCCGCAACGAGGGATTTCCAAACATTCTCAGTTTCTGTATTTTTTTTTTGTTTTTTAAGATAAAAGGTTTGGGGGGTTTGTGGCTTTCGCCATTGCCTTTGTTATTTATTGTTTGTTTTGTTTGCCTCTTTTTTTGTTTTTTTGTTTTGAATTTTCGGCGTTGAACTGTAACAAAAACAAATGGGGTTCTTACGCGTTGGAATGAAAGAAAAATACAAACATACAGGGAAAGGGGTAATGTGCTGAGTCCGGTTCTTCGATTGTAGTTGATAAGACGGAACAGCTGATTTTTTATGTTTTGTTTTCTCTGTTGCAACGATCAAAAAATCTCCGAGAAAATTTGACGTTGTACACCAATAGCTCCATAAGAAGCGGGAAGCACCTCTCCGAGCCCTTTGTTACCAAACGAGGTTTCATACAAGCTAACTTCTTATCGTGCTCTGATGCCTGTCATAAGAGGCGACTAAAATCCAATAGCTCCCACTACAGTTGGGTCTTTATATCGGAACGACCCGCAATTTTATCCGACCAAGGACTGTCACTTCCGTAATATTCACTGAAAACCAATTCGGGCAATAATTTGCGATTACAACAACAACAACACCATCGTTTTCTCCAGAATGTATAAGGAAGCACAGTGTATGGGTCTGGTAGTGAAACATTCCCTGTCATCAAACAAAGCAGTCATCGCATTCGCGACTCAGCTTCCACATCACCGTTAACAGTCATAATTTTGAAGTCGTCTTAGAACCAGCATTACACCAACAACAACGACAGTCTTGGAATCCAGCGCAGAATCACGCTTGTCAACAGGTGCCACTTTGAACTGAATAGGCAACTGAAAGGTAAAGTCATCTCTCGACGAAAGAAGACCGAACTCACAAGTCGCTCATCGTTCACGTCCTACTAGATGGTGCGGGGGCATGGACGATAACAATAACTGAGGAGTCAGCGTTATTTGATGCAAAAATTAACAAGGAAATCTCCGAACTTCTTGCTTCCTTGTACCGAACCGTATTTACAAGTAAACCAAACATATTTTAATGCATACCTTCGAAAGCCTTTTTTCAGCTGGCGCATCATGGCACAGTTTACTTTAATAAAAACTGTTTACGTATTATTTTCTTTAACGCTTAAGCAATAATCTTAGTAAAAGATATCAATTTCAAAGACAAAGCCTGCCTCGAACCACAGCGACCTACTGAATACACAAATGTAACAGTAAAATACAAAACAAAACAAAAAATTACAAAATGTAAAATAATATTTACACCAGGACGTGCTAAAGTGGAAGAATACAAATATACAGTTGCATTGAAAAATCTTCTATATACCCAGTAGGAAAAATTTGTGATGACGAATAAATACTAAAATCTTTCAAAAATAAAAATCACCAAATATCGAACGGCCTTGAAATTAGATAAATACAATTTTTTAAATTATTATTTTTTAATTCTTTGACTTTATGAAAAAGTAAAAGATGTATTTTTCGATAAAGTAAAACTATGAGGATCTTTAAAACTAAATTAAATAAGTAATTTTCGTCACTGGGCTATATGGTACATATTAAATTATTGTATGTATGTATGTATGTACGAAAACAGACTGTTTGAAAAGTAGGTTTACTGAGCCGTTATCATAACAACAGAAATTGTTTTCAAATGCCAATCCAAACAATTGCAAACACCAAAAGCACAGAGCACAGAAAGGTAAAACACCTTGGTTGGTCATACCCGCAAACCATTTGACTGCTGACGAGGCCGAGTAGTGATGAGTTGAGATGGATGAATGTATAAAGAGGAAAACAGAGCATCGCTTGGGGTTGTTCGTACATACACATGTACAATATATACGTATATGTGATATGTATGGAAACTGTATTAAGCATATATGTATATGCACGTGTAAGCCAACATATCAAAAATAAATAAAAGTAAAACCTTAAACCCATTGTTGCCGCTCCATGTGGCAATAAACGGTATTTGTACACATGCACACACACATACATACATACACACTTGGATATCGATTTCAAAAATATTTTTGAATTTTCCGCGCCACCACGATTGCTTTTTGTAGCTGGAAAGATATTTTCTGTTGCAATTGTTGGTGCATACATACCGCTATGTATTTACAGTACCTTCTTTAGCCTGCTCCCGTTTATTGTAATTTTTTTTTTTCTGGAAGCCTTTGCGCCATTTTTTTGTCATTTATTATTTTTGCATCGTTTTCATATATACTTTTTTTTTCTTTACTCTTCAATGTTGCCATTTTTTGCCACCGCTTTGGAACATTGTTTGCACGTTATCTGTCACTTGGCATTTGGCACGGCTCACTGCCGTTGGCACAAAAAAAAAAAAAAACTAATAGGAAATGTAGTCGTCTTTGCACCAAAATACATGCGGTGAACATTTTAGCGATTCGCAAAAATATCTGCAACTCTTTGGTAGAACACTAACTTAGCATTGAAAGCGGAAGTAGAGGGCGAAAAAAAAAGAATAAATAAACAAAAAAATTGACAAAAATAAAATAAAACAAAATAAAATAAAAAACAAAATAAAATAAAATAATATAAAAAGAATAAAATAATAAAAAATATAAAAAAAATAAAATAAAATAAAATAAAATAAAATAAAATAAAATGAAATAAAATTAAATAAAATAAAATAAAATAAAATAAAATATATAAAATAAAATATATAAAATAAAATAAAATAAAATAAAATACAATAAAATAAAATAAATTAAAATGAATTAAAATAAAATAAAATAAAATAAAATAAAATAAAATAAAATAAAATAAAATAAAATGAAATAAAATAAAATAAAATAATATAAAAAGAATAAAATAATAAAAAATATAAAAAAAATAAAATAAAATAAAATAAAATAAAATAAAATAAAATAAAATAAAATAAAATAAAATAAAATAAAATAAAATAAAATAAAATAAAATAAAATAAAATAAAATAAAATAAAATAAAATAAAATAAAATAAAATAAAATAAAATAAAATAAAATAAAATAAAATAAAATAAAATAAAATAAAATAAAATAAAATAAAATAAAATAAAATAAAATAAAATAAAATAAAATAAAATAAAATAAAATAAAATAAAATAAAATGAAATAAAAAAAATAAAATAAAATAAAACAAAATAAAATAAAATAAAATAAAATAAAATAAAATAAAATAAAATAAAATAAAATAAAATAAAATAAAATAAAATAAAATAAAATAAAATAAAATAAAATAAAATAAAATAAAATAAAATAAAATAAAATAAAATAAAATAAAATAAAATAAAATAAAATAAAATAAAATAAAATAAAATAAAATAAAATAAAATAAAATAAAATAAAATAAAATAAAATAAAATAAAATAAAATAAAATAAAATAAAATAAAATAAAATAAAATAAAATAAAATAAAATAAAATAAAATAAAATAAAATAAAATAAAATAAAATAAAATAAAATAAAATAAAATAAAATAAAATAAAATAAAATAAAATAAAATAAAATAAAATAAAATAAAATAAAATAAAATGAAATAAAAAAAATAAAATAAAATAAAATAAAATAAAACAAAATAAAATAAAATAAAATAAAATAAAATAAAATAAAATAAAATAAAATAAAATAAAATAAAATAAAATAAAATAAAATAAAATAAAATAAAATAAAATAAAATAAAATAAAATAAAATAAAATAAAATAAAATAAAATAAAATAAAATATTATATAATATAATATAATATAATATAATATAATATAATATAATATAATATAATATAATATAATATAATATATTAAAATAAAATATAATAAAATAAAATAACACAAAGTAAAATAAAATAAAATAATATAAAATAAAATAATATAAAATAAAATAAAATAAAAGTAAAAGAAAAAAATAACAATTAAATAATATATTACAAAAATTAATAAAAATACATAAACTAAAATAAAATAAAATAAAATATTATAAAAAGCATAGAATAAAATAAAATAAATAGTAAAAGAAAACAAATAACAATTAAATAATATATATTACAAAATATAATAATAGTAACATAAAATAAAATAAATGAAACTCAATTAAATATAATACAAAAACTAAAAAAAGTAACTAAATTATATTCAATTAAATTAAACTAAACTAAATTAAATAAAAAATTAAATTACATTAATATATATATTAAATTACCCTAAAATAATATAAATAAAACACTTATAATAAAATATATAAAATAAAATAAGAAATTAAATTAAAAATTAAAATAAATAGAAATAAAGCAAAACAAACTTAAATAATATTATATTAAATAAAAGTGACCTAATTAACCTAATTTAAACTATATTTAATCAAATTGAATAAAAAACAGTAATGATATACGAAATAAAATAGATAAATTAAAATTATATTTTATTAAACTAATTAAATGAAAAATATAATAAAACATAAAAGATAAAATAAAATAAAACAAAATAAAATGAAGTAAATAAAATAAAATAAAGTAAATTAAAAATATAATAAAATTAACCTAATTAATGAAATAAAATTATATTAATTTAAATTAAACTAAACTAAATTAAATAAAGTATAATGATAATAATATAAATAAATAGTATGAAAAAAATAAGAATAAATAAATCAAAGCAAAATAAATTTTACGTAATTAAATTAAATTAAATTATATTAAGTTAAATTAAAATAAACTAAAATATTAAAAAAATAATAAAATAAATACATTTTATTCTATTTTTTAATTTATTTTCATTAAGATAGTGAAATAAATTGAGAAAAAAAGAATTAAATAATATATAATTTCAGAAAATTAAAAATTTAAAAATAATAAAATAAAAAAAAGTTCTATTAAAATATTGCAAATTTTTTTTAGATCTAATCTAAATAGAGCGACACAAGGGAGTACCATATATAAATTCCCAAACAACAACAATAATATAATAATAATAATAAAATATTAAACGAAAACCGCTATAACTAAAATAGTGCATTTTGACTGCAACACTTCATTGACACGAACTTGTGTCCCTGTACTAGTTTTTCACGATGTCAATTGTTCTACTTGCAGTGACTTTTATTGTTATTATTTTATGTTTTCCAGCGACAAGTGCATACTATGCCATCGCCATCACTGTATCATGTTGCAAGCGTACATAAAAATTTTATGATGCAACGCAAACTTTTAAAACGCACGTCAATATGTCATTCCGCAGCGCACGAGTGAATGTAAAAAGGTCGAAGGAAATTCAAGCTAACGCATTTAAAAATATGGCCAATAAAAAACCACAACAATCAACCAAGCAAAACAACAGTAAAATAGCAAATACAATAGCTAGCTGAAAAAGTTACCACGAAAAGTGAATAAAGTTGGTCGGAACTGTGGTAACTAAAGCAGAAATAACGATAACGATAGCAACAAGACCAAATATAGGCCGCAGTTAAAACATAAGGAAACCTAAAGCAAGAAATAGAGTACAATTGCAATAACTATGGGTGTCTAGATACCATTACAACTACTCAAAGAAGTGCATTGCAAGCTCATGCGTTGCACATAAAACGCAGTTTTATAGCTTTTTAGTGAGCATTTGTCAGCGATTAGGTTTAGTAAGCGCTTTTTATGCGAGTACTTGGTTTTTTCTTATTGGTTATCGTCAATGGGTGCAAGCAAAATCATAAGCGGTGTCATTAATGTTGGCGACAGTTCCAACATGCTAATGGCCGATAACTAAGGCTCAACTTGCAACTACTTGCTACGAACCAAATCGAGGCTACCCTTAAGAGTCCAGTGTTATGAAGATTGTACAAACAAAAGCAAAAAATTTATGCATGTACATAAGTATGTAAATGTTTTGTCCATGGTGCCAAGGTTATGCTATGTATTTGGTAGGGCTCTATTATGAGCTATTGAAATCGGGTCAGACGATCAATGGGGACCTCTACCGAAAACAATTGATTCGTTTGAAAAAGGCCATCGCGGAGAAACGACCAGAATATGCGACCAGACACGAATCAATAATTTTTCAACATGACAACGCTCGGCCACATGTTGCAAGGCCAGTTGAAAACTATTTGGAAAACTGTGGGTGAGAAGTTCTACCTCAACCGCCTTATAGCCCAGACATAGCACCTTCCGATTACCCCTTGTTCAGATCAATGCAGAATGCCCTCACCGGAGTACGCTACACTTCAGAACAGGGTATCAGAAATTGGCTCGATTCTTTTTTGACCTCCAAGCCGGAGAAGTTTTTGTTTGGGATGGGATCCACAAAGTGTTCCTGTAATACTTAGCATGTTAAAAGCGTTTTTCTCAGAATGGTGTTTTCAAAGTCGGTGACCACTATAACTCGAAAACGGCTGGACCGATTTGTCTAACATTTTAACACAAACTTCTTGAATATATTTTTCAGTGATTAATTTAAGGTTTTATTTTTCCGATAAATACTTTTTTTTTTTATAAACAATTTAAAATCGAAATTTCGCTGAAAAATCGACTTTTTCCCTTGAGAAGGCGCCATTTTGACAAAAAAATTTTGTTTGATTATTCCCTCATGATTAAGCACTAGATTTAACATTACTTTAATGAAATCTGTTTGGGTTTTTTTATTTCAGATGATCCAGTTCAGGGATAGAGTGGCCACCGCAAGACGTCTTTTTTCAGAGGGCCTCCTGGAGATCAGCTGTAGCTCTTCTCCAGAGAAATTTTTTTAATAGTTATAAGGATTGAAATTTTGTTGAATAATACCATAATAAGTATGTAAACTTTTTGAATCAATAAATTCTTAGGGCTTCTCAAAAAAAATTCTTAAAAATTCGCTTTATTTTTTGCCCATTAACTGTGTAGGTATAACCCCTTAAGTTATTCTTGCTAAGTGATATTACAATATGTCTCTAAATCTGTTGGTATTGTACTCGTTAATGAGCTTCTTTGTCTGTCTCTAGTGTGCCTGTATCTGTTTGCTATACCCGATTCTTCATTTCTTAGCTCCTTTTTTGATTTTGTGTGGACCTATAGGGAAAAAGGGCTCTGGTTCTGTAGCCAAGATTGAGGACAATTCTCTCGCAAATCTATCTGCTAATTTATTCCCTCTAATGATTGTATGTTACTGAACACAAATGAGCCGAATTTTGTTCGCATACATACATATGTAATTTTCCCGAATCATTAGAATTAAAGGTGTAAAATACGGTGAACTAATTTAAAAAAAAAATTTACCATTTAATTTAGCAATTTTTTTTTTATTAATTTGATAATATTTCCCTACTTAAATACCTAATATTTACAAGTAATATACATATATGTTATATATATTCACATATAGGTATGTATAGGTTGGTAGTACTTCATAGAAATCCGAATCAAATGATTTATCTAAAAACTACAAGCAACAGCATCAAAAACAGAAATATTTGAGAAATTCATTTTAAAATAACAAAGCCACAGTCGAACGACTGCATGAGTCCACATACATATACTATATATTATATTACTGAATACATACATATGTATATACTCGTATGTGTTCAACAAAACTAGCTGTGTTAACAATAAAATCTAAACTAAAATAAATCCTAAAAACCAAACAACCGTATGCAGTCTTCATACATACATACATACATTACTTTACATGCTCCATTTATATATATTTATACGAATATATATACATATACATATTCGTATATATGTGTATATATGGGCGAAAGTAAATATCAAGCAACTGAATTTATGCAAAATTTCAACGTAAATGCGAAACTGAAATATTTATTTTAAAAATATTCCACGTTATCGCAAACAACAAATCTATGTAAAAACATTCAATATTTTGCATAAATTTACCATAAAAGAGAGTGAGAGAGATAGGAGGAGCAAAAAGGATTTGAATGGTTTGTGAAATTTATGCTGTCATGGACATAAGCGACATACTGGTATAGAACATACATATATGTATACCTATATATATTTGTATGTTGCATGTTGGAAGCCATTGCTGAGATAAAATGGTTGAAATGAAAGGATATGCGAAAATTTGCATATGAAAACGTATTTATATTTATTACTTAATGAGGGGATTAACAAAAGTTCGGCCAGTTAATGACTTTAAATTTGTTTTTGTTAAATCTAAAAATACCAAATCCTTTATAATTACTTTATTAGTCTTCCTTTCAAATTATAGACTGATCGGCTAAAATGGGGACGAGAAAATGCAATATAGCTGAGGATGGGTCAGATGAAATTCCACCAACAACGCAAACAGAAACTCGCCATGTGATTCTTTTCAGGTTTCGGCGTAATTTACAGCCAATACAAATATTCAGTGAATGCCAAATTGCATATGGAACAATTGCACCGTTTTTAAAGACTATTTTTAAGTGGTTCTGAAGATTCCAGACCGGACATTTTTCCGTAGAGGACGCGCCCTGCGAAGGTCGACCAAAATGTTCCACTGATGACGTCACTCAAGCCCTGGTGAAGTCCAAAATCGACGAAGACCTACAAGACACAAGAAATGACTGCTAATGAATTGGGCTTGAATGTCATGGCTGTATCGTGAATGTTAAGTAATCATTTGGGATACACGAAAAAATCTGCTCGATGGGTACCAGGAACTTTAGGTGAGTCCTAAAAAGAGGCTCGAGTGCATTTTGCTCAATTTTTCCTAAACAAATTCTAAAATGGTCAGTCTAGCAACTTTACTTAGTAAAGTCGTTACTGCTGACGAATCGTGGTTCTATTAGTACGATCCAGGAACCAAACAGCAGTCCATGGTATGGAGTACAACAGAAGCAAACGCACCCGTAAAATCTAAGCAGCAAAAGTAATGAGTCAGTTTACTTCACCCGATCTAAAATCGTAGCTGATATTCCACAGGAAAAGGGTCAGACGGTAACTAAAAAATGGTACACCGAAGAGTGTTTATCAAAAGTTTTCAAAAATCTGTTGGAAAACAGGAAGAAAGAGGATTTGCGGCGCTATTTTTTACATCATGACAACGCGCCATCCCGCACTGCTGCAAAAACTAGTAATTTTATTACGATCTCTGGGATCCAGCATCATATTCCCCGGATAAGGCACCTTGTGATTTCTGGTTATTTCCAAAAATTAAAAAAATGTAAAAGGAAAGGTCTTTAATACCAACGAGTAGATAATTAGTGCGGTTAATACTGAAGTTTATGAGTTTAAAAAACAAGATTTGAAGACTGTTTTCAGAAGTGAATCTATAGGCTTAAGAAATGCATTAAAATCAATGGCGATTATGTAGAGAAGATAAAAAAGAAAAAGAATTTTTTTTCTGGTCAACCTACCGAACTTTTGTTAACCTCCTCGTATGTATACATACACATACACGTATAATATATTTTATTTGTATGCATATAAAATAACTGCACAGATATGTACATACATACATATATATGATAGCGTATTTGACACTGATTCACATAAACTAAAATGCCAAAGTAGTTTCTAAATATTTAGTCAAAAATCTGTTAGGTTTGGGGCTTGATTTGTGCATATGTACATATGTACATATGTATGTATCTATAATTTTTAGAATAATAGCACAAGTAGTGCTAAGGATAATAATAATGCAAGTATATTAATAATATTAAAATATTGAAAAATGCAATGGGAATTCGAGAAATACAGTAAAAGTAATGAAATTTTAAAATTTATTTAAATATATACATATGTATATACATACATTTATATATATGTATATATCTGTTAACTGCAAAGGATTGCTGCGCAATAAAATTTGGAGTTGAAAATTTAATAAAAAAAGGTTCAAAAACGAGAAAACTCTATTAAAATAGATATTATAGAAAATTATTTTTAATATTTACATACAGTCAGTAAATGAGTACAAGAGAGTACAAGAGAGAGTTTCATTATCATCACTATTATCTGGGCGTATAAATCGACAACTAATTACTTCATCTATATATAGAAATATATTATAATAAATAAATACAGAACATAAGAACTAAGTGGGCTATACTTATATTACAAAGATATGTTTGTTGATCTAAGGACTCTAGATAGGAATGTAACTTTAATAGAACTGAAAAAAATAAATTAATTAAATGCAAAAGAAGATTCAAATTTTTAAAGAAATATTAAAAAAAAAAATATTTTTTGAGAATCTTAAATAAAAGAGTATATGTATATGTACATATTTTTAATTTTTCTAATATTTTTAAATTGGTTTCAAAATTTTTTATATTTTTAATAATAGATTTTTAATTTATTTAAAATATATACCAGGTGTGTTTGTTGAAGGTTGCCGGTTTTACTAGTAGATGTCGCTAGCAATATGTATAAATTTCTATGATTTGGCATGTATGTAATTTTTTTCTATTGACATTAACCTACAAAAATACGCAAGTCACATTCCGCCAAAATAATAGCGTCATATTTGTTTACCTCAGTGAATATGTCGAGTTTCGTTCCAAGTAAATCGCATTTGCGGCATTCGTTGCTTTTCTTATTTCATCAAAAGAAAAAAGCAGCTGAAGCTCACCGGTTGCTGGTAGAAACTTATGGTGAACATGCTCCAGTAATTAGAACATATGAGACATGGTTTCGTCAATTTAAAAGTGGAGATTTCGATTTGACAGACAATGAACATCCTGGTGCAGCGAAAAAGTTCGAAGACGAGGAATTGCAGGCGTTATTGGATGTTGATCCAATCCAATCGCAACAAAAATTGGCAGAAACACTACATGTGACTCGAGGAGCAATTTGCCAACGTTTAAAAGCCATGGGAAGCCATCGAAAGAAGTATGGAAAATGGGTGCCACACCAGCTGAACGATAGACAAATGGAAAATCGAAAAACCGTTTGTGAATTGCTGCTTCAACGATTCGAAAGGAAATCTTTTCTGCATCGAATTGTCACGGGTGACGAAAAATGAAAAAAATGGATTTATTTTGAGAACCCGAAGCGAAAAAAATCATGGCTTTCCCCTGGTGAAGCTGGCCCATCGACTGCAAGGCCAAATCGCTTTGGCCGTAAGACAATGCTCTGTGTTTGGTGAGACCAGTGTGGTGTGGTGTACTACGAGTTGTTAAAACCTGGTGAAACGGTGAACACGGATCGCTACCGTCAACAAATGATCAATTTGAATCATGCGTTGATCGAAAAACGGTCGGAATGGGCCCGAAGACATGGAAAAGTTATCTTGCAACATGACAACGCGCCGTCTCATACCGCTAAACTGGTGAAAGACACATTAAAAACACTTAATTGGGAAATATTATCGCACCCGCCGTACTCTCCAGACCTCGCCCCGTCCGACTATCACCTTTTCGCATCGATGGGACACTCCCTTGCAGAGCAGTGCTTCGCTAATTTTGAAGAAGTCGAAAAATGGCTCGTCGAATGGTATCCATAATTTGCCTGAGAGATGGGCGAATTGTGCAGAAACCAATGGTTAATACTTTGAATAAAAAAATTTTGAGATCTCTCTGAAAATTAAGTGTTTTCTTTATCGAAAAAACCGGCAAATTTCAACTAACACACCTGGTATGTATATATATATATTTTTTAATATTAATAATTTTGAAAGCACACCCTTTTTTAAATTAAACACGAAAAGCTTTTTCTTGGAAAACCCTTTTTTTTAATAAATATAAATATATATTTCAAGAACTTAATGGAAAATCTTTTTTAATATTTTCTGTGAAGGTTGTTATCGAGTTTTGAGGTATTTTAACAGGTTTTGTGATTTTTTGTTTGTAAAATTTATTATAAATGGTATTTTTTTAGGGCTATCAATTTTTTTTTTTGTTGCTATTTCACATTTTTCCAGCAAAAAGTATTTCCTTCCACTGGTTCCGGTTGACAGCTGTTACAACAATTGTGACAAGTTTACTTAAATATTTGTTAGCGAGAATTCCAAAAACGTACTCGTACTTAAATAAATACATACATACATATGTATATATGTCTGCTTATAAGTACCTATGTAGGTATATGTACTGACAACAATGTTCACCAGTTTATTTCTATACATTTTTGTGGCAAATAAAAATCGATTTCGAATTTTCCATGAAATTCTATTAAATTTGAACTACATCGAAGCATGCACATAAGTAAACATTTGTATGTATGTAGGTATATATGCGCAAACACAGCAGCCGCCATTTGCCAACTTGCAATACAGCCCTATTCAATACAAACCCATTGAAGCCGCCACAAGCAAAATGCGCCATTTTTATTTTTTATTTATTTATTTTTTTTTTTGTTGTTGTTATAATACTTTTTTTTTTGCAAATATACTTTTTTTCTTCTGAAATTCTTTTATGTGTTGCTCACGTGTGTGCTTTGGTTTATGCCTTTAAGCTGCTTCCGTTCCCCGTCTATTTCGTTTCTTTCTTATTTTCGTTGGCATAAAAACAAGAATTTTATCTTTTATTCTTATTTTTTGTTTTTTTGTTTTTTCTTCTCACATCTTTCGTTTTCGCTTTTGCTTTCGTGTGTACATAACCTTATTTTGCGCGACATGGCGCACAATTCCATATATAAATACAAAGGTAAAAAGGACTATAAAAAATGTATAAAGCTGTAAGCGCGCACACACACACTCTCGTACACATGCGTACGCACACACTCTCTGAAGCATTCACTCACAGACATTTTGTGGCAGCTGCCAATATTTCGTCTCCCCAGTGGTTTAACTTATCCATGCGCGTCAGCCGTCGAGCTTGAGCTGCCATTGTGTTGCATCCCCTACCACACACACACTCACACACACCACTCTCATTCAA